>CM062818.1:147349494-147680027 GCA_031772625.1 Pinus tabuliformis | reverse complement strand
TTGTTGTACAAATTGTGGATTACATTCGCTATTGTTTCTATTTATCTTATGATGTTACATAGGGTTAAACAACAGAGCAATAGTAACTAGCTGGAATAGATGTTAGTTCTTGTGTGGCACGCCTTTACTTCAATAGATGCAAGTTTTGGTTTAATTCTATAGAGTTCTTTTATATCTACATGCATGGTTTGATTCAGCAATTTAGATCAACAACGTGTTCTACAACATCTTTGCACTTTCTTATGCTTGGCTAGAGTGTATCTGCATAGACAGTGAAAACTCCATTGAAACATTGAGACCTACCCTGAGTTGACATTTAATGTTGCAGTCTGAAGTCAATTAAGGTTGATTAAAACAACACTACAATTTGGGCATAACTCTTGATGAATTTATGATATTATCCAATATGACCCAATGTTGTGTGCAGTTGTTTCACACTTCTTGGCACCTCAAAATTAACTATGATCGCAATCTTAGCAGGGTCCACCATTAGTCATTGCCTGCATAGCACATGACCCTGCAAAATCCAAAAGGTACACAAAACAAACACTTCTTCAGGTTTAGTGAAATCTAATACCTTTGTCATGTATCCATCAAGCATAAACTAGCTACATGACGCTTTACTAGCCCAAACGCTGTCCAATTATCAAAATATACCTCCAATAACTTGTGAATAAATTCTTTGAATGTCGTGATGACTACATGCGAGAAGATTGCTAGCGCATTCTTAAGTCCAAAAGGCATCACTATATACTGGAAACATCCCCAATCTATCGCAAAGGTGGTCTTACTCCTATCTTCTGGCACAATCTTAATCTGATGGTATCCAGAGAACCCATCAGTGAATGAGTAGGCATCCTACTCTCCAACATTATCTAGTACTTCATTTGTGAATGACGTCAGAAAAGGATCATGAGTGCAAGCATCATTAAGCTTCCTGAGATCTAGGAAAATTTGTATTTCTCCCTTCTGCTTCCTTTCTTGAACTACCATTGGGCTCACCCAATTAGTTTCCTCCATAGGTTCAATTATGCCTACTTAAAGCATCTTTTCCAACTCCAAGCGGACATTTTCCTTGTATTTGGATGAAGACAATATGGCCTCTACTTAACAGGATTTCCATCCAGTTTCAGAGTTATTTTCATCACTCCTAAATTGCCTATGATGCCTTTCAAGTCTGAAAATTTTGTAGGGAAGAAATTTTGATATTCACGGAGAAACTTAGCGACTTTATCTACTGTAGCACCATCCTAGTAATCCCCCTTATTTGCAAACTTCGGCTCTACCTCTATGCCAATGCTTACTTTCCCAGTTCTCAATGGCACAGTGATGTTTATATTCTTTATCTGTGGTTCCTCTACCTCGCGGTGGCCTTCTATTTTTGGAATGTTAATATTCCTTGGATCCTCATCATCTCCTTCAGCAGTCACATTATATCATTCCAGTGCATGGCATAGCTAAGTGCTCTAATTTAGTTGAATCAATTCCAAGGGATCCAGTGGGATTTGGAAGATCGATGCCTTAACCTCTTGTAGCACCTCATCAATGCTTTCGAACCCATCTTCAAAGTTGAAGGTCCTCACGAATCCTTCTCTCAAAACATCCCACTCCATGATGTCACGGCGGAGATGCATGTCCAAATACTAGTTCGTAGGGACTATATCCAGAGTGTGATAGAATAAATGTACCCATTATGGCTGCAACTCTGTTCCATAAACCTTAGTCCATTTGGCCAAGTGATCGTGCAAATCATTTCTCCCATCATACTTATCTATTACTTGTACCTTATGGTGACCAAACCATGTTCTCATCATCCTTCTATAGTCATTCCATGCATCAAAGATAACTTTGTGTGTACCCCACCACCAAGCAGGCATAGCACACAGTGCCCAGTCTAATGCCTAAAAGTAATAATCCTCTAGAACTTATGTTTCAAAATCATCCAAAAAT
This sequence comes from Pinus tabuliformis, assembly GCA_031772625.1. Taxonomy (NCBI): domain Eukaryota; kingdom Viridiplantae; phylum Streptophyta; class Pinopsida; order Pinales; family Pinaceae; genus Pinus; species Pinus tabuliformis. The sequence goes on along the minus strand of CM062818.1, from coordinate 147,678,077 downwards.
TTATCCACGTTGCTTAAACCATCATAATAGGGAAAATTTATTACCTCCGATGACACACATCGCATTGATTTGGTCATCATGTTGCAGCGCAGTTTGGATACTTGATGCAACCTCTTATGCCAATGCTCCAAATATTCATCTGAATCTAATGTAGAGGAACTTTTGTGGTCCCATGTAATCATCCATCAGCTATCGGATTAATCCAATCTTGGTTTAGTGCTGTTATTTTATATATTTGATCCAAATCATCGTTGCCTTCATAGTCGTAGACTAGTTCAGTATAGCGCGGTCCTTCTGCAGGGTCTAATGGGGCTACAATGTGGAGCAATTTCATTTCAAATGACATTGTCTAGTTTTTTAAATTGATTACCCCATTCATGTCAGTAGCCCAATCAATTCCCAAGAGCGCAGGGTATGGATTGTTGTCATCCACAATTTCTATCACTTCAAAATCAGCCAGCATGCTCTCACCTTCTATATCTACAGTTACCCCATGCAATCGCCCCATAGGGATAATCTTTTTCTGGTCTGCCATCGTCAATTCAATTGGAGACCGTCACAGCATAGGTCTCCACATCATTTCCCATGTTTGTTTAGGCAAAATATTTGCATCCAACCCCAATAACCAAAATAACTTGATCCCTCTCATAGTCTCCTATGTGCGTGGTGAGCCTCATATCGTGCCCTATTTTCGTCTTGTGTTTTCCTATCATTCTAACTGCACGATGTTCTGTAGGAGCACCTTCCTTATTGAAACACTTATTTATCAGGTTTTTGTAGCCCTTTCACGGCCTTTGTATTGCACAACAGCTTCATACAAGTCTCCAAGAAAATAGTAAGCATGGAGAGGTCAACCTCTTCAGATAGCTTGTCCTGACTTCCTAAGGTAGAGGCCTCAACAAATCTTTTTCTTTGCTTCCATGAACGTTTCCTTCACGCACTCTAGGTCAAACCCAACTTCTTTTTCTAGATCCTTGCGGACCCATTCACATTCTTCAAGTTGTTTCCCTCTATCGTCACCAGTCATCATTCCTCTTCGCAACACAATATTCACATCGGGATCCTCTTTGCACGGCTCAACCCTCATCATTTGTAAATTCTGGGTAGGTTTTTGAGGTTGTGCCTTCTTCTCCTACATCTTGGATATCAATATCGGGCATTCTTCTATCATGTGATCATACTGAGTAAAATACCGGCATGATGGGAGTGTATGGCTCATACACTCCCATGCGTAGTGCCTTGGCACTCTGAAAATATAGCCAATAACTTTCCCTTAACCTCTCCCAGGTCGTCCTCCCCCTCGGCATTGTCCACGACCCTGATAACCTCCCCGCGCTCCTCCAATGCCCTGATTTGGATGCCACATTTCTGCTTGCATTCGATACATAGGTTTCCTTTCCACCATTAGTTCATAGCTATGACAATTACACTGATCGTGGCCCACTGATTTACCGAAATTACAGAATAATTGTTGCCACATTTGTAAAAACTTCTATAGCAGATGACAATTATTTGTAACATGCTTTCTACCCACTTGACGAATAATGCACCATAACACGGGCCCTATCCTTGATCCTGTTGAAGCTTTCTGCCTCAGAGGAATTGGCCCTCCTCCTATAATATAATTAGCAAAGACAGGGTAGTGATCATTATCATGCCCCTGGCTTTTACATTTGAGGCACCAAACTTCTTCACGCACCTTTGACCAAGTCGCTTTTTCCTTTTTCAAGCTCTGTAATTCCAAGCAGAGATTCTGCAATTCCATGTGAATCTGCTAAACTCCCAAAGAAGCATCCTCAATAGGTATTTCATGCAATATCATCTCAATTTCCAAGGCTTCCACTTGGGTCCCTTTCTTTTGCTGTGATAAAGCAACCCTCAAGTTGGGTAGGAGCGAGGCTACAAACCATTTGTGGTGCTAAATATCCGTGAGATTCATATTAGCTTCATGGATCTAACACTTCAATCTTTGATCTAATTCCCAGCGTGTTTCACCAGGCCTCATCATGATTTCCTTGAATCCAATGACTGATTGCGATTCATACTTGGGCTTACCAAATTCTTTGTTCAAAGTGGTCTCTGTGTCTGCTAATGATGCCAACGGGTTATCGGTGCAGTACTTAATGTACCATGTCAATGCACGATCCTATAGAGAAGTAACCAACTATGTCTTCTTGATATGATCATATGTAATATTCTGTGTCCTCTATACAGCCTTCCTAACAAACCAAAACTAATCAGGGTCCTCACTTCCCAAACCCTTGAAAACAGGAAACTTTACGGTATTTGATGCGTTGAATGGTGACGGAGGTGGTGTTGGTGTGAGTGAAGGTGTATGTTGTGGAGGTGAAGGTGGAGGTGGTGTGGGTAGATGTGGTATTCACAAAATATCCTTCTTTATCAACTGTACAACAATTCGTTGTGAGGCATGTACCACTCCCTAGTTATCACTCGAAGGAGGTTCTATCATTGGGATATATTCAGGACCTGCTCTCTCCTGATTTCTAAAGATTCGTCCACTTCGTGTAGATCCAAACATCAAGGCAATGACATAACCCACTTTTCACACAACAACATTTTAATACAAGTATTCAAAGATCTCAAATACTTACCTCGTAGTCCCTTGAAAGAAAGTCGCTCGGATTCATTGTAGATGACTGAGGTATCAACCCTAAATTCTGTCACAAGTCCTCCTATGGCTCTATCAATCTAGTGGTGAACAATGCATGCAATCTTATCTTCAGAATATTCCAAACTCCACACTAGCTCCGGGGTCCACACTATTGGATGTCAAGCCTCCATCTTCCTTAGTCATCTGCCAATTTAGCGATCCACTCGTACAGTTCAATGAAGAAGGTGCAAAAGAAAATTTTTTGTATCTCTGTGTATAGATATCTGTCCAACCACTATTCTTTTTTCAGGTGTGGATTTATGTTCTCTTGTGCTGTGGGTTCGTGGATCTTTCTATCGAACCACTTCTCAATTTCTTTCTTTGTCGGATTCTAGTGATGTGACTTCACACATCCCTTTATGTAGATCTCGGTCCTAACAATGAAACCATTTGTTGGCTTAGTGGGTCTTGACCCAAGTTTAGAGTTAGTTGTGCCAATCAAATCCCTACACTAATGGCGCTTCTGACATCAATCTGTGGATTGCAGACTGTAATCTCACCCAAAGCAGTATGGGGGCACGCTGGAACCAAGTTTACACATGCAGAGATCAGTGTGATGTTTTTTTGTACCCTAAATTTTCCTTCGAGAAGATCGATAAGCCCTTATGGCTTATCAATGTAGCTTCCCTTAATAAGCCACTAGACCTTTGCGAAGGTCTACGACTAGCTTTTATAGACCCTGGACAGGGGACTTAACTACTTATGCACATCATAGATTACTCTTAACCCAATATTTACTCCAATCTACGTAAGTGTTCAATAACTTTAACAGACAACGATATAATCTTCACATAAACACTTAATAGTAATTGCGCTCAGATAACAATGTAGATCAAGTAAAAGCGCACATTAATACAACATTATTTCATAGACCCATCATTTATCATAGGATAAAGTGCATTCATATATAACAAAAGTAAATAGATGAAACATAGGAATTTCTGTAACAATATTCTTTATTGATGTTCAGGGAATTCTTACAGACTCAATATTTCCCTATGCACTCAGCTGCAGGAGTCCACACACTTAGTTGTGGACTCTACCCTAGGCCTATGTGCACACAACTGCAAAGCCTTCCTTCTTACTCTCTGTGTTAATTCTCTAGACTCTTTCCATAGACCAAACTTCTTACCTCTCTTAGACATCCCTAAGACACACCTATTTATACAATCCCATGGTCCACGGACCATGGGTAGATCTTCAAAAATCCAACATAACTTACATGAAGAAGGGTAAAACCCTTTTTCACCCTTTAATTATCTACATTCTCCGCGACCACAATTTGCAAAGACTTTACATATTTATACAATAAAACTTGGGATTTTTCCCCAAAACTTGACCTAGGGGACCCCATCCCACAACATATATTGGTTATGTCAATGGTACTAGCCATAGTACTCAGAACCTATCCTTCGTAGCATGGGCTATTTTTTCTCTAAATTGCGAGCTAGTGAGTATGAAACAGATTTGCATTGGTTGCTCTACTAACAATGTTGTTAAGTATAGAGCAGTGGTTCAACTACTATCTGATGCTATTTCACATGGTATCCGTCATATAGTCATTACACTTGACTCACAACTCGTAGTACTACAACCCGTTAATATCTATTCAGTGAGAAATCTTTCCATCCTTCGCTTGGTTTTGAGAGTATGTCTTTTGGAAAGACATTTTTATTTCATATTATATGAACATATTTCTAGAAATATTAACACATTAGTAGATGCCCTAGCTAATTTTGTTTTAGATCAACATTTGCAACGAATGTAAATAACTTTCAATTCACATCACTTCATATTGAAAGAAAAATAGGAACTCAGAAACACTGAATATATATCTATATATATATATATATATATATATATATATATATATATATATATATATATAGATATATATATTTAAGTTTGGTTTTACAAAATATGTGCCCAGAGACACATATGGCTACATCGCCCATATAAAAATTTCATGCAAAATATCTAAGTAGACAAATCAGTGTTGCTCACATGGAAAATTTTAGGGGCTAATATTTGCCCAGTGAGCTAATTTTCCATGATGTTTGCTCAAAAAAGACTCGCCAATTTGCAATTTTTATAAAAGACGATTCATACAAATTTTAGAATATAAAATTATTTTACCTTAAAAATCGCCAACATTATATAGAGACTATATATAAAATCATTATAAATTTGAATACTTTTACAAATATATCAATAAACATTTTATAGTTTTCATATTAGGGATTAGTGAGATTCGCCAATGTTTTTAAACTTCAAGAAAATTTCCCATCCTTAAAATTTTCCTTGGTTGCTCATGACAAAATGACACTACACAAGCTATCTTGCACAGTAATCAACCAATATGACTAGGCACTCTAATTGTGTCTCGTTGAAATAGCAATGGAAGTTGATCAACCATGGTCTCATCAATCCCATATGCCACTCCTTCCATGTCGCGCTCCACCTTTGATCAGATCTCTGCTACCTGAAGATCGCATGGCACATCTCGTCCTACTACAGCACCCTATACTAGTCCCAATGCCTCCACCTGTGGCTATCTCTCTATACGAAAAAGATATGTAGCACCTACTAGTTCAATAGGTCCAATATCTACATGAAAGCATCAAACAGTGTAGTCTCAAGAACATCAAAAAACACAAAAAAATCGTAAAACTTTCAAAAAATTAATGGTCGAAGTATCTTACCTGAAGCATCCCATTTCTCACCCCCAAGAAAATCGAGCTGAGGATCATTATGTAAATTCATCCCTGCATAAGTATAATCATAAATGACGATGAACTTTCTACGCAGCCACCCAAATAAGGCTGGCGAAAATTTTATCGCTAATGGACTAGCATGTCGACTCATATGGTTTATCCACCTCCACATCCATGGGGTCTTCAGATTGATGGGCTCAAGTACAATCTGGGGAGACTGAAGTAAGGGTAATCACTCTAGAGAAAAATAGACTAATATCATGCCATAGCCGAATTTATTCAACTTCCCCTTCTTTGCTTTAGTAATATGTTCCTTCAAATTTACCAAGACACCCTCACTCTAGTTGAATACTGTCAACTCTAGACACTCTATCCCATACTCCATGTATGATTTTCTTGCTACATGTAGTGTTGAGTTTCCTTCCAATCTTGAAATAATGAACATGATCTTTCTCAATGGTAATTAGGTCACATCCTTTATGTTGATCTTTCCATCCCTAGTAGCAAGGGCTCGAGGTCTACGATAGGTAGCAATATAGTCTTTCACTATCTCAGCGACACTTCTTCCACCTAGAAGAGAGGTGGGGGAACCTTGCTTTGATAATCGTGTCATAAAGTAAATAACCTCTACCTATATCTTCAGCAGATTCTCACCAAACCTGAATGCATATGCCTGAATATCCCATGAACGGACAAGTATTTCAACAAATCCATTTGCTGCTTCATACTAGGAAGTGAGAAGAATTTCAATAACCCACAACTTTTGAGTGCCTAGATGGTAGTAGGTTCATTTTCCGCATTCAAGTCTTGTTCCTCATGTTTTGTTTCTCTCTAAATGAATGTGATTTGTGCTAATGGGTACCTGAAACATCAACAAGGAATCCTTTAGGCTCTTTCCCATACAAAAAACTTGACAAAATTTGAGGCAAAAATGAAAGAAAACATAGGAAAATGTGCCCAACGCATCCCAGTGGTGTTTACCATAGAATTTCACCTCTGCCTGCAATGTTCCTCTACCTAGGTGCAACGCAATTTTTGACACCAGGGGGTGTGTTGGTCCCAGGGTGTTTTTTATGAATCTTAAGGGCCTCAAAACATTTCATTTTTTCATGGAAACATAAAAATGGATAGTGAAAAGATAGAGAAAGTTTTTAGTTCCTACCTAGAAGTGACGACAGTCAAAATGGTTCCCTAGACTGGCCACAATTAGCTATAGAATATCGAGGGAAAAAGGGCTCCAAATACTCACTTTTGAAGGTAAAATGTGAAATGGTAAAAATGAGAAGTCATTTTGAATATTTATGTTCATTTTCTCATTATTTTATTCGTTTTTAGTATTTTAACCTAGATGTGCTTCATTTTTATGATGAAATGGGTATGTTTAATCCTTCTTGTGGTGTTTTGAGTAGGTCGATAGCTATTAGTAAGTTTTCATTATGTTTGAACAGATTACTTTGACCACAGAGTACACTTCTATCTCTTTTTTGGGCTCTTCAAACCTATGAAAATGGAACCCCCGTGGAGTCCTCTTTCAGCTCTTTTTAGACTCCCAAAATATGAAAGGTTTTTCGAGCACTTGTCTTTATGAACTTGTAAAAGTAAATGAAAATATGTCTACTCAGTACAAGTTTAACCCTTTTCCGAACTGAGATAGACTAGCTACGGAAAATGAATAACTTATTCAAACATGGCTAAGAGGTTATCTTGGGTATTTTTTTCTACCCTTTTGGACCGAAGGGACTACCTACGATAATGGACATTTGGATTTTTATTTTTCACCTCTTTTTCAAACTCTCTAAACATGAAAAATATGTTGAGTTTTACCTTCACTGGACTCACTAAAACATCAAACAATTTTGGAATTGTCGAACATGACAAGGACAAACCACTCCTTCTTAGGGTTCGTTAAATATACTCAGAGGGATTTATCCTAAGGATGAACTTATAGATCAGGCATATGTTATCCTCCTCAAGCTTGTTAAAACAATAAAGAGGTATTGACCAATATGGTTGGGGAAATTGGGAAAAAAAGGGATTCCATTTTTCTAATGTTAGTGAGTCGCTCTTGAACACGACACTCTTCCACTTTATCTCCATGGTTGTTGGGTTGGTTAGTTTTCTTGTCTTTTGGTTATCATACTATTTTCATAGCCTCCATTTTAGTTTTGGGTCAATGCTACTAACTCTGTTCAGTGTCACTGGTGTGTTCAAGAGAAGTCATTTAGTTGATATCTGTTAAAATACTCTTAAGCCTTCATTTCATGTCTTCCTTTCTTGATCTAGTTCCATGTCAGTATCACTCTGATCATTCTATCTCAATCATCATGCCCATTTCGTGTTTTTGATGGGGGGTACATCAAATCCCTCCTACGACAGGTCGCTTCCTGTCGACATCAACACATCATTTTGGAAGTTGACTTAGAAGCACACCTTTGGCACCTTATTGCTTTCATACGTCAATGCAAAGTTTCCTCACTCTTGGTGACAAATTTAGATCAATGGCCTTCAACTGAAATATTCTATGTGGTCTTCTACATAAACTCCTTTATTCACACCATCCAGATTATACTATAGTACCTTGAGAGCCATTAACATAATCGATGGTTTCTTTCGTGTTTGTTAACATCTTACATCATTGGCCGGTAATCAAATGGTGTCTACCATGTTCCACTCTAGCTCATTTATTCACATGGTTAGACTCATACATTTTCTGGTCATGTGAACGAGGTAGAAAACCCCATATCTAGTTTCATCCATCTGTGCTGCGATTTCAGGACATCACTATGCATGATGGTTATGATCAAACTGACAGTCATTCAGTCATGGGTTCACCAATTTCGTTTATGGACACATCTTTCAATCAATGTACATGTTATGTTAGCTTATGAATTGATTATGGGAATGCCTCCCTCAGCAAATAAATATGTCATGTTGTAAATGTATTGTAACAGATGAAGCTCATCAGTTGCCCTTTATCCTGACTTGTCACAAGGTAAAGCACTTCAGTCACCAGTCATCATCTCTGACTTTACACTTTAGGGTGCATTCTGTTATAGGAAATTTTGTCACATCTAATTAGTGATCCTCCTAATGGGAACAATCAACATCCTTTACCCCCTCGTCACCATCTTGCACAAATCCCTAAGCATGTTCCCTTCATCCCCCAGAGTTTCGGACATAGACTACTTCATATGAGCTAGTTTGACGACCAATGCTCCCTATAAGCCTACTGGGGTGTGTTCATCAGCAAGTTGCTCTACTATGGACTATGTTGGTCACCAATAGGTTGCCCCCTTTTGCACTTGCGTTGGTTCTAGAAATCTAAGAGAATGATTGAGATTCTAGAAGCTTCCCCTTCTAGGAGTTTCCAGAAGTTGTTTCAACTACTTACCTTGGATAGAACATTTAGATCCTATCCTTCCCTACTTTAGAGTTTTCACCACTTCGCCTTTGATCCTATCCCTCCATCAAAGGTGTATATCTTACCCTATATTGGTAATTGGATAAGAACTCCTAACTTACCCTACTTCTCTATATATTCCTAGCATTCTATGTGGTTGGGGGTTGGATTTTGGAGAGTGATCCTACCCTTATGTTGTTGTAGTGAGTGCTCATCATCTCATTCTTTTAGGGTGATTGGAGGTGCATATTGTGACAAGGAAAGGACAAGTCAACAACTTGGAGGAGCTCCTCTACAAGATCAAATGCTACATATGGTTGTAATCTCCTTCCATTTATATTAGTGAAAATAATTCATTACTTTCCTATATGTGATGTTTTTATTTCACTTATTTGAATATCATGTTGATCTATTGATGATGTACTTATATGATACTGCATAGATCTCGTAGTTTCTTGGCTTTTGTTATCTGACTGTGCAGGTTCTAATTTTGACATTCGAAGCTGGAAGCGGCATTAGGGGAGTTTTGAGGTTTAAAATGGGCCTCCTAAGGAAATTATAATATAATAGTGGATATAATAAAATAATATTAGATTACATCATCAAATTTTAGAGGCAAAAAAGAAAAAAATATTTTTTCAACTCATATTTTCAACTTATCTCCTTATGCGTTTACTCAAATTTCGATTGGACAAATTCATTGGATGCAAAATTTGATTCATAATCGAAGGAGTACCCATGTTGCATAGTTTCAATGGACCCTGCTACACGACAAATTCAAAATACATGAAAAATGTGATTGTAATCATTTTCATGTTTTTTCATGTATTTCTCATTTTTTCGCGTAGCAAGGTCCATCAAAAGTATGCAACATGGGTACTCCTTGGATGAAGAATTAAATTTTCATCCAACAAGTACTTCCACTCAGAATTTGAGTAAAACCTTTGGGAGATAAGTTGAGAATATGGGTTGAAAAAGTAGTTTTATTATTTTATTATTTTTTAATCTTTTTACTTTTTTACTCCAAAAATGGTGAATCATCCCCCATGGTTGACATCATCATCTTGAATCCTATTGATTCTTATAAAGTTTATTTTGGTTGTACATTTTTCTTAGGAGGCCCATTTTAGACCTCAAAATTCCCCTAATGAGCTTCCAAGCTAAAGAATTAGTGAAGTGTGCTAAGGATTTGAGGTAGGTCTCACTCTGTCATCTATTTAATTTAAGGAAAACCATTGCATTCCTTGTCTCTCTATTGTTCTAGGTTATCCACAAACCTAGGGGAGATACTTTTGTCCACAATCGTAAATCCTATATAACATGATCCCAAAGGAAGGCCCGTAAAGTATAATGTAACATAAGAAGATGAGATTGAAGAAGTAGATGATGTAAAGGAGTAGGTGGTGCATACAGTGTCAGACAAAGATGTTGAAGATGTTTAGGCAATATATGTTAATTGACAAAATGTTAATTTCGATGAATTGTACGATATTGACATTGTGTCAGACGAAGAACTTTAAGAAGTTGAACTAAATGTAGAAGAGAATATTCTAGATGATGATATAGATGATGATTATGGTGATGATGATGATGCCGGTATGGTGAATCCTTTGTACATGAATTCTAAATTGGATGATATAGATGATGAGATGGATGAGGAAGAACATTAATGATATCAAAATGTTGAAAAGTACGGGCATGTATTTATATGTTTTCATTTGGTTTTTTGTCTTTCGTTCGCCTTAATTGTTTTTTCCCTAGTATTTATATTTGAATGTTAATGTGTTTCTTTCAAATATATTATAGTAGATAGATTGGGTATGGGGAATTGAGAGTGATGTGAAGGGGGGAGGGGCCATATGAGCTTACACCTTCACATTTTTGGCCTTTTTAAGTACGTAATATATTATTATTGAAATGAAGGGAAGCTCATTTACATTTATACCATAATTTCCAATTTTCACTTTAATGGTTCGTTAAGAAGATGTACAAGACGAGTTGGGTGACGAGTGAACTAGGAGACATGGTGATTTGAAAAATGTGTGAATTAAGGTCAGCCCATGACTTCCCATGAATTGCTTTTCCACTAGGGTGTCTCATAATGATTTTGAAAAAATTGACGAAATTAATGTTTAGGTGTTAAAAGTTGGTTTATAATTGATTGATTATGCTGCATGGATGTACCAAGAAATGACAATATTTTGTTGTCATTGGTGAGCTAATGATCTATGTTGATTGATTCGTATAGCAGATCAAATTCCCGTACCCTAGATGCACTCGCATGAAGGTGGAGTGCCCAAGCACCCTTGGTGGCATCACGAGCTAGGCATGCTAGGACGTCCACCTGGTAGGGGTGCCTAAGTGACATGTTGTTGGGTCGATATGCCTTGGAAAGGGGTTCCCAGATAAAATGAGTAACATCATCCCATGACTACCCATGAACAGAGTTCCCACCAAGGGGTCTCATTATTTCGTTTCTAGAAAATTGACTAAAGTATTGTTTCGGTGTTAAAATTTGGTTTATAATTGATTCATTATGCAACATGGTACTAAAAATTATAATATTTTTTTGTCATTGATGCGCGAATGAAGGCGAAATGCCCATGGGGGGATTCAAGTATTAGGAATGCTAGCATGCCTAATTCCCATGGGGGCATTGCATTTTGGGCACTCTAGGGTGCTCGACACCCATGGGGGCATCACGTGTTGGGCACGCGAGGGGGAAAGCCCGACAGGGGTGCCCGTGCAACAAGTTGGTGGCTCGGCCAAACCTGGTAAGGGGTGCCCAAACAAAAGAAGTAATTTTGGCCCATGACTTCACATAAATAGAATTCCCACAAGGTGGTCTCATAATGATTTTTATAAATTTAAGTAAATTAATGTTTTGGTGTTAAAAGTTAATATATAATTAATTGATCACTCAACGTGGAAATAACAAATGATAAGGTTTTTGTCATTGATAATATAATGATTTTTGTTCACTAATTTGCACAACATGGTGAATGCTAGCACCCTAGGCACGTTTGCATGAAGGTGGGGTGCCCAATTGATCCAGGTGGCTCCAAACATACTTAAAGGTAAAAGAGGGCTTATAATAGCTCAAAATTAAAAGTGGTAAAATTTCTCCCAAACTAGGACCAAATAGAAATGCTAGTCACCCTGATTCCAAGAGTGTGAACAAAACTCCAATTTGAGTTCGTATGAAGAACATAGAGATAGTCAAAGTTGTGGTCAAAGTGGTCAAGTGGGCCGCGTTTAATAATCCTACAAATTGACTGAGTCTAAGGCATGAAACTTGGCTCCTGAAAGTGAGGGAATTTGTTGAACACCTAATTTGGCTAATCACCCCTATTTTCGACCAATTTGATAAAACGGCTATATTGAATAAAAAAGAAAAAATATATATTAATAAGGTGGCACACTGCTACCCTTGCCGCCCCCGCTATCAACACATATATATAAACACATTGTATTGTATTAAATGTATGAGTGGGGTGGGAGGGACACCCCCAGCGGAACCGCCCCACCCTCGGACTGGACCAGATTAAACAATACCAAACCACATAACTGCATTACCAAGAATAATGTAATGCCACTATATGCATACAAATATTAACTACGAAAATTGGTCTCCGAACTACACATAATGGTTGGTAATTTATATTTGACCACCCACTAAAACAATGCACCATATTTTGGGGTCGGTGGGATTGGAACCCCCAAGCACCCACAAACTAGCTTAGCACTTGGCCAACGACCAACTCCTTATTAAGTCGGACAACACAATGTCATATGAACTTGACTTTTGATTTGACTGGGAAGTGAGTATAGGGTAATGGAATGGAGAGAAAATTGAGTCACACCAAGCAAGTGGAACTGTGCATGAAGGTTGAGGAAGAACCTTGCCCAAATAGAGGAACGAAACCCTAACGCAGGAGAATCTCAAGATGCCGAAAAGATTCCTTGGGAGGTAAATTTTTACAGTGACATAATTTGACATGTTTATAGTCATTTTTGCATGTTTTCTCGCCAGGAGTCCAAAAATGCAGTCAGAATCTCCGTCTGAGTAGAAAAAATGTAGGTTCCCAGCAGCACAGAATCTTTGAAGAATCTTGTGGAATCTAAAAGATTCCCTTGGACGCTGATTTTTGCGAGTGTCAGAATGATGTCAACTTTATAGTCATTCTTCATAGAAATTCATAGGGAGTGCAGTGGTGTGCTTAGAATCTTCATTTGAGCAATGGATTTTCAAGCCATCTTCAAGAAGGAATCTTCAAGATTCCTAAGGGTCCAAAATTTGACGTGTTAGAATTAGACAAGTTTACAGTCGATTTTATACCACTCATCGCTAAGAATTGAGTGGTGTTGTCCAGTTCATTAGTTGAGCCTTGTATTTTTTGTCGGGTGTGGATCCTAATTATATCCTTTATTTAGAGGTATCATCGTATTGGACCCCATTTCATAATGTAGCGGCAACATTGCCCGTCTATGTGCACTGCTAGGGGGGTGATGTCGATTATCTAGAGCACCTCCCTTGACTTGGGATCGGGGGCAGCACCCCTGAAGCTAAAAATATATGTAAAATTTCCTTGTAAAATGTTGTAATTTCATAGTTAATCTGGGTCATTCATTAGGCGGAAATCTGATGATAGAAGTTATGTTTAATTTAGGGGTTTTTTCCCTAGAGGGCAACCCCTCAATATATAAGAGGGAATTGTATTACATATATGTAGGTGTATATTATCAGTGAGAAGGAGAGAGGAGATTGTGTGAGAGAGAAGAGGGAATTACAACAGATCTGTAGTAGGTTTTATATATTCATTTTGCTGGATAATATAAATGGAAGGACTATTTGTTTCTCCGTGGATGTAGCTCAAATTGGGTGAATCTGTGTCTCTCTTGTTTGATGGTTTTTATGTACTTATATTTATGCAATATATTTTATGTGTTCCATTACTCTATAATATATATATTTTTAACATTTTTTAGCCATCTTCGGAAGTGGAGGTATATGATGGAGTTACATCATGTTTTTCTTCTACATTGCTGTGATGGTGTTTATATTATTGAGATCCCTTACTGCTATTTTGTTGAGGGATAATTGTTGCCACATTATGTGAGCTTTCATTAGGTTGTTGTATTGAAGGAAGGCCCATTTCAGTCAGAGTTCCTGCAAGGAGAACGTCTCGTGGAGATACAAGTCACTCTGGTTGAGGGTATTCATCCTTGTATTGACAAAGAACATACCATGTACATCATCATGATTTGCAGAATTTAATAAAGGGACCTACCCACTATGGACACCAAGTCTCAGAGACGTAACCCACATTGGTTGAACTCCATTATCAATGTGTTTGTGTTCTTGATCTGATGGTTGTCATTATGTTTAATCTTCCTTGAAGCATAAACGTGTGGTTGTTTTGTGCTCTTTCACATGCAATTTTGATAACATCACATAAGTAAAAGATCTTGGATAATTCCACTAGCTAAAGAGATCCAGATCATCGATTCCCATGGAGGTGCACTGTGTTGGGCATGTCAGGGTACCCAACACCCATGGGGGCGTCGCGTGCTGGGAACACTAGGGCGCATTCCTTGTAGGGGCGCCCATGCAATGAGTTTGTGAGTTATCCTAACTTGGAAAGGGGAACCCACATAAAAGAAGTAAGGTCGGCCCATGACATCGCATGAAACAAGTTCCCACCAAGGGGTCTCATAATGATTTTTAGAAAATTCAATAAAGTAACATTTGGGTGTTAGAACTTGTCTTATAATTAATTGATTATTAAAAATGGTACTAAATAATTATAATATTTTGTTGTCATTGATGAGTGAATGAAGGTGGGGTGCCTAGGCACCCATGGGGGTGTCATGTGTTGGGCATGCCAGGACACCAGACGCCTATGGGGGAATCGCATGCTGCGCATGTCAGGGCGCTCGACGACCGTGGTGGCATCTCGTGCTGGGCATGCTAGGGATCCCTCTTGGTAGGGGTGCCTTTATGATGAGTTTGTGGGTTGGCCCGACTTGGCAACGAGTGCCCACATAAAATATTTGAGGTTGTCCCATGACTTCCAATGAGAAGAGTTCCCACCAAGGGGTCTCATAATGATTTTTAGAAAATTGAGTAAAGTAATGTTTAGGTGTTAAAATTTGGTTTATAATTAATTTATTATGTAACATTGTACTAAAAGATTATAATATTTTGTTTACATTGGTGAGAAAATGAAGGTAGGGCGCTCAAGTGGCCATGTGGGCATCGCGTGCTAGGCATGCCAAGGTGCTCTGTGCCCTTGGGGGTGTCACGTGCTAGGCATTCGAGAGCACCTGACACCCATGGGTGCATCACGTGATGGGTATAACATGACACCCATGTGATGGTTTGGTGGGTTGACCCGACTGTAATAGACTTTAGTTGAAATTTCATTAAATAAAGATAATAAAGGAACAATAATATCAACATCATGAGACACATATCCCAAGATGAATGTTGTGAAAAACATTCTAGTGCATATTCATTGGTAGAGGATTTGAAAAGGAAAGAGGCATTAATTGGAAATTTATTTATCAAAGTAATGGAAAATAGAAGAAAAGGAAGGCAAAAGGTCACATGTTGTATGTGAGGAGGAAATCGAAGAAAGTAGAGGTCTCAATGATAAAAAGGCTTTTCAGGATCAGTTCACATCTTTTGTCAGTACAAGTTTTTGTCATTTCAGTTTTGGAGCTCTCTCTCTATTCTTTCTCTCTCATACTCTTTCACACTTGGAGCATTCTTGGAGCATAGGAGAAAGTAAACCAACAGAAGGACAATTAAGCAAAGGGAAGAAAAATATCAAACAAGGAAGAGTTGGATCAAGAGACTATAATAGGATTACTTGCAGGTATCAAGTTGCATGTATGATTTCCTTACTATTTTTCACATGCATGGTACATGCATGTGTGTATTTGGTTCTCTTGCTATCATTAGCATGGGCTTTTCTAGGTGTGATGGTGGTTTCAACCTTGCCCTATCATTTTCGAATAGCCATGGATGATGTGGTTCTTTCATTTGGTTGAGTTGGATTGTTGGACAAATTTGGAACCAGGTGAGCTTGTCTTAGGGAAATTCCCAATGACATAAGAATCTTTTGACTGGTAATGATGGGATGCACGGTAAATCTTGAGGGTGGAGATGTGAAAATTCCTCAAAGTATTGGTTAATAAATCCAAAGGAATATAAGATTATTTAGGCCTAGTGATCCCTTCATTGGTAATGGCCGGATTTTAGTAAAATCATGTAGTGTATGTTTCTTTGTTTGGGGCTAGCAGTCCCTTGAATGGTAATGGCAAGATAGATGATAAAGCTTGGTTGTATATATGAGGGTTTCAAGCCAAGAAATTCCTTAACCAGTAATGGTGGGATATGTGGTAAAGCCTGAGGAAGCCCTGATTGTTTTGTTGTGAGTCCCACATTCATGCTTGGAATATGGCATGGGGGTGATTGGCTGAAAGAAAGATTTGGTTCTACCCAATCTATTATCAGGTCGTATGTGGAAGTCCTTGAATTGTTTGGATTTTTCATATGTTAATAAGAGTGATTTTTCCCCATGTATTTCATGAGTATTTATACTTGCTATTATGTGGTTTGATGACTATTCTATAATTGTTATTATTTTGGTTATATGTTAGTTTTAAGCATTGTTTTATGACAAACTTTAGTTATGGATTTCATCATGTTTTTATTAGTAAATGAATGCTTAATGAATGTTTGACATAAATTGTGATAATGTAGCTATTGAGAGAAGGCATCAAACCTTCTTGACAATTGTCAAATAATTATGCGACCCCCATGTTTAGATATGTAATTATGATATGTAGATTACATGTTCACAATGTGTTTGACGACATGTTTGTCATGGTTAGGATGGCTCAAGTTAATTCCTTGATCAAGGTTTGCATCAAAGGATTTCTCTTTAATTCATTTATAATCTTTGAGAGTTTCATCAAGTTCTGGGCTGAGGTCTGGCACAGAACTTTGCAATTTAGTCTACAGACGCTAGGAAGCAGGCTCATGGGAGCGACAGGAGGGCTATAATCACATGATTTCCTTCTCATGGTTGTGACTAAGAGTCCATATGATTAAAAAATCAAGTTAACTCATGGGTTTGGCACCTAGAGTGGTTGGTTAGCTCCTGGGGGATCTATAAGTCCTAAGGGTCGTCATTAAATTTTTGGTTGCACGGTTCCACTTTCTTAACTATACCTAGGAGGTTGAGTCATATGATAGTAACTCTTCATCACATATTTACCATGGTGGACTGATTAACTTGGGTAAGTGTGGGAGGAAGCTATTACATAGTGGTATTAGAGAAGGTTGCACTCTCTTTGGGTAATATCCAATACAACAGAGTGGTATCGGAGCATGGTTTAGCCCTTGGACTGGATGGGTGGAATGTGGTTGTCATGCATGCATGGAAGTTTTATATGTGCTTGTTATGTATGCATGTTGGTAGTCGTTGTTACAGTTGTGTTGTCATGTATATGTTGATGATGTTGTTGTTGGGATGTGTTTTTAATGAACAAATGTCAGTAGTATATTTATTTTCTATTCATGTCAGTGTATATATGTTGTTACGCATCCATCATAGTGGATATTATTAGGATGTATCAATTTGGTGTTACCATTTGTGACATCGTGCATGGTATATGGATGATGATTGAGATGATGTCGATATATTGTTATGACTGTGAATATACATGTATCATGCTAATTTGGTTGATCTTGCAGATGATATATCCCCCCCTGAAATATATTGAGGCATGTTCATTATCTTTATGTTTTGTTATCTGACATGATATACTTGCAGTAAGAATAGGATACAATATCACTAGGAAAATGGTGGATTATAGTTCAAGAGACTCTCCCTAAGCATGGTGATGAGTGCCCCCATTGCATAGCAAACACTTCGAGAATTTTGAAGGAAGAAATAATAATTTTTGAAGCAGATAATGAAAATATAATTTAGTCATGAGAGAGACTTTCCAAGGCACAAGAGAAACAAACATAGGTCAATGCAATTATCCTTCAGAGATTGTTAGACATGGAGAGATAGGTAACGTTTAGGATCAATCATCGTCAGGAGGAAAAAATTAAGGGAGCCTATGGTATCAGATCTCATGATGGGAACAGGTTGGAAAAGGATGATACCATCAGGGATGGCATATTCTTGGATACACATGATAAGAGAGGTAATGGAAATGGGGTTTATTCTAGTTCTAGTTTAGACAGGTACCACGGTGATCATCACTATCATCCTGTTGACATGATGGACCTACCAACATGTTGACAAGATCTTCCCGGTAAGAAGTCCCAAATAGACCTTAGACCATTTGGTGTAGGACTCCCAATAGTGGGTTGTAAGGAAATTCCTTGATTACGATGTTGCATAGAGGCAAGTAAGATAAATCTATCAGTAGCAAGGGTGTGACTAATGCAGTGAGTCAAGGAAGGCGTATGAGAGGTTTTAACACTTTGAAGGGGGAACGAGGTGAAGGTGAGTTCCAAGTTGAAAGGGATTAGTCCCAACTTGGCTAAGAACGCACAACACAAAAGGACATGCAAAGCTTTTGGCATAGGAGTCCACTCGGATGCAACAGTCACATCATACAAGGTAAGATAACACGTACAACACTCACGGATCATTCTGAGATGAGTGTGACGGTTGTAACAACAAGGCTCATGTGAAAGTTCTATCTGATGTCTGGCAGAGCAGTCGACATGAACATTGAAAAAATTAACAACACATTAACAACAAGATTCATATAATTTCATGTGAATCAGTTCATACACAAGTACATAAGTTAAAAAACATATATCATTAAGGCAACCATCGCAGTCCAACTACAATAACAACATTTGCAAGAAAATGTGTTGGATATTATTATATAAAGAAGTGTAATTCACAATCATACAATACATCCATGTAAGCCTGCTAGCCCCAACAATGGAATGTTACAATCACATCTGCCTGCGCCTCCAAAGATATGTACTAGCTTCTTGCAGTGGAAAAGCTAAGGACATTACAATACTATCCAAATCTCCTTCAAGATAGTCTTAGCAGAAGCTTGGCTGACCAAAAGGCCATAAACTAAGTTATGAGGAACTATTTATAGCAAAGTGTGGGGTTACCCTTGACATTCCCCTTTGTGATAGTTCTACTACCCTCGTGACTCTTCACCTACTCTATGACTATGTTGGCATTATGATTCTAGTTTGGCTCTATGGTATAGGTGTTTTACTTGATGGCAACTCACTCAAGTGGCAAAACTCTGTTCAGGCTCTCAAAATAATAAAAATTATGAGGTTCGCAGGTGAATGGTTCAAAAGGTGCGGACTCGCAGGTTCGTCATTCATGAAGTGCAGTCATACTCGCAGGTTACCCGTTCAGAAAGTGCAGTCCCCCAGTTCACTCACTTCAAGGCAGAGAAGTGCACTCAGGTGGGGTTTCTTATGTTTGGCCCGCGGTATTTAGCCCATCGTTCATGATCCTATGGATTTGGCCCATGGTAAAGGATCTAATTTAGCCCCGGTTTGGATCCCTTGTATTGGTTATTGATGGTTTTGTCCCATGGTGTGAATAAGGGCTTGACTATAAATAGTGAAGGAGATCACTTGGCTGAGATATCTTTGAAAAGTTGAATATCTTAAGATCTGAATTTTGGGTTATCAGTTTTGAAAGCTAGATCTAAATCAAGGTAAAATTTAAAGGCGAATCTATTGCTAAGTCGTGATCTCTCAGGCGCATGATCAGATCTGTGGATCTGACTGTCTGTGGTACATTGGATGACTGTTAATCTGGCCCTAATCAGATGTTCGCAGGTGATCTACAGCGTGAGTGCGGGGGTACACAGTACAGAAGAAGGCACAGTGCGGGTATACGCAGCACAGCTGAAGGCGCAGTGCAGGGTACGCAGTACAGAAGAAGGCACAGTGCGGGTATACACAGCGCAGCTGAAGGCATAGTGTGGGGTACATAGTATAGAAGAAGACGAAGTGCGGGTATACGCAAAATAGTTGAAGGTGAAGTGCGGGTGTCCGTAGGCTTATATTGGTGAAGTTGCGGACCTGTTTTGAAATATTTTTTGGCTGCCTATTTTCTATTTGCTGCTGTGTTCTGGGTTTAGGTTACTGGTGTTGGTTTTCTATTTACAGCATTCTGAGAAGTTTGGGTGGCTCATTGGTTTGATTGTATAAGGAGATTGGTTGATTCACATGTACTTGATGTTTATTTGATTAATGAAAAGTGGTCCTTGAAAGAAAAGAAGTAGGGGGTTGTAGCTCCCTTCCAGGAGAGACTGGAAAATGAGAGAGAGTTGTAGCTCTCTGCAGGTTGCAGCCTGCATACTGGTAAAGGATTGCACCAGTACAAAATCATTGTAAAAGGAGTTTCTAATTGAAAGAAGATAGAGACATATTGCAGCAGGTGGTTTTCACCCACATTGGTTTTCCACCTTATATCTGGTGTTCTTTGGTGTGACTATCTGTTTTTCTTGTTCATGCTAATTATTTTCTGGTATTGACATACAATATTTGAAGAATAATTCAAAGTATAAATATATTGAAAATAATTTGACAATACTGATTCACCCCCCCCCCCCCCTCTCAGTATTATTTCCAACAATTGGTATCAGAGCGAGGTCCATCTAAAGGAGCTTGATCGCTTGAAGGAAGATCCTTCATCATGATCCACTACGAGAGGGAAGCATCAATCAGGCCACTGATTTTTTATGGGACAAACTTCGTGTATTGGAAGGTAAGAGTTACTGCCTATCTTCAATCTTTGGGTACAGAAGTCTGGGACATCATAGAAACAGGGTATACCTTTCCATCAGCTACTCCTACAGATCCAACTGAGAAGAAGAAATATGAAACAAATGCAAAGGTAGTCAATACTCTTATAGGATGTCTATCTCAATCAGAATCTGTGAAAGTTATGCAGTATAAATCCACAAAAGAAATATGGGACAAGATTGTTCTGAGCTATGAAGGAGATGATCAGGTAAAACGTGCAAAACTTCAAACCCTCAGGATTCAATATGAAAATCTCATGATGTATAATGATGAAAGTGTGGCTAACTATTTTCTTCGTGTGGATGAGATTGTTAATTGTATGAAAAATTTGGGAGAAGAAATAAAAGAGGCTGTTGTGGTTGAAAAAGTTCTAAGATCTTTGTCACCTAAGTTTGAATCTAAAGTTTCTGCTATAGAAGAAAAGGAGAATCTACAACATATTAAAATGTCACAACTGCATGGAATTATAACTGCTTATGAAATGAGGAAAGGAGGTCCATCTGACAGGAGAGAAGCTGCCTTCAAGGCTTCAGGCAAAGGAGAGTACTATGAATCAGGACATGGGTAAGAAGAAGAAGAAGAATCAAATTTTGTCAGAAATATTCAACGAGGTGCTGGATGGTTCAGAGGTAAGTTACCCTTCAAATGCTTTGCTTGTGGAAGAGTAGGTCACTATGCTGCCAAATGTCCTCATAAGGATAAGATCGACAAGGGAAAGGAACCTATTAGATGGAACAAGAAACAGAATGCAAATAAGAAAAGCTACTACACTCATGAAGACAATGATGGTCTATCAAATAGTGATGAAGATGAATGAGGTAATGACTATAAACTTTTAATGGCCTTTGAAGATGATGATTACATGGATGCTATAGATGTGGATAGTTTCTATGAAGAGATTTCTAGACTCAAGACATGTATAGAAGAAAAGAATGTGATCATTGATACTCTCCAATAATTTTCAAATTGATGAAAAAGAAAAATTTCTTGAAAATTTAGAATGTGAAATTGTTGGCCTTAGAAAGAAATTGAGAAAACAAAGGCTATTAATCTTAAGTTTGTCAAAGGATTTGAAACTCTGGATGAGATCATCAATGTACAACGTTCTCTGCTAAGAAAGATAGGTCTGGGGTATAATGGAGAATCATCTCAAGCATCCACCTCAAAGAGTTATCTTGATGCAGCAAGAAGGAATGAGCAAAAGAACAATGGAGATCACCAGGTAAAGCAGGGACGAATTACATCAAGAACAAACAAAGACTACCAGGTAAACCAGGGGCAATCTGTCTTAAGGATGAAAAAAAGCTACAACCAGCCACAGGTAAAATCTTCTAAACCTGCTTCAAAAATGGATGACAATAGAAATTACAATCATTTGGCCAGTAGATTTGATAACCGCAGAAGTTTCTTCAATGGCCAATGTTTCTCTTGCCATAACTTTGGTCACAAAGTAGCTCAATGTGTTGGATATAAAACAATCATGACTAGAGAAGCTCAAAAACAAAGAAGTATGACTGGGATTACAAAAAGGACCTATAACAACTTTTCGGCTCTTGAAAATGAAATTGAATTTTCTATTTGTAATAACTTCGGTCATGAAGATTCTAAATGCAGGAGCAGGTTTCAGCAGACAAAGGAACAAGCCTCAAGCACCAGAACATGGAGAATAAAGGAACCACAATCATAAAGATGTGGGATAGCCTTTTATGCAGAGGGACAGGAAAATCTATGGTACATCGACAGTGGATGCTCGAAGCATATGACAGGTGATAAGAAAAACTTGAATCATATTCTGCTTTAGAAAAGGGAAAGAAAGTTTCTTTTGGAAATGATACTCCTGCAACTATAAAAGGAAAAGGCACAGCTCAGTTGAAAGAAAAGGTCAAAGCTGGAAATGTTTTGTATGTTGATGGCTTGAAGCATAACCTTCTGAGTGTCAGTCAGATTTGCGATCAAGGAACCGAGGTAATATTTCGATCAAATGGATGTAGTGTTCGTGATCTTGATATAGGGAAAATAGTGATTGAAGGTATAAGAACTCCAAATAATCTATACATATTTGAAGAAGGACAGCAGCAATTCTATTTGAGCAAGGATGATGAACATTGGTTATGGCACCGGAGGTTGGGGCATCTAAGCTTTTCACAAATAAGGAAGGCATGCAAATATCAGGCAGTTCATGGTCTTCCAGATATCAAAATTCCAGACAACACCATATGCAACTCATGTCAGTTTGGTAAGCAAACCAGAACCAACTTCCCGGAGAAGGAAGGATCAGCCAGCAGGCCTCTTGAACTAGTCCATACAGATGTATGTGGTCCTTTTAGGACAAGGTCACCACGAGGAGAAGAATACTTGATATTATTCATTGACGATTTCTCCAGGTTTGTTTGGTTAGGACTTTTGAAGCACAAATACGAAGCATTCGAAAAATTCAAATCCTTCAAATCCTTGGTTGAAAATGAATCAGGTTACAAAATTAAGTGCCTCAGGTCCGACAGAGGTGGGGAGTTTACCTCAAATGAATTTTTCGATTTCTGTGAAGAACATGGGATAAGAAGGGAATTCTCTACAGCTAGAACACCTCAGCAAAATGGAGTGGTGGAAAGGATGAACAGAACTGTCCAACAAATGGCTCGTGCTATGCTTGATGAGTCTGGAACTCCCGCAACTTTCTGGGGTGAAGCTGCATATGCGGTTGTTATTCTCAACAAAACAAATGTCCGAGTAAATGGCACTCAAACTCCTCATGAGCCCTGGTATGGTGAGACTCCTTCGGTAAAGCATTTCAAAATTTTTGGGAGCAAATGCTATATTAAGAATATTGAAGAGCAACTTGGAAAACTTGAACCTAGAGTAGATGAAGGTATTCTTCTTGCTTATTCTCCACACAGCAAAGCATATAAGTGCTACAATAAAAGACTTGGAAGAATTGTTGACAGCATTGATGTAGTGGTTGATGAAAAACGATACATTCCTAGGCAAGTAAATCATGAAAGTATCGAAGAAAATGAAGACTACCCTCAAAGACAGAATGATGAAGAAGAAGAACCTCAAGGAGCACCAAAGGAACAGATAAGGATAGAAGAGAAGACTCCATCCAGGTACGTTAAGAAGAATCATCCAGAATCTCAGATTTCGGGGCAAAAAGAAGCAGGTGTACAAACAAGAAGAACAATTGCAGAAGCTTCAGGCTATTTGGCATTACTCTCCTCCATTGAACCACAAAATGTAAGAGAGGCATGCAAAGATGAATGTTGGGTCAAAGAAATGGATGAAGAACTTGAGCAGATCGAAAAGAATAACACTTGGGAGTTGGTTCCTAGACCAAAGGATAAGAATGTTATAGGGACAAAATGGATCTTCAAGAATAAGTTGAATGAAAATGGGGAAGTAATTAGAAACAAGGCCAGAATTGTTTGTAAAGGGTATGCCCAGCAAGAAGGAATAGATTTTGAAGAAACTTTTGCTCCTGTTGCAAGACTTGAGGCCATCCGAATGTTCCTTTCTCTCTCAAGCTTTCAAAAGTTCAAAGTATTTCAAATGGATGTGAAATCAACCTTTCTGAATGGAGACTTAGAAGAAGAAGTATACATTGAGCAGGCAGATGGTTTCATTCTTGGAAATGATCCAAATCTTATATGCAGACTGAAAAAGGCTCTCTATGGTCTTAAACAAGTTCCAAGGGCTTGGTACTATCGTTTGGACAAATATCTTCATCAACAAGGTTTTTCAAAAGGATCAGCAGATAGCAATCTTTATATAAAAATTGAAAATGACAAATTGCTAATACTTGTTGTGTATGTAGATGATATTATCTTTGGCAGCAATGAAGAAGCTATGAGTCAAAGCTTTGCCTTGGTGATGCAGAAAGAATTCAAAATGTCTTTGCTTGGAGAACTGACATATTTTCTTGGATTGCAAGTCCAACAAAATGAAGGAGGGATCTTCTTGTCTCAAACCAAGTATCTCAAGCAGATTTTGAAGAAATATGGTATGGAAGATGCAAAACCAGTATGTGTTGTTGGGAAAAGTATCCAATACGGAATGACCCTATCCCACTCTAAGGGTGATAGTACCTCAGCAACAATCGAAGCAAAGCTATCTAAGATTTCTTCTTTATGAAAGTAAAATAGGGGAGAAAGAGATCCACTAACCGATGTCTCTCGCTAATGGTTGATCCAATCTTCTCTCCTTGCTGCTTGCTCCCAGCTCCTTGCTCTTTCACTGGCCCAGCTACACCAAGACCCTGCAAAATGGCAAGAGAGGGAAACTACAAGAAGCATACATTCATAATTGATTCAAGGATTAGAATAAATCAAATACACAAGTATGACAATACATCATTGAGACACATGCATATAGAAGAACCTCAAATGCTTTATTAATGGAAGAAGTAAAGTTCAGGAAGTGATACAACCATAAGAGGCCCAATCCAGCATCACCTTCCCAGCAGAAAGAAATCTCCTCTTCACCTCCTTCAAAGCAAATCACCCAATAGCTCTAAACTCAAACCAATAGCACTTCCTTACATTCACAGGATTCCAGCCTCCCTAGACCTCATGAGAGAGCTCTATATATAGGAGTTTTGGAGAAAGGATGAGTCAGCTTGAGAGCTGACTAGTGTCCTCTCTCACTTCAGTTATTTTTCAGTTCTTGAGTCCACTTGGAGGTTCTTGCTTCCACTTGGAGATCTAGACCCTCTTACTCATCACCAGGCGAATTCCTTGATCCAAGTGTCATTTTGGAAGCTTCCTGGGCGCTGACACCTTGAGGAATGACTGTGCCACTTGTCCAAGTACGCTCAGAGCAGGTGGCCTTCTTTGCAGTTGACATTCAGCGCAGGTACAGAGTGGAGCACTTGACATTCAGCGCAGATGCTCAGTGGAGCAGTTGTATTGATCCAGAATTTGCTTGTTTTTGAGTTTTTTCAGGTGGAGAACTGATATTTAGTGCTGTGGTTTGCTGACCTTGTTCCTCTAGGGGTAGGAACAACATGTTTAGGGACTTTGGATCCCTTAGATTATGGACATTTCATGCTTCATGCTGCAAGGCACAAAAATGTCTATAACAGTTGCCCCCTAAAGTATGAGGTCGTTTATCGGGTGAAATGCTTTATCCGGAGGATCCGAAGTTCATTCAATCGCTGAGAGGTGACCTGCAATGAAATACAATACAATACATTATTTTTCATTCTGCTTTCATGATCTAGCTGAGGCGGGCATTCCCATGCTCAGCTTTATAAATTCATTTTGGTACATAGAACAGACGATCGTCTGAAGGTAGACTGATAATTCTCTGCTGAAATTATCATCCTTTTAGTAGGATGATCATCTGCTGCAATGATGTACATGTCAAATGTCTTTATATTTCCTGAATATATATCGCAGCCCGGATGGATGAAACTAGATCCGGGGTCTTCAAACTCGTTCGATCTTCACTCTAAGTACAAGTCGATCCATGTGAGAATTGCGCTGAAGTCGAACATGGAAAGACATCGCTTGATTACCGGTCAATGATGTAAACCATTAACAAGCACGAGAGGAATCATCGATAATGATAATGATCCTCAAGGTACTGCAGTACAATTCACGTGGTGTGAATAAAGGACTTGGCGTCGAACACCACGTAAAATCTTTCGGTCGAAGGTCATTGATGTATACCTGTCGCCGGAAGTGAGAAACTTGCCATTGAGGCATGCAAGCTTCAAAGTACTGGGGGTTTTGTTCCTAGATCAACTCCTTGGATAATGAGCTGAAGTCGACAAGAAGCGATCCGTCAAAGGAGGGCCTTAATGAATCCCACATCAGTGACACGGAACGGAGCTAATGATTTTAGTGGAGGTGAAAACAATCTGTGACATATGATTCAGGGAGGCAGTCATGAATGGATGAAGGATAATGTATGGCAGTGGATGGGACACGGTTGACTCTTTCTGAACGACATGTCTTGAACATATAACGACACTGATGCGATGGATCGGTAGTATTACCCCAACTGTGGATGGTTTGGCGAGACCATGGTGATGAGACCGGTGAATGAAACAACCCAACCCGATGTGGTACAGAGGAAAAGTGTCATGTCCAAGAGCGACTTGCTACCATTAAAGCTTTGAGGTTCTCCCAATTTTTCCCCAGTCATTTCTGACCAGTACCTCTTTATTTTTGTCAAGCATAAGGAGGATAACATATGCTTGTTCTATAACCTGCCCTTCGGGCAGGCCCATCGCTATGTTTTAACGAGGCTAGCGATAGGGAAACTCGTTCTCGTCTAAAGACAAGTTTGTCGCTATTTAATCATTTTAACGAGTCTAACAACAAGGAAAACTCGGTCCTTTTCATTTTTAGAGAGTCTGAAAAGGTACAGAAAGTTAACTCCAAAATTCCTTTTTCGTCATTTAATCCCTTAAGTCCGAAAAAGTATAAAACAATACAAAAGGGATGAGTTTTCGGTACTTTTAACGAGCCGAACAAAACAAGCACTCGATCTTTTTGTGCAATAATCCCTCAGGTCCAAAAAGATTAAAATCTAGAGGAGGGATAGCTCTTCCGGTCACTTTAACGAGCTGGAAGGCCAAAACTCGGCAAACTTTTCATATTTTACGAGTCAGTTGAAAAGATCTTAAAGAAGACTCGTCTTTTGAGGAACGAGTGATGAACAGGGATAGCAGCAGATTCCAGGTACAGGTTGGAATTTTCCAATCACGACAGTGTCACAAGGATGGCTAGGTGAAATCACTCTTCGCAGCTGTTCCTCAAAATGGGTAAACAATCATATGGAGGTGAACAATCGGCCAAATGACGGTGGAGGTGACAGGTGCAAACATGACCAAGGCTTTTTATGGCTGATAAATTTACGATCACAGAGGTTATTTACCGGTTCATTTTTTCTGAATGAGCTTGAACTCTAAGGGAAAGCTTGCTCACAATCTTATGTTTATTTTTTAACGAGCATGAACTATGTGCTAAAACTGCTCGGATCTTGCGTTTATTTTTTAACGAGCATGAACTTTATGCTAAAACTGCTCGATATACCAGTCATAAGATAAGAATGTCTCCTGTGAGATAGCTATTTTTTATGGAGCTTTATCTCACGAAGCTATGCTCCGCATCCTTTTTTTACGCAAGTTCGGAAACGGCTAATCCCAAAAACAGATAAATAATCGCTCTTAGCTTGCACTCCAAAAGGTTTACATGCCCCCAGGTATAAAATACAATTTCAAGGCTGCCCCTACTTATCCATCAAAACATCTGTTTTAAAGGGTGAGGCTTACCTCTTTCTGGTTACCCAAAGATTGTTTCGTTAATCTTTCAAACAAAACATTTCCTCGGCACTGTCTACCGAAATAGACAAGGGTGAATGACTGTTGTCAAACACGTAACCTTGACGAAAGAATCCTATTCCAGAACAGCCCCTCTTCCATTCACGGACGGGGTACGGACTAGTCATACTCTCTCGCTAAAATTCTACCTTATACCCAAGGTTTTCTCTGCCCGAAGCAGACCAGGATGCATGCCCCCTGGGTTCCAGTCCCATCTTTCCGAATCACTCGCACTCATCGGAAAGAAGGATTGGGGGTGGAGACATTTGTTGATTGAATAGACCATTCAGGGTTGGTATGTGACTATTTGCGATGCGTGATCCCGGAAATGAAAGTTGGTCTACGAGCTTGACCATCCTTCCTTCGTGTGGAAAACACATTACTCTAAAGAGTGAGGAGACTATTGCTCCCATGCAATATATATAGTCTTGTCCAAGGAGTAGGTTATAATCCAAGGGTCCTTGAACGACCATCACGTTCATTTGAACGGCCTTTCCTTTCAATGTAATAGGCACATTGGGGAGGATCCCTAATGGTCGACTGGTTCCTTTATCGAAACCCGAGAGATTTCTTATCTCAGGAAAAAGCGCCGGGGAACCCAGTGCTTTCCAAGCAATAGAGGAAAGGATACTCACAGATGCCCCTTCATCAGTGATAGTTCCAGCCATTACCATTCTGTATATTTGGACCATGATTCTGAATGGTATACTGGCTGGCAACCGGGGTCTGCCTAGTTGGTTCCAATCAAAGGACACAACCAGGTTGCTTGGTGGTGGGACCGAATACATGGCCGGATATGACCCTGACGATGTTCCTTCCTGTGATAAAGGAATGGGCGCATTGCCCTGACGCTTGTCAGAGTCTGTGTTGATGAAAAGAATCTGGATGGTGTCATCCTTATTCTCTTCGGTGAGGGTGTCATTTGAAGATGAGTCTTCAGTGACGGTGTCATTTGAAGATGAAACTTCTGAAGGGAGAACCGGGTCAACTGCCGTTTCAACCTTTGGACTTTCGTCCGGTCTGGATTCAGTAGGTTCATTTTCAGTGACTGACGCTTCATCCGACCACTTGAGCGGGCCAGCTGTGTTCTCAACCAACGAAGGACTTGGCACGAGTTTTTTGTATCCAGGAGGAAGTCTCAACGGTGAAACCGGACGATCTTCCAAAACTCTCTTCGCTTTGTCTAAGAAGGGACAACGATGGATGGCGTGATCGCCTTCACATAGTCTGCAGGGGGATCTTACTCCCCCTCTTTGTCTTGAACCTTCACTTTCGCTGGTTGACGGTAAGCATTCAACATGGCTATCAGAGGTTGATGCTCCCGAATTGTGCAAACGAGGGGACCAGTCCCTTAGTATCCGGGGAATAAAGGGACAATCTCTATGGAAGTGGTCTCCTCTACATATGACACATGGCGATTTAGGCCCGGTCTGTGCTGTGTGTGGATTTTTGTCAGATGTCTTTTGCTTGCCCCCAGTCGCCTTAGGCTCCTTCTTCTTCTTCTCTCTCTTCTTCTTCTCCTTCTTCCCCATGGGAGCTTGGCTTTTGCCGGCTCTACCTTGCGAAGACGAGGGATCGGAGGAAGAGTTATAGGAAGTAGAAGGCTGGTGGGCAGCTCTAGACTGATCTAACTGTTGACTCAACTGTTCAGGAACCATGGTGTTCTGAACTACATTGGTTGAGAATAGCCAAATTGGCAGGCCAATTGTCAGTCCTGGAAGCGACAATGTGGCCATGTGGGGCGCACCAACTTCTCTCCAAGAGGAGAAAGGACTAGGATTTCCATCATGGGGAATTCCTTGGTTGGGGCGTTCCATGTTCTCAACCTACAGATCAACGCAGGAATAGGAGGTGATTATGTTCCGTTTAAAATAAATTTTATAACGACGCTTTAGACACAACTTGCTTTTTCACTTTTTAAGAGTCGAGAAAAAGCTAAAGATGACTCTAGTCTCCTTCGATGTTTTAACGAGCCCGAAGTGACAAATGCTCGGATGGACTTTTTCAGTTATAGAGTTTGAAAAAGGCCAAAAGAAACTGCTCTGGAGATCTAGGCAGAGGGTGTGCCAAACCTTTCGCAAAACCACAGAATACGTTTTACGGTACGGGTGGTCGATCTTCGTGAATGCTGTGTTCACTGCATTGCGATCAGTAGGGCGGCCGACACGGCTTCCTATGGATAAAGGCTTTGTTCCTATAGGGGTCTCCCAATATATACGCGACGGTACGTGGGAGCACAAGTCCGTATTGATACTTATCGCTTCACCGTGGAGGAATCACCCAACCACTCAACGCTAAGATATCACGTTTAACGACGTCGGAACACGTCTCTAGCTTAGACCTCTATGTGTTTGCGTTATGTTTCAAAGCGTTGTTATGTAAATTCAATTCATTTTAAGTTGATCTTGTTTAGCAGTTTTCCTTTATGGATCACCACGAGATGTATAATACAACTTCCTAAATGCAGTCTAAGATGATAAGCAAGCTTTTCAATCTTTCAACTTTGAAAATCTTAACTACTGAGGGAAAAGAAAGATATCATCTTTTCACACAGATCATAGAGCACACACTAATGCACTTTTCCCTAAATCAACATACAAATTGTCAAAATGCACATGCACAATGCAGGTATTTCTTTTCTCTTTCTTAATGTTGATGTATTACAAAAAGAAAGCTGTTGTATAATTTTGAATTCAATTTCAAGTGAAAGCAAACAAGCTTTGTCCAAAATCAAAAGACACCTTAAGATTTACTTCTTTCAACACTAGAAATACATAAATTCAAACCATATGACGAAAGCAAAAGCTCAATCAGCTATGAACAGCAAACAAACTAACTCTAAAGATCAATATGACACTTATCACAGGTCTAGATCTAAGCGGCCACAGCAAGACTAGTTCACTTTTCGTTATGGGAAACTGCAAATGATGTAAGAAATACAAAGAACAAATACAGTTTCTTTATACAACCGAGGCGGAATAGTGGCAAGGAAAGGTGGTTTCAGATAGGTATATTGACTGATAACAGGCTGCAAAAACAAGGATGAAAACAGTGCAATAAACAGCAGGGAACCCCCAGTTGCACAAGGCAAAACTGGTTCAGCGCAGGTAGTACACTGTCAGTTTGACATTCAGCGCAGGTAGCCCCTTCGGGACCTGCGATGAAATGCAGGCTGCCTTCACAGTGCCTGCAATGAAGAGAGAAACTCTCGTTTCTCTTGGTTTCCGGGTCACAGATTGCTAAAAAATTCACAGTTTTTGGCCAAATCAAAAGCTATCAATCAAGTACACACTAAAGGGTAATTAGGAGGATGAAAAGCTATCACTAAGAGCTATTCAGAGTCCTTGTGGATCAGCTCTTCAAATCATAAACATGCCCAGAAACTGAGCTAGAGTAGCTGCCCTCTACTTTGCATTTGAAAGATCCAAATGCAGTTCGATTCGGTACTCCCTGTGTTTAGGAAATGAATAGCAAAAACACAAACAACCAACAAGATACGTTCCCCAGTGGAGTCGCCAATTTGTTGTTGGGAAAAGTATCCAATACGGAATGACCCTATCCCACTCTAAGGGCAATAGTACCTCAGCAACAATCGAAGCAAAGTTATCTAAGATTTCTTCTTTATGAAAGTAAAATAGGGGAGAAAGAGATCCACTAACTGATGTCTCTCGCTAATGGTTGATCCAATCTTCTCTCCTTGCTGCTTGCTCTCAGCTCCTTGCTCTTTCACTGGCCCAGCTACACCAAGACCCTGCAAAATGGCAAGAGAGGGAAACTACAAGAAGCATACATTCATAATTGATTCAAGGATTAGAATAAATCAAATACACAAGTATGACAATACATCATTGAGACACATGCATATAGAAGAACCTCAAATGCTTTATTAATGGAAGAAGTAAAGTTCAGGAAGTGATACAACCATAAGAGGCCCAATCCAGCATCACCTTCCCAGCAGAAAGAAATCTCCTCTTCACCTCCTTCAAAGCAAATCACCCAATAGCTCTAAACTCAAACCAACAGCACTTCCTTACATTCACAGGATTCCAGCCTCCCTAGACCTCATGAGAGAGCTCTATATATAGGAGTTTTGGAGAAAGGATGAGTCAGCTTGAGAGCTGACTAGTGTCCTCTCTCACTTCAGTTATTCTTCAGTTCTTGAGTCCACTTGGAGGTTCTTGCTTCCACTTGGAGATCTAGACCCTCTTACTCATCACTAGGCGAATTCCCTTATCCAAGTGTCATTTTGGAAGCTTCCTGGGCGCTGACACCTTGAGGAATGACTGTGCCACTTGTCCAAGTACGCTCAGCGTAGGTGGCCTTCTTTGCAGTTGACATTCAGCGCAGGTACAGAGTGGAGCACTTGACATTTAGCGCAGATGCTCAGTGGAGCAGTTGACATGATCCAGAATTTGCTTGTTTTTGAGTGTTTTCAGGTGGAGAACTGATATTTAGTGCTGTGGTTTGCTGACCTTGTTCCTATAGGGGTAGGAACAACATGTTTAGGGAGTTTGGATCCCTTAGATTATGGACATTTCATGCTTCATGTTGTAAGGCACAAAAATGTCTATAACAGTATGTACACCCATGGTCACAGGATGTAACCTCAGTGAAAATGATGAATCAGTAGCAGTGCATCAACCAACCTATAGATCTATGATTGGAAGTCTACTTTTTTTGACAGGTACCCGACCAGACAATCATGCATGCAGTGGGAATAGTTGGAAGATTTCAGGCAAATCCAAGGGAAACTCATCTTCAGGCAGTGAAGAGAATTTTCAAATATCTTCAAGGGACTCAAAACTATGGCTTATGGTATCCTAGAGATACAATTCTCACATTTCATGCTTATACAGACGCAGATTGGGCCGGAAGCGTGGATGACAGGAAGAGCACAAGTGGTGGTGCATTCTTTATGGGTTCCAGATTAGTATCTTGGTTCAGCAAGAAACAGAGTTCAATTGCTTTGTCTACAGCTGAAGCGGAATATGTGCATGCTGCATCTTGCTGCACTCAACTCCTTTGGATGATGCAGACCTTGCAGGATTTTCAAATCACTTGTACACCACCTATCTCCATCTTATGTGATAATACAAGTGCAATCAGCATTTCAAAGAACCCAGTCATGCATTCAAAGACCAAGCACATACCAATCAAGTATCACTTTCTCCGAGAACAAGTGCTTGAACAAAAGGTCAAGTTGGAGTATGTTCCTTCTAAGGAACAAGTTGCTAATATACTCACCAAACCTTTGCCCAGGGAGACCTTTGAATACCTCAGGCAAAAGCTGGGGGTTGTTGATGCATCATCTTGTTGTTGACTCTCTTCTGATTGTTGGTTGTATGCAAGGTTCATCTGGGGTATATGCGTACATTTGCTGAGTTTCGGATTGGTCGAAGATCGAATAGCATAGGTTTAAGGGGAGCATATAATGTATTGTTGGCATTATGGAGGAAGTGCAGAAGGAATATTGCTGCAATATGTCTCTATTTCTTTCATGGTCATTTATGGTGTTTGGTGGATTATGGTTCTTCTTGAAGAAATTTATTTCCTTTGCAGATCTGGTTTATAGTCAAGGGGAGCATGTTCTTAGGGGGAGCATAACCCTTTGCCCTTGATGCCAAAGGAGGAGAATGACGTTGAGGATCTTGAGGTTGCCATCAAGTCCAAAGGGGGAGATTGTTGGCATTATGATTCTAGTTTGGCTCTATGGTACAGGTGTTGTACTTGATGGCAACTCACTCAAGTGGCAAAACTCTATTCAGGCTCTCAAAATGATAAAAATTATGAGGTTCGCAGGTGAATGGTTCAAAAGGTGCAGACTCGCAGGTTCGTCGTTCATGAAGTGCACTCATACTCGCAGGTTACCCGTTCAGAAAGTGCGGTCCCCTAGTTCACTCACTTCAAGGCAGAGAAGTGCGCTCACATGGGGTTTCTTATGTTTGGCCCGCAGTATTTAGCCCGTCGTTCATGATCCTATGGTTTTGGCCCGTGGTATAGGATCTAATTTAGCCCCGGTTTGGATCCCTTGTATTGGTTATTGATTGTTTTGTCCCATGGTGTGAATAAGGGCTTGACTATAAATAGGGAAGGAGATCACTTGGCTGAGATATCTTTGAAAAGTTGAATATCTTAAGATCTGAATGTTGGGTTATCAGTTTTAAAAGCTAGATCTAAATCAAGGTAAAATTTAAAGGCGAATCTATTGCTAAGTCGTGATCTCTCGGGCGCATGATCAGATCTGTGGATCTGACTGTCTGCGGTACATTGGAGGACTGTTAATTTGGCCCTAATCAGAGGTTCGCAGGCGATCTACAGCGTGAGTGTGGGGGTACGCAGTACAGAAGAAGGCGCAGTGCGGGTATACGCAGCGCAGCTGAAGGCGCAGTGCGGGGTACGCAAAACAGAGGAAGGCACATTGCGAGTATACGCAGCGCAGCTGAAGGTACAATGCGGGGTACGCAGTACTGAAGAAGACGAAGTGCGGGTATATGAAAAACAGCTGAAGGTGAAGTGTGGGTGTCCGTAGGCTTATATTGGTGAAGTTGCAGACCTGTTTTGAAATATTTGTTGGCTGCCTGTTTTCTATTTGCTGCTGTGTTCTGGGTTTAGGTTACTGGTGTTGGTTTTCTGTTTACAACATTCTGAGAAGTTTGGGTGGCTCATTGGTTTGATTGTATAAGGAGATTGGTTGATTCACATGTACTTGATGTTTACTTGATTAATGAAAAGTGGTCCTTGAAAGAAAAGAAGTAGGGGGTTGTAGCTCCCTTCCAGGAGAGACTGGAAAACGAGAGAGAGTTGTAGCTCTCTGTAGGTTGCAGCCTGCATACTGGTAAAGGACTGCACCAGTACAAAATCATTGTAAAAGGAGTTTCTAATTGAAAGAAGATAGAGACATATTGCAACAGGTGGTTTTCACCCACATCAGGTTTCCACCTTATATCTGGTGTTCTTTGGTGTGACTATCTGTTTTTCTTGTTCATGCTAATTATTTTCTGGTACTGACATACAATATCTGAAGAATAATTCAAAGTATAAATATGTTGAAAAGAATTTGACAATACTGATTCACCCCCCCCTCTCAGTATTATTTCCAACAGACTATTACAACCAACCATTGACACTTGACTTGCACTTGACATGACTCAACATTACAATGCACATGTACTCATGTGAGACAACATGGCTTGAGCAAACCTTGCAAGACATCACTGACACTCAATCCGCTATGATGAGACCAACTCTTTGACATGCTTGTGATGGTGAAGGTGGTGAGCTGATGCCAAGCTTGGTCGTCTGTGATGGTGTGCATGCACCTCCTGGTGACATCATGCTGAAGTGAACTCTTCCTTCGCTGCAACCAGTGCATTGGTTTGGCCCCTTCATCCAACTTATCTACTAACATGCGCATGGTCTTCTTGGGTACAATTGAACTGGAAATA
This sequence comes from Pinus tabuliformis, assembly GCA_031772625.1. Taxonomy (NCBI): domain Eukaryota; kingdom Viridiplantae; phylum Streptophyta; class Pinopsida; order Pinales; family Pinaceae; genus Pinus; species Pinus tabuliformis. Next base: position 147,642,696 of record CM062818.1, on the reverse strand, counting down.
CACTAATGCATAGTGTCCGTTTCAATCTTCAAGTGTGTTCTCATGGTCATGCACATCAACTTTTCGAAGTACATGTTTAGCCGCAGTTGGACTTGCTTCTTGTCTTTGCCTTGGTGAGTGTGTTGAATGGGTTGGATTACATGCATGCACTGAATTCCATGCATGTTTTTGAATACCTTACATGTGATCAACAACACTACTCACCATCTCTACTCTATGTCAGCTGCTGGGATGGATCCTTAGCTTGTATGAGTGTAGTTTCATCTGTGAGTACATGTTGCACCCACTATTGTTCCTGTTTGTGTAGCTTCATGTGCATCTGACTGTGGAGCTTCATGTTCTTCTTGAGTTACTACTTTAGCACATGCAACTCTTTCTTTGTTTCATCTTCTGCCTTCGTGCAATCTTCATGTCATGTCATCACTTCATAGTCGAAATCTCCAAAGTTGCTTTCATCATCAACAGACCTGCTTGAGCTTGCAACATTGTTTCGCCTCTATGTTGTTAACAACCCTCCTCTTGCATTCATTGCATTTGGTATGTTGTCTTCAACTACTATTCATGATGTTGCTCATTGTGATGCTGCTATTGTCATATCTTGATGTCCTTGTCTACGAACAACTTGATGTCTTCGTGGGTAGGCAAGTTAATGAACACTTTATTGATTGCATCCCTAAGTGTGCTCTGAACGGTATCTTCATCTCTGCTCTGCTGGAAACCATTGTACTTGTACTGCTAAGAGGTAGATGAACAACTGGGATACCAGGAGACATGCAAGCACTAATGGCAAGCAATCTATTAGTCGAAAACCAAAATGAACATGAGACTTGACTTGCAACATACTTGGGTGCATGATCATGAAGGTTGCGCAATTTCAGTAGAAGGTTGGGAGACCAACTGCCAAGACTTCACAAGGCACAGTCTGGGTTGTTGGGAGACTGGATGACTGATAGAACTATGCAATGCACAGTCCAATCTGGCTACTGACTTCTCGGATTGTGCAATGCAAAATTCCAGTTGGGAAGGACTATTAGCCTAAGGACAGATTTGTGCAATTTCTTGGGCCAAGTAGCCACTGTCCTCTAGAAATGTATAAAACAGTCTTGGAGGCTAGTGCTGGGAAGGAATGCATAAATATGGAGAGGAAGGTAAACCTTCCTTCCCCATATTGCGCAATGCAGCCTCGGTGAAGGCAGACTCTAGGCCAAGGCTGGCCCGACTCAACAACAGACAACTAAAAGCAACTAAGGTAGTAAATGCATGGCGACACTAAGTGATAGCAGAAGTGATTGACAGTGCATGAAAATCATGAATGAAAGATTCAGCAAACAGATCAACATGCATGTGGGTGAGGCAGTTTTTCGGTTGGGTGAACGTCCGTGAAAAACAGTTTCAAGCATGTGACAGTAGTGAGATAGAAATGAAAAATCAAACAGAGCTAGGAAAAGCTAGTATACATGTAAACGGCAACAAGAATTCAAAGAAATCAAGGAAACAATACTCCCGCAAGTGAAAACATAAAAAGAAACAGAAATGCAACACAAGGCATAGGAAGCGGGCTTACCCCAAAACAGCTGAGTTGAATGTGTCGACTACTCCTAGATGTGATGTGGGATGTCAGAGCTACAAGGATGATGTGAGGAATGAGCTCTGCAGCATCTGGTTGATGATTTTTGATAAAATCAAGGTTGTGACACGCATGGCACAAATCTAGGGGGAAGCGACACTTGGTGGGTGGTTTTTGCATTGCTCCTTGCATGTAAGCTCCAACTACTAATAACAGATCCCTAAGATAAGGGATGCATTTTCATGTTGCCTTAGGAGAAGAAACCTATGCATGCAAGTCTACTTTTCTCGGTCCTAGAGGGAACCAATCATCTCTGTTGCACATGCAAGAGGCTGTTCAACTGATTGAAGGAAATGTGCATTTCTAGCTAGGAGCTGGGCTGACTACCGAGGAGATTTGCACAATTTCTGGGAAGAGAAACTAACTACTACACATATTTGTGCAAATTTTGGACTGAGGAGCCTTGCTGGGGAAATTTGTGCAAATTCTGCTAGGAGTGTTGGCAGGTAGGATTGTGCAATCCTGGAGGCCAGCAGGTTGCCAGAGAGGATTGCGCAATTTTTGGAGGGAAGGCTAGTTTCCCTCCAGAAATGCACAATCAACAAGGGGAAGCTACTCATCCTGTAGCTGGACCAAGTCTGGGTAAGCAGCTGGTGAGGGGAATGGATCGACTGTGATCGACAGGTTACCTTTATGCGAGGAAAACATTGAAGCTTGAGTACTTTAAGAAGGAATACAAATTTTTGTGTAAGTTTGGTAGGAAGTCTCCAAAACAGGCTAAGGAAAATTTTGGAGGGTGGTTCTAGCGACTACAACACTTGGAGACACACTAGTAGAATTCCAGCTCTTTGCATAGACCTTGTTTGTGAAAAGAAACTCTAACACCTCCATAAGTATTTTTCAGTTCTTATCTCATATTGGTTTCACACTAAGTTGATTATAGGATGTATCATATGCCAAGCCCTTGGTCAATTGACACACATACCAAGCCAAGGAAGCACAATTGTTTAGATTGGGGTTGAGGGGTGTCTATGTGCACAAGTATAGTCGTCAAAGTCTTAGTTTCGTCTTTGGTGTTGCTCCACTGCCAATGGGCCTGGAAAATACCTTGGTTGAGTCACATAGGAACACAAGCATAGCTCCGCTACTAGCGAGCTTGGTCATTACCCCGATGGAGATACTTTCCTCACCTCCCTGTGCAGGAAGCCTTTCTCTTCTTTCACCTTATTTTTTTTCATTATTTATTTTTTTTAACTTTCCATTTTCCATTTTCACTGTGCATAGCACTTATTTATTTCAGAGGTAGAAGAGGGACCCCGACTTATTGAGAGTAGAGGAGGTTGTTCCAGCAGAGAATTAGTTTATTATATCTCTAACGTTCCTGTTAAGGTTGTCCTCCTCGCCTTACTCTACTTGACTGAGATGACAAGGGTTAACCCAAAAAACCAATTGACTAGAGAAGGTGATAGTAGTTAGCGCACAAGTGTTGTGTTTACACCAAGGTTCACCTTGAAGAGTACATATTTTCCTTCGACGTATCATGGACTATGAGTAACAAGTTCATCATACAGAGAGATGATAGGTAACCAAGTAGTGATAGTTGTAAAAGCCCCCTTGTACTTTACCCAGCTCGCTTCATGATTCACACATGGTTGCATGTAAACTAACCTATGAACGAAACAAGTGAATGAACTAACAAAAAATCCAAGCAAAAGCAAAAGACAAAGTGAAAGAAAAGAAAGCAAACAAACAAGTAATCAAGCAAACAAAGCATGTAATAAAACAAGCATGCAAGCAAGCAACTAAAAGTAAACACTACTCCTACTCCTACACTAACGGTGCACAGGCCAGATCACGTGAAGTGATACTTCCAATGCAGCCACCGATGCATTAGTAGACCCACGTTGGTGAAGGTTTGGTCTGCGAGAAACCTAGAGGTGCGAGCCCGCAAGCAAGCAAGATATAACAATGAAGACAACCACACTTCGTGCTTGAAAGTGCCCACATGACATAAGTGAGTGCAAGTGCATGACGAACCGTCAGTGGACTTCTCATGGTGCTATGTGACACTACATGCAACTTTGAAGCATAAGCACACTCTTTATTGTGATATGCAAGCAAATGAAAGAAATAAAGACAACTTGCATCGTGAATGAGTTCTTGCAATGTAAGACTCCTCCAAAGCATGAGAAATGGGATCATGTAGTCCGAGTGGAGGAAGTGTGATCTTTGTGTGCGATGGATCTTCAATGCATACATATGAGTGATGAGGAGCCTTAGGAGATTGAAAAATTTCATGATCGGAAGTGAGACTAACCTCAAGAGAGCAAGGGCCTAACATAACCATCAGCTCAGGCTGAAGTGCCTCGACAGTCTTGGGTGTCTCAACTTCATCAGCAAGTAGATCATCATACACCGGTGGCTTCAAAAGATCAATTGTGATAGATTTGTGATGATGATAAAAATTGGAAACAAATGGATCACGAAAGCCACGATCAAAAAAATCAATGAATTCTTCGACATCCTCATGATTAGATGAATCAAACAGAGTGGTAGATGAAAAGCAAACAAATTCATCCTCTGTGTTTCTGGAAAAGACAAATGAAGGATCAAGTGGATCTTCAATGAATAACTTATCCTATCTGTTTTCAAATGATCAACTAACATCTGCTGAATCCTGTGAGTGATTGACAATGGGTTCATCCATGGATGAAGACACATATGAAAAGTAATGGATGGGAAGTTCACCAAAGAAGCTAGGAAAGAATAGAGGGGGCTCGGATGGAAGGGAGTCATCCTTCACTAAGTGTTGATGTTCAAACTCCCGCTCATACTTTTAATGACTGACAACGCATGTTGGTTATGCAACACCAACTCCATTAGTGGGTTGTTTCTCATTCACAACAAGTAAAGAGTCTGGAGTGGAAGAACACAAGACAAAATCATCCAGAGGAACACCTGAGTGTGAAGATGGAGGTCGAAGAAAGTAATGCATGTGGGAGCTCGAAGGACTCACAACCAAATTTGCATGAAAATGGAGTGAAGTGATGTTGGGAGAGTGTGAAGGATGAACAGGCATGCAAACATGATCCTCAGTATCACTGGGTGATGGTGGAACTATTAAATGATAAGGAGGTAGACAGTCTACTGAGACAGTGCCTTCTCCCAGATGAGATTGCGCAGTTCCACCAGTGAAGAAGGTTGAGCAAGGCTTGACATCAAGCTTTCTCTTGGGTGGAGAAGATTTCTTAAGACAATACTCTAACCGATTCCAGAGATAAGCGAACTTCATCTTTCTCCTTAGAGCTTGAAACTGTAAGTCGCAGAAGCGCTACCGAAAATCAATAACGGATTCATACGGAGCCCTCCTTTTCCAAGATGGTCTGGATCAAAATGATAGAATGTGTCTTCAATAAGATCACAAAAGTGCTCAAATGAGTGCATGGTGTCAGTCGGTAGGCTAAGCACCCAATGAAACAGAGATTCATGAAGTGCGAATGCAGCAACGAACTGGCTTGTTCATCAATAAACTCATCTTCCCCATGAATCATGAAAGAAATTTATGTAAGTGTTGAGGCCAAGCCACTTTTCCTTCACCATCATAGGTGTGAGTGGACAAGAGATCAAAAAGCTTCCCTGAGATGGAGACATCTTAATGATTTGAAAAATACCTTAGGGGAAGAACACTGCAAGACTCCATGGAAGATATGCAAAGGTTCAGAACTGGATGAGAGGACTTTTCTTGTCATCAAGCCCTCCTTCGAGGGCTAGAAATGTTAATGGTGCTAGAAGTGCCAACATGTCAAGGGGATCTCCACAGTAAGAAGTCCTAATTAGACCTCAGACCATTTGGTGTAGGAGACCCTGCAATGGGTCGTAAGGTAATGCCTTGAGCATGATGTCGCAGAGAGGCAAGTAAGATAACTTTGTCAGTAGCAAGGGTGTGACTGATGCAGTGAAACAAGGAAGGTGTATGAGAGGTTCTAACACTTCAAAGGGGGAAGGGGGTGAAGGTGAGTTCCAGGTTGAAAAGGATCAGTCCCAACTCGACTAGGAACACACAAAAAAAAGGAACATGCACAGCTTCTGGTGGAGCAGTCCACTCAGATGTGGTAGTCACATCATACAAGGTAAGATAACACGTACAACACTCACAGATCAGTCCAAGATGAGTGTGATGATTGTTACAACAAGGTTCATGAGAAAGGTCTATCTGATGTCCAATAGAGAAATCGATGGGGACGGTGACAAAATTAACAACATATCAACTCATTAACAACAAGATTCATATAATTTCATGTGAATCAGTTCATACACATGTACGTAAATTAAACAACATATATCATTAAGGAAACCAAAGAAATCCAATGATAATAACAACATATGCTTGGAAATGTGTTGGCTCTTATAATATAAAGAAGTGTAAGTCACAATCATACAATACATCCATGTAAACGTACTAGCCCCAATAGTGGAACATTATAGCCACATCCGCCTGCTCCTCCAAAGAGATGTACTAGCTCTGTGCAGTGGAGAAGCCAAGGCATGTTACAATACTGTCCAAGCCTTCTTCAAGATATTTTTAGTAGAACCTTGGCTGACCAAGAGCCCCTACAATGAGTTATGAGGGACTATTTATAGCAAAGGGTGGGGTGACCCTTGACATTCCCGTTTGTGATAGTTCAAATACCCTCATGACTCTTCACCTACTCTATGATTGTTACATCCAACCATTGACACTTGACATGACTCAACATAACAATGCACATGTACTCAAGTTAGACAACATGGCTTGAGTAAGCCTCGCAAGACATCATTGAAACTCAGTCTGTTATGATGAGACCAACTCTTTGACATGCTTGTGAGAGTGAAGGTGATGAGATGATGCCAAGCTTGGTCGTCCATGATTGTGTGCATGAACCTCATGGTGACATCCTGTTGAAGCAAACTCTACCTCCTTTGCAACCCATGCATTGGTTCGGCCCCTTCATCCAACTCATCTCTTAACATGCGCATGGTCTTCTTGGGTGTGGTTGAACCAGCAACACACTGATGCATAGTGTCTATGCTAATCTTCAACTGTGTGTTGGTGGTCATCCACATCAACTTGTTGAAGTACATGTTCAGACCCAGTTGGACTTACTTCTTGTCTTCGCCTTGGTGGGTGTGTTGAATGGGTTGGATTGTATGCATGTGCTCAACGACAAGCATGCTACTGAATCCATTGCATGTGATCAACAACACTGCTCACCATGTATACTCTGTGTCAGCTACTGAGATGGATCCTTAGCTTGTACAAGTGCAGTTTCATCCGTGACTGCATGTTGCGCCCACTATTATTCATGTTTCTGTTGTAACTCATGCATCTACCTATGCAGCTTCACGTTCTTCCTGAGTTTCTTCTTCAACACATGCAACTCTCTCTTTCTTCCATCTTTTGCCTTCATGCAGTATTCATGTCCTGCCGTCACTTCATAGCCAGAGTCTCCAAAGTTGCTTTCATCATCAATGGACCTACTTGAGCTTGCAACCTTGTTCCGCCTTCATCTTCTTAACAATCCTCCTCTTACATTCGTTGCATTTGGTATGTTGTATTTAGTTGTTGTTCATGATGTTTCTCATTGTGATGTTGTTGTTGTCATATCTTAATGTCCTTGTCTATGAACAACTTAATGTCTTCGTGGGTAGGCAAGTCCATGGACACTTGATCGACTCCATCCCCAAGTGTGATTTAAATGGTGTCTTCGTCTCTGCTCTCCTGGAAACCAATGTACCTATACTACTGAGAGTAAGATGAACAATAAGGATACCTAGAGATGTTGCAGCACTCATGGCAAGAAATCTATTAGTCGAAAACCAAAATGAACATGAGAACTGACTTGCAACATACCTAGGTGCATGATCACGAAGGTTGCACAATTTTGGCCGAGAGGTCAGGAGACCGAATGCTAAGACTACACCAGGCACATTCTGGGCTATTGAGAGACTGTATGATTGTTGGAACTGCACAATGCATAGTCCAGTTTGGCTGCTAACTGTTGGGATTGCACAATGTGGACTTCCAGTTGGGAAGGACTGCTAGCATAGGGACATATTGGCGCAATTTCTTGGGCCAAGTAGTCACTATCCTCTAGAAATGTGAAAAGTAGTCCTGGAGACTAGTGTTGGGTAGGAATAGGCAAATATGGAGAGGAAGGGGAGCCTTCCTTCCCTAGATTGCGCAATGCAGCCTTGGTGAAGGTAGAGTCTGGGCCAAGGTTAGCCTGACTCGCTGACGGGAAACTGAAAGAAACTAAGAAAATAAATGCATGGTGACACTAAGTGATAGCAGAAGTGATTGACAGTGCATGAAAAACATAAATGAAAGATTCAACAAATAGGTCAACATTCATGCAGGTGAGGCAATTCGCTGGTTGGGCAAACGTCTGTGAAAAATAGTTTCATGCATGTGACAACAGTGAGATAGCAATGAAAATTGAAACAAAGCTAGGAAAAGCTACTATACATGTCAATGACAACAAGCCTTCAAATAAATAAAAAAAACAGTACTCCCACAGGTGAAAACATAAAAAGCGACAGAAATGCAGCGCAAGGCATGAGAAGTGGGCTTACCCCAAAATAGATGAGTTGAATGTGCCGACTACTCATATATGTGATGTGGGATGTGAGAGCTGCAAGGTTGATGTGAGGAATGATCTCTGCAGTGTCCATTTGATGTGTTTTGATAACATCGAGGTTGTGACGTACATGCCACAAATCTAGGGGGAAGCAACAATTGATCATTGGTTTCCAAATTTCTCATTGCATGTAACCTCCAAATACTAAACATAGATCCCTGAGACAAGGGATGCCTTTGCAGGAAACCTTAGGAGAAGTAGCCTATGCATGCAAGTCTACTTTGCTCGGTCTTTGAGGGAACCAGTCAACTCAACTACACATGCAAGTGGTTGTTCAAATGCTTGAAGGAAATGTGCATTTATGACTGGGAGCTGGGTTGACTGCTGGTGGGCTCCAGTATTGTAGCAATAATGCTACAACTCCTGGAGCTTCCTTCTCTAATTTTATCAACCCGGTAGTTCGTAACAAACTTGGAAGCGACGGTGCTGTATGCACAAGTACTAGCTCTTGTTGCAGCTGTCACTTGGTCAGCTGGCACAAGTCCGCTAGGGCCTCAAGCCAACTTCTATGAGCTCTTAGAAGAAGCTTTTTAACCGATGAACGAAAGCTAACTTAAAGGAAATTAACCTACCTGCAGAAAGGAACTGAAAGCCAACAAGAAATGAAAACCCTAGCAAACCCTAATTCTACCAGCTAGTCCTACTGATGCAACGGTGAGAATGCAAACTACTGAAAGTGATGCCATTACTTCTATGAAGGTGAGATGCATGTGTCTAGACTACTTTTATTTGAAGAGAACATATTTTTGTACTTTTGTTCAAGTTGTTGGAATTATTATGCATGTGCTTCTAACTGGGTCTTTACTGTGCAGGGATAGATCAAGGGGAGGAATGCTTGGAAGAGGTCAGGAAGGCTCAGAGAGGGTCTAAGGAGTCCCTGGCATCCTTTCAGAGAGTCTCACAAAGTTTGGATGCCAAGCAACCATGTTTATGAGCTTCTATAGGAAGTGTGCAGGGGTTCTACACGATGTTCAGAATTTCTACAGGAAGTTCAGTAATTCCTACAGGATGTTCTACAATCGGATTTTTGGGTGATGGGTGAGTGGAAGAGGCTGCATGGATGGATAGGGAGGTAAGGGAGGAGTTTGTAGTGACTCAGTGACAGAGGGATGATATGAAGAGGGGGTGTGCAAAGCTAGGTTGTCTTGGAGAGGGTAGTAGGAATGGAAGGTCGAAAAAGGTAGGATAACAAGGGTGATAGAATGGTTGAGAGACAGGGGTCTAATTGGGAGGTGAGTAGTTGGTCTGGGCACGGCTTAGAAGGATAAGGGAGTGAGGGAGTAGTACTGCACAGTGTAAACGAAACAAATCATCCATGTCCTGCACATAACCGAAATTGCATTAACCTATTCTAACCATTTAGTAAAACCAAAGAACAACAACGTTATTTCTAAGGGAAATCATGCATGGTGCTGAAGAAAAGAATCATTCCACAAGATCTGAACGCATGGACACTTCTACAAACGAAAATGTTGCATCAAAGATTGCATGAACATGTAAAACAATGTTTTTGGTGGGTGGCACTGTCTGCAATCCCATCCCCTAAACAGAGGTGAAAATGAGTGTGCAATCAACCCTTTTTTGGAACTCTTATTACCTCCAATCTCTTTACTCTATTCTAAAACTGTTGAAGCAACTCTGTCTCTTAAAACTAACCTACTCAACCACACCAAGGAATCTAGCTCAGCAAACTACGTTTCCAAATGCATGTAAAGGAAAATAACAAAAACACGATGCTAAAAGAAAGATAACAATACAAAGGAAGGAGGCCTTATGCTCTCAGGTTGGGCCCAACCCCGAGAGCTATGGCTCCTTTAAGAACTTAGAACTGAACTCAAATCTGCCTGCTTTTCATTAAAAGATCATAAGTCAAATAACATGCCAAAAATGGCTTACAAAAGAGCAAAACAGAGCTACAGCTCGTAGTCCAGAATATGCAACAAGGTTTCAAAAGTCCTCCTCGAAGGCTACAACCCTATCATTTATACATCTTGAGGCCCCAAGCTGGCCTCCTAAATCAGTGGGGCTTGGATGACCAAACTAAGAGTGATCTGCTGCTTCCTCAAAATCCGTTTGGCTGCCTTCTAACTTGGTGGTGGTGACTGTTGGAGCTCGGAGTTGGGGGTGAAGATCACGAGGAAGGCCATTCAATGCTGTGGACAACCTTCCTACAAAATCTCAATCCCATCTTGGCTGTTTCCTAGCCCTCATCTGCGTGGTTTTGCTCCATTATATGTCAAAAAACCTGAAATAAGCACGTGTTAGCCACCTAGGAATAGTGACTACCCTCATTCGTACAAATAACATAAATATACTAAAAAATGATGCATAAGTCATGAAAAATGAAGGGTTGAGCAAGGGTAGTTAGGCCAATTGAGCCCAAAATGTTACCAAATTTGGGGCTCATCATCACCCCCCAGCTAAAATGATTGCTCATCCTTGAGCAACTAATCCAGCTCCTTGTCCTTCATTGCCTTTACTGCCACCCTCACATCCCAGGCTTCTGCAGTAGTGTCCTCCTTACTGACATGGAACCCAGCCTTTATTTCCACCTCTTCCCACTGTTCATGCTCATCTTTCTCTGTGCTGCCTTCCATCAATCCTAACAACAGAGGTGGGCTTAGCTTGAGGCCAATCCAGCTGGCCTGGAGGTTCTGCATGGATTTCTTATAGAGGGGCACCCATACTAGAGCTTCCCTCATTCGAGTTGGAGTGTGATATTCCCTGATTTTTAGACTGTGGGCCAATGTGTTCCATCGGTGGGTGCAAGCTTGAGTACAGTTGTCCCTTAACCGTCTCTCCATATCCTCGAAATGCGTTATGGCCTGGGCCTGCTGATCCATATATTTCAATAAAGCTTGAGGGTTGGTGGATAAGTGTTGGTGTGCCGATATTAATGCAGTTGGATCCCTTGGCTCTGCTCTAATTAGTAATGGCTCATTCAGCTCTCGGTTCATGACCGCTTTGACTTCTGCTGCTCTTTTGTCTTCATGGTTCAACCATGAGGCAAATGCCATTAACTGCATATCCCCTAAGACCATGTTGGGATCCCATGAAGTCACATTAGGAAGGGCCAAATTATGGAGGTAGAACTCCGATAGTTTGGCCTTATCCTCTGATGAACTGGTATTGCATAATTCAATGAACTGCTGCGGGTCTTGGAGCTGAGAGATACCCCTTTGCGCGAAGGCATTGATTTGAAATTGTAGCCACTGGTCTCTCAGGTACAGGCCATAGGATTTGGCCAGCTGTCTGCATTGTATAGCATCCATGGACCAACTGGCCATGCAGGCCAATTGTGCCTCTTTCTGTTGCAACTGCTGTTTGAGAGCTTGTATCTCAATTTGTGCTTGTAGTTCTATTTCCTGTAGAAGCGAGGTTGGCTCCCCAAGACCAACTTGCAGTCCTTCTCTGCCTTGCTTTTCTGCTGTGATGTCCCCTGAGGATGTGCCTTTTTCCTTCTTCAGCTCTTGTAGCTGCAGTCTAAGTTTTTCGTTCTCTTCCTGTAGGAACACCCGCTGGCAATTTGCCACATGTTTAGCCATAGCTAATTCCTTCCTTGCCTCTTTGAGTTGTTCCTCCAAGGGGCCTATGTCTGCCACACCTTTTGATTTGGCTATTTTCATCCACGTGTGTGCTCGTACTCTCTCTTCCTCCAATGCAAAGAAAAGTGCCACAGTGAATTTCTGTGGTATAATTTTTCCAGCTTCTAAGAAATTATAATATGAGCTCAGACTTGGCTGAGGACTAGGCTCCGGAATATGCTATTTCTCTTCTTCTCTTGGTGGCTCTACTTCGTCTTCCCTTGGTGGTGATGAGGGTGCTTCTCCCTCCATTCTCTCTGTCTCCTTGAGCTGGGCTAAGGTTTCCTGTAGAGCGGCCTCAGCATCCTGTAGCCGAGCTTCTGAAGCCAACCTGTCCATTCTTTCTTTCCACGTGGTTGTCTTCGGGCTCCCCCTCTCATAGGTGACTGATATCTTTGAGGGGGACCTCTCCCTGGGCGAAGTAGGGGCATCCTCTATAGTAATTGGGCTACTGGATGGAGGTTGTGGCCTCCCTGTTTTGATTCTCACACTTCTCCTAGCTTTGAAATATAGAGGGGCCTCCCTCTTTCTCTTTTCCTTTGGCTTAGGAGGTGTACTGAGGGCGGCCAGCATGGCTGCTGCCTCCCTTGCAAGAATGTCGGCTCTCTTTTCCTTGGGTTTTCCTTTCTCAGGGCTTCCTGTAGAAGGCCCTTTATCAGCTGATTGCTGGCTTCCTATAGAAGTCGGTTTTGGTTTTCCTGTAGAAACATGTGGCATCGTTTTAGTTTGTTTTGCTGAGTGTGTTTTGCTTTTTGACTTGGCCGAGGCTGCTGTCGAGGTGCCTTTACTGACGTGGACCTGCTCAGTCTTGTCCACCCTACTTTGTAACCTTTTCTCTCTGGGCATCAACATGGGTGTGTCGTCCTTCTCTTTGGCAACCTTTTTCTCTTGTTTCTCCTTTTTCTCTTTCTTCGGTACTTTGGCCATGGGTCTTTGGCCTTTTTCTTTCTTCTCTGTGGGTATTGACTCCTTCTCCTCGCTGCTGGAGGAACCAAGCTCTTCAGTCAACATTTTTATATCGCCATCCTTAGTCAGATTTCGGAAGGCTTCCCATGAGAGAGGGACTTTGTATGTGTGAAGTGCATCCTCCATGAGGAGCTTAATGAGCCCATGGTGGGCTACCTGGTCTGGCGTGCCTTCTTTTAACTTGGTGGCACATTCTGTCATAGACTGCAGTAGAAAGTAGGGAATACTTAGTTTGTTCTCTGCAGGTAGGTCCATCTGATGTCTCAATTCAGTGAGTAGCCAGAAATGGTACCCATACACAATGCTAAACCGTCCTTCGCATGTGATGTATTTCATAATTTGGAGGCTGACCTCGCTCCAAAGTGGCAGTAAGTTAGTTCTGCAAACCCCGTTCTTATCCTCTGAGAATTGCTCATCTGGTGGGAAGAACTACTTTTTAGCCTTTTGGCCTAATTTCCTCTCCTCCTTGTCCCACGGTACCCCCATTGGGAGCTCAGTGACTCGGCTGATGAACTGTGGGGTGAGTCTGAGACTCAAACCCCTGAAATTGACGGTGGCCAGCGTTTTTGATTTTGGCTTCAGAGCTCGCAAGAACTCCTCTGCCACCTCATCATCATATCCTTGCAATTTGTCGTAGAACGACATCCATTGTGCATGAGTGAACAGCTCTACCACCTCAGGGTTCTCCCTTAGTTTCTTTGAGTCGGTCGGTTCCTTTCTGATGAATCCACCCGGCATGGTGAAAACCTGCTACGTTAGCTGGAGGTGGCGGGTGCGTATTCAAAAACTAGCCTTTTGGGACAGAGCGTAGAATTACGCCTCTGCCACGCACACAATTCACGAAGACTATCTACAGATGAGCCTTAAAAATCACCTCCTGTAGAAAACCTTACATACACTTCGATGACAATTCATGCAAATGGAAGACAATACTTGCAATTTTTATGATCAGACTGTAGAACGTCGACTCCGCCACCCTCGAAACCAATTGCATGGGAGGCACAGGTCAGGCTTACCTTTTCCAATTCGCCACCTTTGACGTGAAGAGCCCAATTTTCCTCGTGGCAGTGAGCTTCCTGTAGTGTAGCTTTCCTGTAGAAGCAGCGCATGGGTTCTGGAGAGCACTGCAGTGGTTCTGCGCCTTCTTTGCCGCTACCAGACGTTCGAACAGGCCGAAGACTTGGAGTAACGAGCTTCAGAGGAATTCGGACGCTCACTCGACTTCTAAACGGCTGATGATAAATGCGTGGGGTGGCGATCTAATCGATAGATTTGAATCCAGCGGAATTCGTGGCGCGGGGGTGAGCTGTCCCTGCCGGACCATTGGACGACATCATCTACTCATTCCACTGCAAGTTCCCTGACTGTTGCATCATTCTCCGCAGATCCGCCGCCGTCATTTCTGTTAAAACGCGCTTCTCCCCAACTGGACGGTTCTCACGTGTCCACTACTCATTCTTCTTGCCACGACCACCATTTTACACATCCGACTAGACCATCTGACTGGTCGTCGTGGCCAGTTGAATGGCCATACGACTGCTCAACCCGTTCATTTCATACTTGCAAACATTTCAAAGTATTATTCATGTAATTCGACGAAAGAAAGGGCTAGGCACTTACCTGTGCGGCCGCGACATGATTTTCCAGGTTTCAGGACGATGATGATTAGATTTGCTTGCTGCTGCTATTTGCGCAGGCCCGGAGGTCCTTCCTTTTCACAGGCTGCTGATGGTTACGATGCTTATTACCTGGATGCAGGTGGTGCATGTTCCTGCTCTATTATTGCATGTTGCAGGCGATTTAATGGTGTACACTCTAGCTGGCTGAACTGCTACGGGATTCCTGTAGGATGTCCTGTAGCAGTTTTTCCTCCTCGAGTGCATGCTGAACAGTGAAGACAGTGGCATCACGATCATGATCGCAGGGCTCTTGGATAGCTGTGATAAGTATTGCATGGCATCTCTGCATCTTTTTCATTTATTTGAGAAGCGCTCCCTCTGATAATTCAGTGTTCTGTTTTGACTGTGCAGGTTTCTTCATTGCATGGCAACTGGGGTGGTAGAAGGAGGCGACAGTAGTGTGTGATGGAGAAAATAGTAGCTTGCATGCCTCCATGCCGAACCTCGGTCATTAGATTTCCCCACACAATTAGTTCTGGGCCATCCAAAACTTCTATAGGAAGTTTCCTGTAGAAATACAGAACTTCCTGTAGAAAGTCTATAACTTCTTGTAGAAGACTAAACTGTGATCAAATCGTGCCTATACCTTGGAGAAAATGAGTGTTTCCGGAGGGGGTGCTGGTGAGGTCACCTGGTAGCATAATAAGGACCCTTGTCTTTGAGTTGAGGGACCTCTTTTCTTTCATAGAACACCTGCAACCTGCATGCATTGCCACATTGTGAACTTGCTGTCCCTGTTTTTTTTTTTTTTGAAAGACAGTAGGGTCGCCTCCATGAGGTTTTCACCCTTACCATCTGCCTTGAGCGCCTCAGAGAGGTTTTCACTCAAGGGTCTTTTTCAAACCTTTTTCTTTTTTTTTTTTCTTTTTTTGAAAGATAGCAGGGCGCCTCAATGAGGTTTTCATCCCTACCATCTGCCTTGGGAGCCTCAGAAAGGTTTTCACCCAAGGATCTTTATTTATTTATTTATTTTTATTTTTTTTAAGATCTTCAGGGTGTGCCCAAAACAGAGGCAGAACCCTTCTCTATGACCAGCACTGATTTTTCCACAGTTTTGATGAATTCTTGTCTTGAGAGAGGTTTCCTGTAGATCCTCAGTCGATGCCCATTGATGAGCATAGGGATGGCCTCCTCATCAATGGTCCGAATGAGAACAGATCCATTGTCATGACATTTTTCCACTGCATATGGTCCTAGCCATCTGGTTCTCAGCTTTCCCTTGAAATCCTTATGCCTGGAATCATACAACAGCACCCAATCTCCTGGCTGAAATTGCTTGTCATTGAGGTGTTGGTCATGCCACACCTTCCTCTGAAGTTGAACCACTTCTGAGTGAAGAAGGGCCTGCATTTGGTGCTCGTCCAATCCATTCAGCTACAATAACCTTTCTTGTTGGGCATGGTTGAGATCTATGTCCAGCTGAGCTGCCATCCTCAAAGTGTTGTACTCAAATTCAATTGACAGCAAAGCTCTCTTCCCATAGACCAGCTCATAAGGTGTGAAGCCGGTTGTGGTCTTCCAAGTGGTGTTGTAAGCCCATGTGGCCTCAACCAGGCGATCTGCCCAATCTTTCCTGCTACTGGTCACCACCTTAGTCAAGATCCCCTCCAGTGCTCTATTGGTGACTTCCACCTGCCCATTTGCTTGAGGATGATAGGGGGTGGAAGTCCTATACTTGATTTTGTGATGAGCGAGTAGGTCTTCAATTAAGTTGGAGGTGAACTGGCTTCCTTGATCGGTGACTAGCTCTCTTGGGTAGCCAAATTTGTAGAAAATGTTTTCTCTTAAGAACTCGGCCACCTTTTCTTCTGTCACTGCTTTGATGGCCTTGGTTTCTGCCCACTTTGTCAGGTAGTCTGTGCACACAATGATGTAAGATCTTTGCCTCGAAGGAGGATTGATTGGACCCACAAAGTCCATACCCCACTTCTCAAATGGCTCAAGAGTCACTTGAGGTTGGAGAGGCATTTCATCCCTTGGAGTCGGTTTCCCCATCCTTTGGCATCGGTCACATTGGCTGATATACCTTCTGACATCTTGATGAAGCATGGGCCAATAGTAGCCTGCCTGTAGGATTTTGAAGGCAGTCCTCTTTGCTGCAAAATGTCCTCCACAAGGCCCATCATGACAGGTGAGGAGGATATCAAAGACTTCCTCCTCCCTTACACAATGCCTTAAGATCTGATCAGGGCCAAGCTTGAACAGGTTGCCCCCGATCCAAGTGAATGAGGCACTTTTTCTGACGATTCTGCTCTTCTCTCTTGAGGATAGGTGCGGAGGGAACTGTGTTGAAACAAGGTAGTTTGCTATATCAGCAAACCATGAAGAGAGTACTGAAATAGCAAACAGATGTTCATCGGGCATCTGGTCATCCACTATTCCATCCTCATCTCCAGATAAATCCAATCTAGACAAAAAGTCAGCAACAACATTTTCTTTACCTGGCTTGTCAACAATGGTCAAATCAAACTGCTACAACAAAAGCAACCATCTAATAATACGAGCATTCACATCCGGTTTATTCATTAAATATCTAATTGCAGCATGATCAGTATGTACAAATGTTTGATAGACAGTGATATAATGTCGGAACTTGTTCAGTGCATGGACCAAGGCCAAGAATTCTTTCTCAGTTATAGTGTAGTTCAGTTCTGCCTTGGATAAGTTTTTGCTAACAAAGTAAATGGCATATGGAAGTTTTTGTTCAACTTGTCCTAAGGCTGCCCCTATGGCTTTGTTCAAGGCATCAGTGTGGATGTGGAAAGGTAGGGCCCAGTTTGGACCTCTCAAGATTGGGGCAGACACCAACTTGTCCTTTAATTCATTCAGAGCCCTCTGACAATCGTCAGTCCATTTAAACTCCACATCTTTTTCCAAGAGGCCAAACAATGGCGAGGCTAGCTTGCTGAAGTCTTTAATGAATCTCCTATAATACCCTGCTAATCCTAAGAAACTTCGAACATCTCTTACCTTCTGAGGAGGTGGAACCTTCTTGATGAGAGCAATTTTGTTAGGATCCACCTATAACCCTTGGCAAGAAATGGTATGGCCTAGCACGGTCCCTTCAGTCATCAAGAATTCACACTTTTCAGGACTAAGGGACAGGTTCATCTCAATGCACTTGGTTAGGACTTTTCACAGATTGGACAATGCTTCCTGGAAGTTGGACCCATAAGGAGTGAAGTCATCCATATAGATTTCCACCGCATCATGGACCAGCTCAGAAAAGATGCTCAAGACGGCTCTCTGGAAGGTGGCAGGAGCATTGCATAGTCCAAAGGGAAGAACTCGGTAAGCAAAGGTACCCCATGGACAAGTGAAGGTGGTCTTGTCTTGGTCTTCCGGGCTGATTTAGATCTGGTTATACCCGCTAAACCCATCCAGGAAAGAGAAAAACTTCTTTCCTGCCAGTCCATCCAACACTTGATCTATGAAAGGTAGAGGAAAATGGTCTTTCTTGGTAGCTTTGTTTAGTTCTCGGTAGTCCACACAGATTCTCCACTTCCCATTTTTCTTGGGAACCAACACCAAAGGGGACACCCATTCGCTATCCGAGATGGGGTAAATGAATCCGGCATCCAACAGTTTTTGCAATTCTTCCTTGACGATGTCCTTAAGGGCTGGATTCATTCTCCTTTGGGGTTGCCTAACTGGTTTACAGTCTTCTTTGATGTAGATGTGATGGGTACAGACCGAAGGATGAACTCCTTTCATCTCCTTATAGCTCCAAGGAAAAGCATCTAGATGACTGGCCAACAGACTACACAACTCCTTTTCCTGGGAAGGAGATAGGGAGGAGCTAATCTTTAACGTTCTCTCAGGGCCAAACTCCACATTTTTGACTCTGGGAGCGATAGGGTTGGTCACACAAAGGACCACTAAGGTGCTGGCTTGGGCATCCTCCACCAATTCCTCTAAGGACAGTGCACTGGGAGGTGGATTCTAGATCAAGGTCTCAATCAAATCATCCTCGGTTGGGGAATCTCCCCTAGTGGTGTCTAGGGTGCACAAAGGTGCTGAGTACACCTCATCCTCTTCTCCTTCCTCCAACCAAAGTGGTAAGTCATGCTCTAATGAGGGTTGGGCAGGAGGGTATAGGACTAGCTGCTTGGACATAGGACCATTTTTTATGGTCATGTTTCCTGCACGGCAGCTTATGTAAGCATCTGCAGTGGCTAACCAAGGCCTTCCCAAAATAAGAGGGTATCCAGTAAGCTTTGCCTTTGGTTGCAGAACCAAGAAATCTGCAGGGTATTCCCAAGAATCAACAGAGACCAAGACATCCTCTACAATCCCTTCAGGAGTCACGGTGGAGTGATCTGCTAGTTGTAGGACTGTCGAGGTCTTTCTCGAGGAACCCTGAAGGTTGAGTTTGAGCATGGTATCTCTGGTCATCACATTAATGGCAGCCCCCAGATCAATCAATGTGTGAGGTATGATGGTGCCATTGATGTGGACATCAACTACAGGACTCCCAGGATCCAAATACTTTGGGCAGATGACTTGTCCCAACATAAGATCAGACAGTTGTCCTATGACATTGATAGTTGAGGCATCTCTCTTTGGCCTGCCTGGGTGTCTGAAACAGTTTTCCTTAACCAGTTTGTTGTATATCGGTACATCTTTGATGGCTTGGAGAAGTGGTATTTTCACACACAACCGTTTGAGTTCTCCCAGAAGCTCATCCTCCTCTGGGTTGGGTTGTGTGGTGGCTGTTAGTCTCTCAGGAAAGGGTGGAAGAGCCTTTGGTTCACTTTCCTGTTTATCTTCCTCATCCTCTAGGGGAGGAGGTTGGCGATCCGGAAGAGTCTTTCCAGATCGCAGATTGATCTCCTGGATCTCCACAGCATAGGTAGGGCATGATGTTTCCCCAGTATATACCTGCTGGGCCTGTCTGTTGTTAGGGTTCGGGTTCAGTTGAGCAGGCATTTGAGGTTGCCTTGGAGGAGCAGGAGGTAATGGTTGTGGTTGAACTGGTGGTGGAGGCAAAATGGCAGGAGGAGTATTGTACTGGGGCCTCCACCCCGATTGAGGTGCATTCCACTGAGGCTGTGGCTGGGCATGTGAGTGATACGAATGAGTAGTGGGTTGAGTATGGTACTGAGGTGGGTAAGACCATGGAGGAGGCATAGACCAGGAAGGATGAGCAGGGGGACCCCAGGAAGGCATAGGAGTAGATTGGTTGGGGCTGTAATAAGCTTGGGGTGTCCCTTGCATCCCCTGCTTGTAAGGTCTAGGTCCTTGTGGCCTCCTTTGGTTGAGGAAATAGAGAGGTTCAGTGGGGGCTTCTGTCCCTTGATACATGGCTTTAAGCCTAGGTAAGGTTGGACATTGGTTTGTGGGTGGTTCTCCTCACAAACAAAACATACTTCAACCGAATGTAATGGGTATTCATTCTTAGGGTGTTTCCTTGTACAGCTAGGGCAGAAGATAGCCAAGGCCCTCTCAGCTTCTTCTTTCTTCTGCTGGATTCGGAATGTATCAAGTTGCATGGTGATGGTCTGTCTCACCTCACTCTTGAGATCTTTTAATTGATTTGCAAACTCATGTTTGGAGAAAGGAATACCGGCTGAGAGGAGGTTTCCTCTACCTCTTTTCCGGGCTGCCATAGAGTGGTTTCTAAACACAGTCTTTATGTCCTCATAAGGCAGTTGGTAAATATCTCCTCCAGCTAACATGTGAAGGGTATCTAAAAGGTCTTCAGGGACTCCTCGGAGCAAGACCAACTTGAGGGATTCAGGGTCAAGTGTGCACCTGGCCCGTTTATAGCTAAGTTGGAACCTTTCCTCGTAATCCTCTAAGGACTCATCATTTCCCATGGTCATCCGAAAGATTTCTCCCTTGGTTTCCTTGGACCTACAGTAGTCCCGGTATTTGGTATTGAAAGCTTGCTGTATCTGAGCCCAAGTGGTGATACTGTTCCCAGGTAAGCCCATGAACCAACGTAATGCTGCATCCTTAAGGGTTGAAGGGAAGAGTTTCAGCTTCTGCTCTCTTCAGTATAGTCATAGGTTCTACAAAGGACAACAAACTCAAACAAGAAGGTATCAGGATCTTCAGTAGTCAGTCCATGGAAGTGAGGTAAAGCGGAGGGGCTAATGTTCTTCATTTTCATGTCTCCATTGGTCTCTCGAATGGGGAAGGCACCTTCAATTCTCTCATCTTCTCCCCTATTGTCAGCCATAGCTTCAGATGGAGTGGTCTCTAATTCTTCTTCTGCTATAGGATCTTCGTATATCTCAGGAGGTTCACCTATAGGTTCTTCTGGATCACTGTCACCAAAGAAGAGAGAAGGGTGACTCAGTGATGTGGTGGGGGTGTTGGGTAAGAATTTGCATGTTTTATCTCAATTCCTACGAGGCATGAAATGAAAAGACTTCTGATTGCTTTTGTTTTTTTCTTCTCTGGTACCTGCAAAAATTGAAACAGATTGATCTACAACTAACTATCTTGCTTGAAATGAAAATGCAGAATTGAAATGAAAGCAGGAAAGAACTAATCTACTTTGCTCAAATGAAATTGCAGGAATTGAAATGCTAGTCTACGCTTGCAGAATTGAAATGCTAATCTACGCTTGCAAAAACGAAATTGCGGAATTGAAATGTTAATCTATGAAAGCAGGAAATGTCTATGATACTTTTGCAGAATGGAAATGAAATAAACTACTTAGCAGAAGGCGAGAGTAGGAAAATAGAAGAAAAGCAACAATTACTAATACTCTGACGCTTCCCCGGCAACGGCGCCAAAAATATGGTGGGCTCCAGTATTGTAGCAATAATGCTACAACTCCTGGAGCTTCCTTCTCTAATTTTATCAACCCGGTAGTTCGTAACAAACTTGGAAGCGACGGTGCTGTATGCACAAGTACTAGCTCTTGTCGCAGCTGTCACTTGGTCAGCTGGCACAAGTCCGCTAGGGCCTCAAGCCAACTTCTATGAGCTCTTAGAAGAAGCTTTTTAACCGATGAATGAAAGCTAACTTAAAGGAAATTAACCTACCTGCAGAAAGGAACTGAAAGCCAACAAGAAATGAAAACCCTAGCAAACCCTAATTCTACCAGCTAGTCCTACTAATGCAATGGTGAGAATGCAAACTACTGAAAGTGATGCCATTACTTCTATGAAGGTGAAATGCATGTGTCTAGACTACTTTTATTTGAAGAGAACATATTTTTGTACTTTTGTTCAAGTTGTTGGAATTATTATGCATGTGCTTCTAACTGGGTCTTTACTGTGCAGGGATAGATCAAGGGGAGGAATGCTTGGAAGAGGTTAGGAAGGCTCAGAGAGGGTCTAAGGAGTCCCTGGCATCCTTTCAGAGAGTCTCACAAAGTTTGGATACCAAGCAACCGTGTTTATGAGCTTCTATAGGAAGTCTGCAGGGGTTCTACAGGATGGATAGGGAGGTAAGGGAGGAGTTTGTAGTGACTTAGTGACAGAGGGATGAGATGAAGAGGGGGTGTGCAAAGCTAGGTTGTCTTGGAGAGGGTAGTAGGAATGGAAGGTCGAAAAAGGTAGGATAACGAGGGTGATAAAATGGTTGAGAGATAGGGGTCTAATTGGGAGGTGAGTAGTTGGTCTAGGCATGGCTTAGAAGGATAAGGGAGTGAGGGAGTAGTATTGCACAGTGTAAACAAAACAAATCATCCACGTCCTGCACATAACCGAAATTGCATTAACCTATTCTAACCGTTTAGTAAAACCAAAGAACAACAACGTTATTTCTAAGGGAAATCATGCATGGTGCTGAAGCAAAGAATCATTCCACAAGATCTGAATGCATGGACACTTCTACAAACAAAAATATTGCATCAAAGATTGCATGAACATGTAAAACAATGTTTTTGGTGGGTGGCACTGTCTGCAATCCCAGCCCCTAAAAAGAGGTGAAAATGAGTGTGCAATCAACCCTTTTTTGGAACTCTTATTACCTCCAATCTCTTTACTCTATTCTAAAACTGCTGAAGCAACTCTGTCTCATAAAACTAACCTACTCAACCACACCAAGGAATCTAGCTCAGCAAACTACATTTCCAAATGCATGTAAAGGAAAAGAACAAAAACACGATGCTGAAAGAAAGATAACAATACAAAGGAAGGAGGCCTTATGCTCTCAGGTTGGGTCCAACCCCGAGAGCTATGGCTCCTTTAAGAACTCAGAACTGAACTCAAATCTGCCTGCTTTTCATTAAAATATCATAAGTCAAATAACATGCCAAAAATGGCTTACAAAAGAGCAAAATAGAGCTACAGCTCGTAGTCCAGAATATGCAACAAGGTTTCAAAAGTCCTCCTCGAAGGCTACAACCCTATCATTTATACATCTTGAGGCCCCAAGCTGGCCTCCTAAATCAGTGGGGCTTGGCTGACCAAACTAAGAGTGATCTGCTGCTTCCTCAAAATCCGTTTGGCTGCCTTCTAACTTGGTGGTGGTGACTGTTGGAGCTCGGAGTTGGGGGTGAAGATCACGAGGAAGGCCATTCAATGCTGTGGACAACCTTCCTACAAAATCTCAATCCCATCTTGGCTGTTTCCTAGCCCTCATCTGCGTGGTTTTGCTCCATTATATGTCAAAAAACCTGAAATAAGCACGTGTTAGCCACCTAGGAATAGTGACTACCCTCATTCGTACAAATAACATAAATATACTAAAAAATGATGCATAAGTCATGAAAAATGAAGGGTTGAGCAAGGGTAGTTAGGCCAAATGAGCCCAAAATGTTACCAAATTTGGGGCTCATCAACTGCCTAGGACATTTATGCAATTTTTGGGCAAAGTAGTTGACTACTACACATATTTGCGCAAATTATGGGCTGATTGGCCTTGCTAGGTAAATTTTTGTGCAAATCTTGCTGGGAGTGTTGGCAGGTAGAATTGTGCAATCCTAGAGGCTAGTAGGCTGCCAGAGAGGATTGCATAATTTATGGAGGGAAGGTTGGTTCCCTATAGAAATGTGCATTTTTCTAGTGAAAGCTACTTAACCTGCAGTTGGACCAAGTCCGGGTAAGCAACTGCTGAGGGGAATGGATTGACTATGATCGATAAGCTGCCTTTGTCCAAGGAAAACATTGAAGCTTTAGTAATTGATGAAGGAAGACAAAATGTTGTGTAAGGTTGGTAGGGACGCTCCAAAATAGGCTAAGGAGAAATTTTGGAGGGTGGTTGTAGCTGCTACAACAAATCCTTATAGGAGTGATAAGGGATATTTTCTGGATGACTTCAAGAAATCCAAGCCACTTACATTTGATGGAGAGTTGAAGAAGCTGAAATATGTAGAGGAAAGGTTACATGGAATGGAGAAGTTCTTTGAATTGAGTAATTAAATGGAGAACATGGAGGCTAGGATAGTTATTTTCAGCCTCAAAGGGAAATCATACATTTGGTGGGAAGATGTGAAGCGGATTAGAGGCATCAAGACAAAGAAGTTGAGTTGGCATGAATTCAAGAGACTTTTCACAAAGATGTACTTATTAGAGAGGTACTATGACAGTAAAGCCAATGCGGTATATGAGCTGGAGATTGGATCAATGGCATATGAGGTATACATGACTAAGTTCCTGGAGTTACTTAGGTATGTACCGTAGCATAAGGATGAGAAACCCAAAGTTTGGAGATTTCTCAGTGGATTACCATTAGCATTTAAAGATCAAATTGAGTATGATGAGAATGAATCACTTGAAGAAGTAATTGGGAATTTGATGAACTGTTATGAGAAATTGAAGTGTAAGACAGAGTCTCAACAAGGTTGGAAAGGGAATGACAATACTAAAGGTAAATGGCCATCGAAGAAAACAATACCTCAGAATGCAGGTGAGAAAGAGAATTTTGTTCTTTACAAGAAGTTTAATGCAGTTGGAAAGGGACATGGCTCACAACCTAGAGGGAAGAAACATAACGATGATGGTTATGGATAATTGCAATGTTGTATATCATATCATGGTGGTAGGCCTCAAATATACAGTGCATAGTAAGCATATAAATTTGAGGATGTTGGACAAAGAATTCCTCAGATCTATGCAACATTGGATAACATGCAAGCAGATCACCATGAATCTATTATCGAGATGGATGGTAATATTTGTGATCAAGTTGTTTCTATTTTGATTGACCCTCGATCTAATTATATCTATGCTAACCTTGGTCTGGTGGATAAGTGTGGTTTGAGAAAAGAAGTGAATGGAGAGTCCTGGTTAGTGCAATTGGCTACAGGTACTAAGAAGAGAGTTCATGATTGGGTAAGAGCATGTGCGTTTGAGTTCAATGGCATTCCTATATTAGCGCATCTAAATGTACTTCCATTGGGATCATACAATATGCTTTTTGGTATGGATTGGTTGTACCTTCACAGGACCAAAGTATATTTCTAGGACAAGTCCATTGAGTGCTTGGATGACAATAGAGAACAAAGAATCTTGTAGGGTAAGAAGAAGGCAACATTAGGTAGAATGGTTACATCTATTTCAGAAAAGAGCAATTGCAGGAAAGGGTGTCTACTATTTTCAGAGAATATTTCCAGTGATAAAGGTAAGGATGTTGGGGATGCAAAAGTATTGAAGAGTTACCCAATCTTGCAACGGGCAACGTACAGGATGAGCACTCCAAATCCAGCGGAATTGAAGTTGCAGTTGAAGGACATTCTTGATAAGGGATAAATTAGCCCAAGTGTATAGCCTTGGGTTGTACCAATATTTTTGGTGATGCAGAAGGATGGTACTCTCAGATTGTGCATTTATTATAGACATTTGAACAAGGTGACAATCAAGAACTCGTATCTGTTGTTGAGGATTGATGACTTGTTTGACTAGTTGAAGGGAGCACCAGTGTTCTCGAAGATTTCTTTGACATCAAGATATTATCAAGTACACATTAAAGAAGAAGACATCTACAAGATTGATTTCTGGACCAAGTATGGGCATGATGAGTTTGTTTTGGTTCCTTTTGGTTTTACTAATTCTCTAACTACTTTCATGTGATTGATGAATAATGTGTTGCATCCTTATCTGGACATCTTTTTTATTGTACTCATTGATGATATATTTATATATTTTAAGAATGAGGAAGAGCATGACAAACATTTAAAAACACTATTGAGATTGCTAAGAAAGAATCAATTGTATTCCAATCTTAGTAAATGCATTTTCTTTCAAAGAAAGGTACATTACTTGGGGCATGTTGTCTCCAAGGAAGCCATAAAAATTGATCCAGAAAAGATAAGAACTATCATGGAGTGGGCACCTCCTAGGAATGTAGATTAGGTTAGATCATTCATGGGGAGAGAAATTTATTATATGAGGTTCATTAGGAACTTCTCATGGCTTTCCCATCCTATTACATCATTGCATCGGAAAGGAAAGAAATTTGAATGGTTAGAGGAATGTGCAACAAGTTTTTAGCAATTGAAAGAGTTGTTGAAAAATGCTCTAGTTCTCAAGATTATAGATCTAGATAAAGATTGTGTGGTATGTATGGATGCTTTCAAGAGAGGACTTGGTGGAGTGTTCATGCAGGAGGGACAGGTGGTATGCTACGAATCAAGGAAACTAAATGATCAGAGGTAAAACTATGTCATGCGTGATCTTGAGTTGGCACTAATCATTCATGCATTGAATATGTTGAGGCACTACCTTCTTGGAGGGAGGTTTGTTTTGATGAGTGATAATAGTGGGATGGTTGGCCACAATCAATGAGTTTGACATTGAGATTAGATACATTAAAGGAAAAGAGAAAAGGGTTGCATATTCTCTTAGCGGGAGAGTGAAAATGAACCATATAGAAGCTATGGGACCATATGGGACATATTTACAGGATCAAATATTATAGGAAAGACATCAGGATGACAGGTATAGGGAGGCTAGGCACAGGCTACAAAAACATAGTACAGGTGATCAAGATGTGCACTATCACCTCACAATATATGGTTTGATCAGATTTAGGGACATGATCTATGTGCCAAACAATAGTAACCTCAAGAAGCTTATCTTGAGGGAATTTCATGTTAAGCCATATTCAGGTCATCCGAGATATCAAAATGCATTGACAGTGGTGAAGATGCTCTACTATTGACCAAATTTGAAGAATGAGGTAGCAAAATTTGTGGCGAGATGTTTCGATTGTCAACAGGTAAAAGTAGAGTGTGAGCATCTAGGTGGATTACTACAGATGATTCTAATTCCAAAGTGGAAATTAGAGGAAATTTCCATGGATTTCACTACTGGTTTTTTGACGACATCTATACAACTTGATTCTATTATGGTTTTGGTTTAAAGGTTGAAAAAGGTAGTACAGTTCCTTATAGTTAAATCTACTTATTCAGATAGTGATGTAGCACAGGTCTTCATGAGAAAGATAGTGAGGTTGTATGGTGTTCCAAATAATATTATATCTGATAGAGATACTAAGTTCACCTCCATGTTTTGGAAGGAATTATTTACAGGTTTGGGTATAGAGTTGGCCTTCGTTACATCTTATCATTTACAGTCACATGAACTAATAGAGAGGGTCGATAGGATTTTGGAGCACATGTTGAGAATGTATGCTACGAACTAGCAGTGAAAGTGGGAAAAGTATCTTCCACTAGTAAGGTTATCTTAAAAAAATGAGTATCAAGAGTCATTGAGGATGAGTTGTTTGAGGAACTTTATAGACAAATTTTTAATATCCCCATTAATTGGAGTGATCAATTAAACAGGGTATTGATAGGACTAGACATGTCAACAGAAACGGAACAAGAATTATAGGTTATCAAGCATAATCTAAAGGTAGCATGGGAAAGGAAGAAGAGTTACATAGATCAACACACAGAATTTAAGGAGTTTTAGGTTGGGGAACATGTGTACTTTTTCATCAAGCCTAAAAAGAGCTCCTTGAGGATTGGGTCATGTACAAAGTTGGCACCTAGTTATTGTGGGTCTTTCCAGATCCTTGAGAGGATTGGACTAGTGCCCTCCAAACTTACACTACCTCTGATAATGAAATTCCATGATGTTTTTCATATTTCATTGCTAAAAATATATTTAACGAATGTTGATAATGTGATTGATTGGTTTGTATTGCAGGTGGATCTAGAACAAGAATTCCAACTCAAACTGTCGTGCATTTTGCAAGAGAAACAACTCATGCTCCAAACTGAGCAATCGAGCAAGTTAAATTGTAGTGGACGTACTTTGGGCCCGATGAAGCTACATGGGATATGGTTTATCATATGCAGGCTATGTATCCTTCATTATTTGTCGATGAAGACAAATGAGTTTTGGTATATGCACATATTTATGTATGGTTGTTATTGTAAATACCACAATGAGTTGTGTCATAAAGCTATAATAAGCAGTATAGGTGTTATGTTGTTATGTTTCTCATGTTGGATTTTATTTTCAGTAGGTTCATTATAAATATTGCATCAAGCTAAGTTATAAAGCTCCATTGGCAGTATGTTTTTCTTTTCATTGGTCTTGCTAGTTATAGGTGTTATAGAACATCGAGGATGGTGTTCCCCTAAGGGGGAGGGGTTTGTAACAACCTTGAGTTAAAAGTTCATGTAATAAAGTTAATAAACAAAAAATGAGACCAAGGTCATGAGACACGTAATTTAAGTTGAACGTTGGGAAAAAAATCCCAGTGGGTGTTCATTTGGTTTATTATGGGAAAGGGAAGTTGGAAAAGGAAATGACAAAGGCTTTGAAAAAGAAAGAGGAAATAATTGGCATTTTACTTATGGAAATAATGGAAAATAGGAAAAATGGAAGGCGAAATGTCACAAGTCTCATGTGAGGAGAAAACTGAAGGAAAATTATATGAAATTGTATGAAATAGAGGCCTCAATGATAGAAAGGCTTCTGAGGATCAATTCATAACTTTTGTCAGTACAAGATTTTGTCAATTCAATTTTGGAGCTCTCTCTCTATTATTTCTCTATCTCTCTCTTATACCCCTGCACACTTAGAGAATTATTTGAGCATAGGAGAAAGGAAAGTAAAGGAAGGATAAGGAAGCATAGGGAAGAAAAATATCAAGAAAGGAAGATTTGGATCAAGTGACTACAACGAGATTACTTGCAAGTATTCAATTGCATGTATGATTTCCTTAATAGTTTTGGAGTGCATGGTACATGCATGTGTGTATTTGGTTCTCTTTATGTCATTGGCATGGGTTTTTCTAGGTGTGAAACTGGTTTCACCCTTGCCTTTCTATTTCTACACAGCCAGCGTGTGGTGGGGTTCTTTCATTTGGGTGAGCTTGATTATTAGATATTTTTGGAACTAGGTGAGGTCATCTTAGGAAAATTACCAATGGCCTAGGAATCCTTTGACCGGTAATGGAAAGATACAAAGTAAAGCTTAAGGGTGGAGACACAAAAATTACTCAAGGTATTGGTGAAGAAATCTAGAGGCATCCATGCTTTTTTAGGCCTAGTGATCCCTTGAACAGTAATGGTGGGATTACGGTAAATCCTATAGTTTATATTACTTTTTTTGGGCCTAGGGATCCCTTCGACAGTAATCGATAGGTACATGGTAAAGCCTAGTTGTATACATGAAGGTTTGGGCATAGAAATCCCTTGATCCATAATCGTGGGATATTCAGTTAAGCCTGATGAAGCCCTCATTGTTTTGTTCTGAGTCCCACATTCATGCTTGGAATATGGCATGGGTTTGATTGGCTGAAATAAATATTTGGTTTGGCCCAATCTATGGTCAGGTGGTATGTGGAAATCCCCAACTTGGTTGGAGTTTGCATATGTTAATAAGAGATATTTTTCCTCTTGTGGTTCCTGAGTATTTATACTTGTTATTATGTGTCTTGATGACTGTTCTATCATTGTTATTATTCTGTTTATATGATGGTTATAAGAATGTTTTTATAACAGACTTTAGTTATGGCTCTCATCATGTTTTGATTAGAAAATGAATGGTTAAGGAATGTGTGGCCCAATAGATGATAATGCAGCTACTGAGAGAAGGCATCAAACCTTCTTGAAAATTCTCATATAAGTATGAGACCCATATGTTCATATATGTAATTATGACCTATGGATTACATGTTCATAATGTGTTTGACAAAATTTCTATCATGGATAGGATGGTTCAGGTTAAGTCCTTGATCAAGTTTTACATCAAAGGTGTTGTCCTTGTTTCATTTATCATTTTTTTCATCAATTTCTAGGTAGAGGTTTGGATCCTAGCCCTAAAAAGGTAGCTCAGATCTCAAGGTCCCTGGTAGATAACTGAGCAATTTAGTCCAAAGTCACCAAGAAGAAGGCTCATAGGCATGACTAGAGGGTTACAGACATTGGCGTGCCTTGTCATGGGAGTGACTAAGAGTCCAGATCATTAAAAATTCAAGTTATCTCAAGGGGTGGGCACCTGGAGTGGTTAGTTAGCACCTGGGGATTCTTTATTCCCTAAGGGTGGTCATTAAAGTTTTGGTTGGATGACTCCACTTCCTTAACTGTACCTAGGAGGTTGAGTCATATGATAGTAATACTTCATCACATATTTACCATGGTGGATCGATTAACTTGGGTAAGTGTGGGAGGAGGTTGTTACATCGAATTGGTAAGGGGCGCCTACACAAAAGAAGTAATGTTAGCCCATGATTTCCCATGAATAGAGTTCCCACAAGGGGGCCTCATAACGATTTTTAAAAAATTAACTAAATTAATTTTTAGGTGTTAAAAGAAAATTTATAATTGAATATTGATCATGTAACATGGAAATAACAAATGATAATGTTTTGTTTTCATTGATTAGCTAATGGTTTCTGTTCATTGATTTGCACAGAAGGGTGAATTCTCACACCCTGGGCATGTCCGGGAAAATTGTCCTAACTTGGGATGTGCTACTCGTACAAAAGAAGTAAACTCGACCCATGACCTCCCATGACTTGAGAATGGGCCAACGTTTAATTTTTTTCATTTTGTGATCGTATGCATTGAAATTTGATGTGGTTATGGTATATGCATGCATTCATGATGTGGGAGGGATTTGAGACTCAAGTACAACTCACAGAAAGAATTCAAAAATCAAATGAAAAATAATAACATATAAAAATGTCAAGGAGATGAAATTATTTATTACTATTTACAAGTTGTGGGCTTATAATATAATTCATAGTGCATAGGTTGAAAAAAGTAATTACCCTTCCATTACCCTTCATCGTCATCATTGTCATCATCATCATCATCAACATTGTCATTATCACCATCATATTTGTACTAGGTGAGTTGGGCGATGGCCGAACCAAGCGACGAGGTAGATATGGTTTATTCCGAGCCTAACATAATTTATTTAACAACTCATATCCATTCACAAACATAAATTATTAATATACCTTTATAATTCATAAACAAATGTAACGATAAATATAATCAATTAAAGAGCCATAAATAATGAAGACATCAATTTGGGAGGAAAATTCACCATAGAAACACTATAAGACTTATCTTACTATCACAAAAGCTTTTCCAATCTGTGGTGCTCCGTTATTTTATCACAAATTCATGTTGCTTCTTTACAATTGATAGATAGATAATGATGATGAATAATTAAATGAATATATTTTACTAATGCATAATCCTTACCTATAGGTAGACGATAGGTTGATAAAATGAACCTCGATCATTGGATGAGGAACTGTTGGACATAGTCAATCACTATCCCTCTTTCCATGTTAATTTAACCAAAGTTACATTCATTTAAATTAAGTTCGGTTTTATATACCCAACACTCAGTATATATGACCTAGTCTGGACCACATTGTAAGCATGTTAGTCAAAGCTAATAGTTTCACCAAAACAACAATTTTACTATAATCAATGAGATCACTATCTCTACATACAATATACCCTATTAATGTGCTAAAAGGAATCCAAAAGATTCACTCAAATTAAAAGAAATATGTGACAATTAATATTTCTCAAACATAATCCCCAATGGCTACATGGTCTTTGAGTATGTTTTACATTATCCAAGCTTCTAGATAGACTTCTAAAAACTTCTGAATGTATTATTTTAATGCTACAATGACCATATTAGAAAACATTGTAGGCGCATACTTAAGTCCAAACTGCATCACATTGTCTAAAAACCTTTTTATAGAAAAAGTTTTCTTCATTTCCTTCCTGCAACATGGTAAAGCACCTAAACATTGAATTTGATCAAGAAAGTTTCGTCGACACAAGAACCATTTAATCCCTTGACATCCTCATAAACATATATCCTTTCACTTGTTTTCTTAACCATAATTACAATCACGGAAATCCACTCTTAATCTTCTAGAAAACAATATTTCCATAAATAACATCTTGTCTATTTCTTCCTTTAAGTTCTTACTCACTTGAGAATACATCTTGTAGGACCCCTCCTTCATAAGTTTTACATTTGGTTCAACTTGATTTTTCTGTCCCCTAACTCTCTTTTGATTCCATTCATCTCTATAAACTCCATGGAGAAAACCTCATATTATCTAAGCAAGGTTACACCTTATGGAATGATATTCACATCCTCGTAATTTCCCATTGACACTATGTTGGGCTTCTCCATAGTACCATATTGCATTTCCTTATCTTTAGGTATGCTTGATAGATTTATTCACCTTCATCATCCCCAACTTGGTGGTGCAACTCATCACACTATCTTATAGCCCTATAAAAATATCAGCTAATATATATATATATCTATATAGATATATATATATATATATATATATATATATATATATATATATATATATATATATATATATATATCTTATGTAATATATAATATATATTTTATATATAATATGTGTTATATGTTTTTTTTCCAAAGAAAAAAACGAACTTTTTTATAAGGAGTAAAAAAGTTACATGCAGATGAGTTAACATTCTGTAATGTCTGCCTAATAAATAGGCCAGCCCCTCTAGTGAGGATCAACAGCGCACCTACATCGTGCAGCTCAGAAGGATAAACCAAAACACTCGGCCTAGACAGCCGAAGACAAAAAAGAGAGATTTTAATCCAGATGTCCAAGATCCAGCTGGGCCTCCTTTCAAGAGGAAAACGACCCAACTGATCCGAAACCAAGACTCATAAACCAAACAGCTCAACAAAACCGGAGCATCCATGTATCTGAAAGCAGTAATAAAATAGAGGATTTTAGCCTATGTCTACCAGTTCATGAACAACAATAGAAAAAACACTAGAGCATGAGTCATAAGGATGAAACTATGAATATGGAGGGAGATCCGACACACGGATCTGTTCCTGGATCTGTTCAGCTATTCTCCACGAGCCCATAACTTGTTGTAGACCTGCCTTAGAAAGCCCATCTGCGACTTCATTGAATTCCCTGTATATGTGTTCAATGAAAAAGACATTAAACTTCTGTTTTAAAATTTGGATTTCTTCTAAAAGAGGCAGCAGCATATAATTCTGACATCTGAACTTCCCAATAACCCAGTTTATAACATTCAAGGAGTCTCCATAAATCTGAATGGTGAGGATGTTCTTTTGAATAAGCCAACAAAGCAGTAATTTTAAAGCGGAGAGCTCGGCAAAGTTATTTGAACCCGCCCCAATTCCAACCGAAGCCTTAAGGGAGTGAGAGTTATTGAGGTGAATGCAAATCCCGGCACCCGTGGTATTATTTTGAGCAGCCCCGTCGAAAAATGCCCACGGAACCCCTTCCCGGATACATGGTGCTGATCTCTGATTTTGATTATTATGCTCCTCATCCAAAGGAATGTTGTCAAAAATGGCAATGCTTTGAATGGCCACAGCAGTCACGGGAGATAGCTTTTCTCTAAAAATGCTGCGATTTCTTGCAAGCCAAACACCCCAGCATATGATGGGGGGTAAATTCCTCAGATTCCTCTCCTGAAAGTGGTTCCACCAGTATTCCCAACATGCATTTAGATCGACCCCTTCCCATCTTAGTTTTGAGTTCAGTAGCCTTTCCGCCTCTAGCCAAATCTGTTTTGTGAACGGGCATATCAGGAACAGGTGATCGATGGTTTCTTCATCCGCGCAGCACAGAGGGCATCTGCCTGGTCCCTGTTTAAAACGAGCTTGAAGGACATCCCAGGAGGGGATTTTGTGGTTTAAAGCACACCAGAAAAATATGCGAGCTTTTTTTGGGCACTTTAACTTAAACAGAGGTTTTGACCACCAAGCAGGAGGAGTCCACCCTTTATTTTTCACCAGGAAGGTATAGCCGGCCTTTGGGGAGTAATGTCCTGATTCAGCATGTGCCCAAACCAGATTATCTGTCCTATCCATTATTCTGACATTTGATCTTTTCAGCTCCTGAATATAACGCTGCCATTCATCTCCCCAATAAGCATTTAGGCCAATTTCCTCTCCAGTCTTCCAGGCCTGTCCCCAAATAGAGGTCTGCTCCAAATTAGCTATCTGGTTTAAACTTTTTATGCCTATGCCCTCCAGATGAGTAATCAGATCCGGGGGGAGGGCAAAATCTTCACTGCAGCCTACCCATGGGTCTCTGCCGATCCTCAGGCTTTCTCCATTCCCAACTCTCCATGCCAGTCCACGATTAATTATCTTGAAAGCCTCCGTGGTGGCTTTCCAAATGACTGAGCAATTTCTCCCTTTCTTGTTAGGCTTCCTTATCCAATCTTCAATCGGGGTGGGGTCAATGTATTTCCTTGTTACCACCTTCGTCCAAAGGTTCTCCGTGGTAATGATTCGCCATCCTGCTTTAGCTGCTAAGGCTTGACTAAAATCCACAAGATTTTTGAGTCCCCATCCACCCCAATCTTTTGGCCTTGCGATTTTGTCCCATGCTACCCATGGGAGGACAGTCTCCTCCTTGGACCCAGACCAAAGGAATCTGCTGCAAAGTTGTTTTATTTTGTGGAGTATTCCTTTGGGTATCCATGTCAAGGCTGCCCAGAAAACTGGTATGGCCTGCAACACTGAGTTCACCAAAGTTAATCTTCCAGCCCTCGACAGCCACTTGAAGCTCCAGTGAGCAATTTTTTGTTCAATCTTCGCTACTAACCAATTCCAGTCTTGCTTCCTGTAGGAGGTTGGCTTGAGCCAAAATCCAAGGTATTTAAAGGGCTGCTCCATATTACAGGTGCTAAAGGGCAGCTGGGCCTCAATTGCAATCTCCTCTTGTCTACTGAAGCCTTCAAAGATCAGCTGGGACTTTCTATCATTTACATTGAGCCCTGTTGCTTTTAGAAACAGATCGAGTAAAGATTTTAGCTCTAATATTTCAGGGATATTCCCATTTGTAAACAACAAGATGTCATCAACGAAAAGCAAATGGGTAATGAAAAGGTTTACAGCAACCTCCAAACCTTTGATCAGACCTGAACTTTTTGCCTTTGAGATAAGTCTACTTAGACCTTCTGCCGCAAGAAGAAAGAGCAGAGGGGATAGCGGACACCCTTGTCGAAGTCCTCTTTGGCTTTTGAAGAAACAGGAAGCAACTCCATTTATCAGTAGAGCAAAATTTACATTGGTAATGCATCCCATGATCCATCTGATGAAGCCTGCTTGAAAACCAAGGTGCATCAAAAGCAACTTGAGATAAGTCCAGTTGACCCTGTCATAAGCTTTAGCTAGATCAATTTTGAGCACTGCTCCTTTTTTATTTGCCTGCCTGAGACTATGAATTGTTTCTTGTGCTACCCCAATAGCCTCATGAATCTGCCTCCCATTCAGAAACCCAAACTGTTCCTTTGAGATATGGCAGGATAGGATAGGCTTCAATCTGACCGTGATAACCTTTGCAATAATCTTGTAGATGGTGTTGCATAGGGATATAGGTCTGAAATCTTCGAAAGAGCCAGGATCCTCTTTTTTCGGGATGAGGGCAATGAAAGTTGCATTGAAAGGCCCATAAATTTCCCCTTTTATTCTAGACTCCTCCACCACCTCAGCAAGTTCTGCCCCAATGGATTCAAAGAAGTGAGTGAAAAGTTCTATAGTCCATCCATCAGGACCAGGACTTTTGTCTTTTGCCATGGACTTTATAACACTCTCAACCTCCTCTTTTGTCACTTCCCTGAAAAGATCTTCTGCCTCCTCCTCCTCCACAAAACGAGGAAAGGCCTGAGCAGTTTTGATTATTTCCGGTAAATTAACAACCCCCGGGTCAGTAAAAAGGGACTGAAAATGGTCTTTCCCCATAGCAGACAAATCTTCAAAAGAGGATGCCTCTCTACCTTCCGAATCCCTCAGCTTCCAAATAGTGTTTGCATTTCTCCTCCCTTTTGCATAGTTGTGGAAGAATTTTGTGTTTTCATCCCCTGCTTTTAACCAGATAGCTCTGCTTTTCAGTCTCCACTCTTCTTCTTTATCCAGTAATATCTTCGCCCTTTTCTTTTCCAACTCCAAAATTTTCTCTTTAGATTCCAAAGTTGAATAGGCATCAGACTCAGGTTCTTCAAGAACCCTCAAGGCTTCATCAATGCTTACTAAGTCCTCAGCTTGCTTCTTCCTTCTCTCAGATGCCCAAGCAATGGTTGCTTTCTTCAGCCTTTTTAAATTTTCCATGAATCTCCCAGCTTTGCTTCCCTCAAGGTCAGGCCTCGGGTGTCTCCAAGTTTCATGGAACAGCTTTTTGAATGATTCCTCCTGGAGCCAGAGGGCATTGAATTTGAAAGGCGAAGCCGGTTTATGAGGAGGCTTTGAGAACTCAAGGAGAATGGGGAAGTGATCTGAATTCCCACCTTCCCCGACCCACTGCCTGAATAATGGAACCAAAGCTGACAGTCTCTCGCTGATGAGGAACCTATCCAACCTTTTAGCAATTCTATACTCCCCAGTCCTCTTGTTTCTCCAAGTAGGTTTGGCTTTTATAATGTTCACATCAATCAGCTGATGAGACACCAGAGCATTTGTAAAGAAGTCCGTCAAAGGATCCTCCCTTGCAAGCGGTCCCCAAGCTTCCGAAGTCCCCATAGAAAAGTTTAGGTCCCCTCCAATGATGAGATTCTTGTCCTGGACCAAACTCTTAGAGAGAAACTCATTCCAGAACATTGCCCTTCC
Source organism: Pinus tabuliformis (assembly GCA_031772625.1). Lineage (NCBI taxonomy): Eukaryota > Viridiplantae > Streptophyta > Pinopsida > Pinales > Pinaceae > Pinus > Pinus tabuliformis. The sequence goes on along the minus strand of CM062818.1, from coordinate 147,606,228 downwards.
ATGACATGGTCCATAGACATTTACAATTGTCAAAGGGAAATCAAACTCTTGTGATACAACCTCCATTCCTAGGACATTTTGGAATCCCCATGAGGATATCATTTTCAGCTTTCCTCTCTTAAAACCCATAGCTATACCTCCCGAGTGTCCAGAGGCGTCTACAGCCATGAAATCCCATCCCGGAAGAGAGGAGCACAGAGCTGCTTCAACATCCATGCTCTTTCCTAAGGTCTCCTGGAGAAAAACAATATCAGGGTTGCATCGAGAGATGAGGTCTTTGAGAGCTAGTTTTTTAGGCTTACTAGCTAAACCTCTACAGTTCCAAGAGAGGCAAATCATTTGATAACCGACTCAGGGGGTTTTGCTGCTCTAAGCGCCCCAGGGATTGTCATCTGTTTCCCATCAGCAACATCAAAAATTGCTTTCTCCTGAGTAATGGTTAATCTCGATTTCCTACCCCTGCTCTTCTTTGAGTGACATTTTGGGGTCTCCATCCCTAACCCTCCTACCGGATCCATAACATCATTAGGTATAATCGGTTTCTTACTAGAGGATCTCAGGTTATAGGGCCGAGATACTAAAACATGATCGTCACTGGATTTTAATGGGGGAAAATCCTCACCACCCAGGTTTATGGAGACTGACTCAATTGAAAGGTTATCAATTTTTTCATCACATCATTACAGGTGTTTAAAACAGAGAGCCCCCCAATACAAGAATCATCTATAATAGAAGGGTGCTTTAAGACAGTAGACGGCATACCCGATTGATTGCAGGCATTTTCGACCGTCGGCGGCTCCATTGAAATGGCTTCCATCGGCTAGCAGGTTGAAGGACCCATCGTAACTTCTTCCTCCTTTGATAATTCTACCACCGACTGATGCGGCATATCCTCCCCTTGGTTCCACGCGCGCACTGGTTCCTCTGCCTGAACCTCCTCCTGCCTATTATGCTCGTCCCATCCCTCTGGCTCCTTTTGAATCCTTCTCCTTCTTCTTCCCAGCGGGCATTCGCACGCCAAGTGACCATATTCATGGCAACAATGGCAACGAAACGGAAGATGTTCGTAGTCAAGTTTTTGCTCAATTCTGTACTCCTTGTAGCGTAGAGGAATGGTTTTTGCAAGGCCTTCCTTCGGATTGAGCTTAACCAGTATCCGAGCCACCCTTTTCTCAAAAGTTTGCAAGTATGATCTATCTGCATCCAAATATGTCCCCAACACATTCCCAATCGATCTGAAAACTGAATCCGCCCAGAGGTACGGGGGTAAATTGGGAATTCTAACCCAAACTGGAAATGCATCCATCTTTTCCGTTTCCGCATCAAAAAGAGGCGTCCACCTTTTGAAAAACACCGGCCTGTTTCCATAGGACCAGTTCTGTCCTTCGACCCACTCCATGGCCTCTTTACTCTCAAATTTTATCATGAACCATCCCTTTACCAAGGCATTCGAATTGAATGTGGCCGCCAATGATCCTGCCCACTGATTCTCCGCCCATCGTCTAAAAGCAACCCCAGACACAGCCTGACCTCTGATTCTGCCCACCAGCGTAATCCCATCCACATCTAGCACCTCCTCGACCTGCATATCCATCTCCAGAACCACCTCTTCAAATTCCCTTGTCTTCAGAGGTCTTGATTTCTTTCGCTTCCCCCCTAATCTTCTAAACTCAGAAGCATCAGACATGCCTCCAGGCTCCTGTGTTTGCTCTTCCACCCTTCTTCGGCCTCCATCAACCGCTCCTTCAGCATGTTCGATCCTTGACTGGGTCTCGACCAACCCCTCAATCGGACTGCCATCCTTCCCTTTCCCGTCTTGATCATGAGATAAGTCAATACCCTCACCCGAAATGTGCCTGGTTTCTCTGGCCGCTTCCCCTACATTCGGCCCCGAGAAACCCTGATCTGAAACCTTAGGGAACAGATCCCTGATGATCGCACCCTGCTGTGGTCTCTTCCCAGAATCATTCACGGAGGATTTTAACCCCCCAACAGGCCTCCAGACGCCAACGTTTTGAACCGAATTTATGATATCTTCCAAACCCCCAGATGGGGAGAAAACTTTGGATGGAGAAAGAAACTTACCAGATAGCGGATTTGCGCCCTTAACTTCACAGGATGGCTTCGCATCTAAGGGGGGGTCATTCGCAGAATCTTTCCCAGGAATTCCCAACAGCCCCGACAGGTCCCAGCTTGTTTCCGGCAGCACTTCGACAAAACTTGGGACACTGGTTATATCCCCCACACCCGCATCAGCTCCTGACCTTCCTTTTTTCTTTCCAAAAGACTCACCGAGAGCCTGTGCAGCGAACTCCCTTCCCCAAACGGTTATCAGGTCTTCCGGCGAGGGTTCCAACTCCAAAGCTTCACTCGAGTTTACCATGGTTTTTGATAACACCGAGAATAAAGTCTTTCAACCACAGCCCGAGACCGACGCTGAGCAAACCGCTTACAACTTGTGCTCGTAGGGTAGCAGCTGTCCAGAACAGTGAAAATCTCCTCGAAAATTACTGAAAGGTAAAAAGTCTTGAAACCGCCCCCGTGACCAGGAAAAACACAAGCGCCAAACCGCTGGTTGAAAAGAGGGTTTCCTTTCCTAGCTGTCGCCATCGACTGCCTCCCACGCTGAATGCTGTACTGACGCCAGCTGCCAACGCCGTACCTGCGTGTCGCCTGGTGCAGTCTGCTCTACCTAGGCCTAGGGCCTAGGGTTTCAGTCAATATGTGTTATATGTTATATAGTAGGTTATATAATATAGTGGTGGATTAATATAATAACCTTAAGAATAAAAAAGGTCGGGTTAACATAGAGTGAGCAAGGCAATAAAGAAGGGAATTTGAGTAGGGTTAAGGGTTTCGTTAAGTGGGCTTGAGGGTAGGGAATTCGAGCAGGGCCTTACAGTAGACTATTATTTCCCTTCTGATGATGATGATATCTTCTTTCAAAAGATTGATACTTCCTCTAATATTGTCTATAGTAGAAGCTTCCAAGGTGCTAAGTCAATAATCTTTACATAAGGTGATAGACTGATCCTCTTCTTGAGTTTAGGTCAGAGTTCTACAGTTTCTCAACACTTACATATAATTTATCCTTTTTCGACTTTTAAAAATAGGTCTAGTCCCTTGAGATATGTGTAGCGTTCTATTGCAAGTTTTTCCCTTTGGGGCTTTCAATAGTTGTCAGGCCAGGTAGTAACTCCATAAGGAAAAAATGATTCGACTGTTTTATTCCATCAGGTAGGTGTTTGTTATATACATGAGGGAGGGACTGTTCAGTTCATCTCCTGATGACTGTTCATATTTCTAATTTATTTATTTACATAAATTCACCCAATCACAAGGATTAGGTGTCAACATTCCCGCCCTTAATCTGAAGGGATGTTGGTGAGTCCAAGCATCATTCTGAATCGTTCAAGCTTTTCTCTTCCAAGCACTTTGGTGAAGATGTCTACAATTTGCTCATTTGTGGAACAATGCCAGAGATGGATTGTTTTGGCCTCAACATGATGTTGAATTAGATGATATTTAGTATTGATGTGCTTCGTTCGATCATGTAATTTTTGGTTCTTGGCCAACTTTATTGTAGAGGTATTGTCAATCATGAGTGGAGTTGATTGTACTTGTTTTACCTACAAATCTTCAAGAATTTTCCTAAGCCACACAATTTCTTTTGTTGCTTCAGTTGCTGCCACATATTCTGCTTCTATTGTGGAATCTACTGGAACTGATTGTTTGCATGATCTCCAAGAGACAACTCCTAATCCAAGACTCATAGCATATCCTGAAGTTGATACCCCAATTTCCTTGTCTCCATCAAAGTCTGAATCAGAGTATCCAATCAAACTGAAGTCGTCCACCTATGTATACTTGATTCCAAAGTCTTGAGTTCCATTCAAGTACCTTAGAACTCTTTTTGCAGCAGACCAATGTCCCTCACAAGGCTTTTGCATAAACCTGGAGAGGATTCCAACAACAAATGAAATGTTTGGTCTAGTAGTAGTTAGGAAGTTGAGACTTCCTACAAGTTGTCTATACTTTGTTGCATCCTCAAATTCTTTTCCTTCAATAGATGTGAGCTTTAAGTTTTGTTCCATTAGAGTAGTAAGAGGATTGCACTCTGTCATGCCAAACCTGTTCAACAAATCTCCAATGTATTTCTTTTGAGAAAGAAATATGGACTTTGGATGTTGGGTTACTTCAATGCCAAGATAGTAATGAACATGGCCTAAATCAATCATTTCAAAACTTTTCCCCAATTCCTTCTTTATGGATGCAATGTAGCTTTCATTGTTCGCTGTCATCAAAAGATAATATACATATACCACAAGATATACAACTGTTTTGCCAAGTTTCTTGACAAATAAAGTTGCATCATCAAGATCAAAATGTTTGAAATTGAGTTTCAAAAGATGCTCAGTTAGTTTTTCATACCAGGCTCACAGTGCTTGTTTGAGGCCATGCAAGGAATTCACAAGTTTGCATACTTTATGTTCATGTCCTTTCACACCAAATCCTTCAGGCTGAGACATAAAAAAATTCTCTAAATCTCCATTTAAGAAAGCAGTTTTTATGTCCATTTGCTAAAATTTCCAACCGTTCTGAGCTGCTAATGCAAAGAGTGTGCGGATGGTAGCCCATTTTGTTGTGGGGGAAAAAGTATCCTCATAATCGACCCCTTCCTTCTATGCAAAACCTTTTGCCACAAGCCTAGCTTTGTGCTTGTCAAGTGAGCCATCAGCTTTATACTTTTTCTTGTAGACCCACTTGCAGCCAATTGGTTTGGTTCGTAATGGAGGATTAACTAGCTTCCAACTGTTGTTCTTTATGATGGCATCATACTCCTTTTGCATTGCTTCTTTCCATTCATCATGAGAAGAAGCTTCTTTGAAGGAAGTTGGTTCAAAATCTGTAGACACGTTCAATTAACAATCATAAGAAGCATCCGTATCAACAGGTGAATTAGAGTCATCTACATCACCTCCATTTTGCCGGTTTGAATTTCTGGTTCTTGTCTTGCCAACTTCATCAGGATGAACACTTTCAAGTGTCCTTGTCACCCACTTTGGGGGACCCTTTTTAGATGGTCCAGGCTGCTTCGTTGATTGAGTTGGGACTGAATCAAGATTGAGTCTCCCAATTCCATCAATTACATCACTTAAAGCATAACTCATTGTTGGAGTTTCATGTGAGGGAGAGTGTTCCTCAGAAGAAGATTCCACATGTTGATCTAGTATAGGGATCCCCCCTTCAAGATGTGGAATCTGATTATCAAATTCTTGAAATGATTTTGCTTTTATGAATCTATCCAAGCGATCAAGTTGCCACTCAACAACATTGTCAATTTGGGATGATTCAAGGAAAATTACATCTCTAGATACAACAAATTTCTTATTTACTTCATCACAGAGGCGGTATGATTTGGAGGTGTTTGAATACCCCAAGAAGATACACTTACGACTTCTAGCACCAAATTTGTTTCTATGTACCTTTGGTATCAAAGCATAACAGGTGAAACCAAAGACCCTGTTGGGTCCCTATAATACTAGTGATTACCCAATTACTATTGTAGTTATACCCCTTATTAATATTGTTGTGCCCCTATTGACCCCATATTTTTATTACTGTGCCCCATAGAATCCCTCTATTGTTATTTTTGTGGCTTTATATTATTATTGTTAGGTCGGCTAGATTATATTGTGACTCCTTAGACTCTTATATATAGAAAGGAGGTTTTTTCATTTGAATCATCCAAGAATTGTTCATTTCTGTAATGTAAAGGAGGTTTCCCCCTCGAAGAGGCTGAATTCTAAGGCGTTGATCTATCTTTTCTATCTTTTCTTGAGCTGGTTTCATAACATTTGGTATCAGAGCTTTGGATTCTAGGGTTTCACTACTCCAAACAGGTCATCATGGTATTTTTGATATAACTTCTTTTCTGTGATGTTTCAGAAGTCGTAAAAAAAACCCATTTGAGAAGAAATCATGCTAAACCTTGGGTCCAAATTTCAGAGATTTTTGGATGATATTTGCAGAGATATGATATGAGGAAGTTGGTCTTTTTGCAGACTCTTGAATTACATTCAAAACAGGTGACCTGGGGAAAAGCGTCATAACTATCTCTCTAGGGATTGGATTGAAATTTCGTAAGAAGGTACAAAAAGAGGATGGACTGTAGTTTCTTGTATGCATTTTTTAGATAGAAAGGTCGAAACAGTGACTCATGGCACGTCGTACAAGTTCGCTCTACTGAACTAGTCTATAAGCAAGTCACTGTGGGAGATTTCACATAACTCTTCCTTGGAGAATCCAATTTAGGTCAGACTTGTGGCATTGGAAAGAGGACACGAAACGTGACTACAACTCAAAAATTCAGAACTAGATAATTGGAAAGTACAAAGATACATCAGAGGCAATATCGAGCTCCACAAAGTGAAAAAAGGTGTGTAGATTTTCTTAAATTTTTGCTTAAGCTTGGTTTGAAAATTTATTTTGAAGGAATTCAAAGGGCATAGTAGAGCACTATTATTAGTCTTCAATCCAACATTAGCGTCTATGGAATCATGATTAACATTTCTTTTGTTCTCATCATGAGTTTTCTTACCATATTCCAAAAATCTATATGAGGAAGTTTGATGGCAAGGATCCTGCCACATGGATATTACAAATGGGGCAATTCTTCGATCTCAATAATGTGAAAAACAAACAAAAGGTACGTATGGAAACTTTATATTGGGAACCAAATTAGCTTGTATGGTATCAATGGCTTTGCTCTCATAAACCATTTATCACTTGGGCAATTTTTACGGAAGAATTGATAGCACATTATGAGGATACAAAAAGCAACACTTTTTTTAGCTAATTGATAAGTCTCAAATAAAATGGTTCAATAATGGAGCACATTGAGGAGTTCCAAAAATTGAACATAAGGGTAAAAGATATTCCAGAGGAGCATAGGATTGATGTGTTCATAGGGTCTTTAAAGGATAATATCCAACATGATGTTCGCCTTTGGGAACCTGATTCATTAGAGAAGGCATTCAGGTTAGCAAGAAAAATGGAGAGCAAAATTATGGCAACCAGGAAGCATACCACTCACAACTATAAGGTTGACACCAGAACAATTGGAAGAAAAAAGAGAAAAAGGGCTTTGTTACAGTTGTGATAGCAAATACACTAAAGGTCATAAGTGTGCTGAGAAGAAATTATTCTACATAGATTGTGAAGAGGAAGAAGAAAAGGAGCTGGAAAGGTCAAAAGAAGAGGATATACTCCAGGAACAAAGCCTAGATGAAGAAAAAATAAATCCGACCATATCTTGTAATGCATTGGCAGGAATTACCACTCCTCAAACCATCAAGGTAGAGGGACAAATTAAGAAGAAAAAGATAATAGTGTTGATTGATTCAGGAAGCACCCACAATTTTATTCATTGTAAGGTAGAAAAAGAATTGAATTGCTTCCTATATCCAGCACCAGAGTGTCAAGTGATGATTGCAAATGGAGGAACAATAAATTAATCTGGAAAGTGCCATAATATCAAGCTATCCATGGGAGAATACGTATTGACTAGCCCAATGCTTTCCATTCCAATGGGAGGTGCAGATGTTGTACTAGGAGTTCAATGGCTACAATCCCTGGGTACAATAGCCTTCAATTTTCAAGAACTTTTCATCAAATTTTCTACGGAAGGAAAGGAAGTTGAATTAAGGGGTATTATAGGGAAACCAGGAAAGATAATCAGCTCTAATAGTATGAAAAAGCTTCTAAAAAAAGGAGCAAAGAGGTGTAATTGCACAATTATGCTCGCTAGATGTGTCCACATCGGAATCATCTATTTCTCCAGATCTCCAAAAAGTCCTGGACAATCATTCCAAGGTATTTGAGACTCCCAAAGGTCTCCCACCTATGCGTGATCATGATCATGCTATTCATCTGATTCGAGGAAGTGTGCCTCCAAACATCAGGCCGTAAAGATATCCCTATGTCCAAAAGAGTGAAATTGAACGTATGGTTGCAGAAATGCTAGAGGCTGGCATAATTCAACCGAGTCAAAGTGCTTTCTCTGCTCCAGTAGTATTGGTGCATAAGAAGGATGGATCATGGCGCATGTGTTCGGATTATAGGGAGCTCAACAAGCTCACTATTAAAGATAAGTTCCCCATTCCTGTCATTGATGAATTACTGGATGAATTGCATGAACCAATTTACTTCACCAAGTTGGATCTTCATTCAGGATATCATCAAATCAGAGTGAAGACTGAAGACATTCCGAAAACAACATTTAGAACTCATGAGGGTCATTATGAATTTTTGGTCATGCCTTTTGGCCTTACCAATGCACCTTCAACATTTCAAGGTTTGATGAATTCAATTTTCAAACCATTCCTTAGAAAATTTGTGTTAGTATTTTTTGATGATATACTAATCTATAGCAAGTCTTGGAAGGATCATGTTGAACATGTTGAGAAGGTGCTACAACTATTGAAGGAGAAACAATTATATGCAAAAAGATCCAAATGTTTTTTTGGAGTCCAGGAGGTGGAATATTTGGGTCATATTGTATCTCATGAAGGAGTTAAGGTAGACCCTAGCAAAATTAAAGCCATTAAGGAATGTAAAATCCCCACATCCATAAAGCATCTGTGAGGATTTCTCGGGTTGACAGGGTATTATCGCAAGTTTGTTAAGAATTATGGGAGAATAGCAGCACCTCTAACAACATTATTAAAGAAAGATGCATTTTCATGGACTCTGGAAAGAACAAAGGCCTTTGAACATCTTAAAGAGGCAATGTGCCAAGCACCGGTCTTAGCTACACTGGACTTCACAAAAACCTTTATTATGGAATGTGATGCTTCAGGAAATGGAATTGGTGCTGTTCTAATGCAAGATGAAAGACCCATTGCTTTTGAAAGTCCTCCACTCAAGAGAAACTTTTTAAGCAAAGCAATTTATGAGAAGGAAATGTTGGCAATATTCCATGCACTTAAGAAATGGCGACCCTACCTAATAGGTAGACACATCAAGGTAAAAACGGATCATGATAGCCTTAAATACATTTTACAACAAATATTATCCTCTGAAGAGAAACAAAAGTGGGTCACAAAGATGTTGGGTTATGACTTTGAAATCATCTACAAAAAGGGGAAGCAAAATGTGGTGGCAAATGCACTCTCAAGAAAGGATGAGGATGTGGAAGCATTGTTGTGCGCCATTTCGATTATCCAACCAGACTGGATAAACGAAGCAAGGGAGGAATGGAATAATGACGAAGAAGTGTGGGAACTTATTCGAAAGTTACAACAAGATTCCAGTGTGTCTTGTACATTTAGCTGGAAAAATGATTCGTTATGGTACAAAGATTGCTTATACCTCTGTAAGAATTCCTAGCTAAACAAAAGATTCTTATGGAATTGCACACTTCTCCCTTAGGAGGGCACTCAGGATTTTTAAAAACTTACCACAGAGATCCCATTTTCACTGGAAATTTTTGGACAGAATTATTTTCTTGTCTTGGTACTCAGTTAGCTCATAGCTCATCTTATCATCCTCAATCTGATGGGCAAACTGAGATAGTAAATAAATGTTTGGAAGGATATCTTCGTTGCTTTTTATCTGATAAAAAGACATAATGGGTCAAATGGTTGCCTCTGGCTGAATGGTGGTATAATACTTCCTTCCATACAGCAACAAATGACCCCATTTATGGCACTTTATGGGTATCAACCACCATCCATCACATCATATTTAAGAGAAAATTCTAAGGTTCAGGCAGTGGAACATCACATCGAACATCAACAACAAGTCCTCCAACTCTTAAAGGATAACCTCATGTTGGCACAGAATAGAATGAAACAATAGGCAGATCAACATCGTAGTGAAAGAAGTTTTGATGTAGGTGATTGGGTATTCCTACAACTACAACCATATAAGCAAATGTCCCTCAATCAAGCTAAGAAGGATAATAAATTATCACCAAAGTATTATGGTCCATACAAGGTGTTGCAAAAGATTGGTACTATGGCATACAAATTGGAGCTTCCTGCAGCTTCCTGATTGCACCCAGTTCTCCATGTTTCATGTTTAAAGAAGGTTATAGGCGACAAGCTCCCAGCTCAAACAATATTGCCAGAACTTGAAGAGGAAGGAAAAATTATATTGGAACTGGAAGCAGTCACAGAAACAAGAACTCGACAGCTACAAAATCGTTCAATTTCAGAGTATCTTATCAAGTGGAAGAACTTATCCGCTGAAGATTCCACATGGGAGGATGAGAATTTTATGCAGAAGTATCCAGAACTACTCAAGCGTTGAGGACAACACTTTTTTGAAGGAGAGGGGCATGTTGGGTCCCTATAATACTAGTGATTACCCCATTACTATTGTAGTTATACCCCTTATTAATATTGTTGTGCCCCTATTGCCCCCATATTGTTATTATTGTGCCCCATAGAATCCCTCTATTGTTATTTTGGTGGCTTTATATTATTATTGTTAGGTCAGTTGGATTATATTGTAACTCCTTAGACTCGTATATATAGAAAGGAGGTTTTGTTATTTGAATCATCCAAGAATTGTTCATTTATGTAATGTAGAGGAGGTTCCCCCCTCGAAGAGGCTGAATTTTAAGGCGTTGATCTATCTTTTCTATCTTTTCTTGAGCTGGTTTCATAACAGACCCTGAGATGCTTTACTGAAGGAACATGTCCATACCAGATTTCATATGGAGTCTTGTTTCTTATAGCATTAGATGGACATCTATTCTTTATACATGCGGCACATAGAATAGCATCATCCCAAAACATTATCTTTACATTTTTGAAGAAGAGCATGGATCGTACCATATTTAAGATTGTCCTATTCATTCTTTCAGCTACACCATTCTGTTGAGGATTATAAGGCACAATTGTTTGATGTTTGATCCCATGTTGGCAAAGATAGTTTTCAAATTCATTTGAGGTGTATTATTTTCCATTATTAGTTCGAATAGACCCAATATGAGATTGTGCATCATTTTCAATCCATTTATGAAAATTCTTGAATGTTTGAAAAGCATAAGATTTGTTCTTCAATAAATAAACCCAACACATTCTGGTGTAGTCATCAATAAATGTCATGATATATTTATTTCCATTTGCAGAAGGAACAGGCATTGGACCACATAAATCTGAATGAATGAGTTCAATTTTTCTATGTGCTCTTGAATGTGAGTCATGAAAAGACTATTTTCTATGCTTTCCTAGAATGCAAGCATCACATTGCTTAGGTTTCCTAGGAATTGTAGGCAAACCAACAACACCATTTTTCTTCAACAAGCGGAGACTGTCATAGCTAAAATGTCCAAATCTAGCATGCCATAATAAACTTGATGGAGGTGTACCTTCTTCATGATGAGAATTGTATGAGAAATGTTGTGCATGAGAAGAGGTTCCTTGCAGCTTGAGAAGCCTTTCTTCTTCTATTCCCCTCATGACAAGTGAGTGATCAGATGCTTTTCTTACCTCAAGCTTGCCATCAAACATATGAATGGAGTGACCTTGCTGGCGAATGTGGACCAATGACAACAAGTTTCTCTTGAGTTGTGGGAGATATAGAACATGATGCAAAAGAAAATCTAGAAGATCAGGCAATTTAAGCCTTATTGTGCCAAGCCCTAATGGCTTGATTTTTTATTGTTATGCAAAGTATACTGCTCCATCAACATTGTCAGTGAAATCTTCAAAAAAATATTTTCTATGGGTCATGTGGCAGGTTGTTCCTGAATCAAGCAACCAATCATTTTTCCAAGAAGCAAGTGATGTATTAAATAAATCTTCATTTACTCCAATGTTACATTGTGCCACAACATAGTGAGTGGATTCAGGTGCTTTACCTTTGTTTGTATCATCAGTTTTACCTTTCTGTTGGTTTCTTTTCTGCTCAATTTTGTCCCATGGTAGCTTGCATGTAGAGGCATCATGTGATCCATTTCTTTTGCAGTGTATGCAGTGCAAATATGCCTTTTCTCCTTGGGAATGTCTGCACCCCCTGCCTCTGAAATATCTTCCTCTTCCTCTTCGACCACCTCTTCCTCTTGTAGAATCTTGAGCAGGATGCTTTTCTTTATGAGCAAGGCACACTGCCTCTTCAGAGGATTCAGGGGCTGTCTTCTTTCCAAAGGCTTTCTCTCTTTCAGCAAACTTTTTCACGAGAGAGTCAAAGGTTATATCTTTGAGATTTCCATTTGCTTGCAATGACTCAAGATAATTGGAGTAAGTAGGACAAAGTTCCTTGAGAAAAGTGATAAGAGGAATATCCAATTCAACCTCAGTGGATTTGATATCATGCATTATAGACTTTACTTCAAATGCAAGAGCAAGAGGATCATTATTTTGCAGTTCAAAAGTGAAGAGTTTAATCATGAGTTGAACAAATTCAAGTGCAGAATGTGAGTCATAGAGTTCTTTAAGCTTTTGTAAGGCTTCAAAGGCAGTTGAATATGAGAAATATGGTAACTCACCTCTTCAGTTACAGATGTTGCGATTAATGCATAAGATTTGTTCTTCTTGTTTTCGTAAATGACGAGCTCTTTGTCTGAGGTAGGCTGTACTGGTTCATTGTCTCCGTCTCGGACACACACTCCTTTCCACAACTCATTGAAAATGAGGGTGTATTTTATCATCCAGGACCATTCGGGATAGTTCTCCTTGCCAGTGAGAACTATTCACACCATGGATATGATTGAATTCATTCTGTAAAAAACTATTACTTTTGTTGATAGAAAAATACTTCTGCCAAGATACAGTATATTGTACTCAAAAGGGCATTCTTAGAAGATTTCAAATCCACCATGTGACCCATATAAATCCATCATTATATAAATCCACCTCATATAAACCTCATATAAATCCACCATATAAATCTCATATAAATATCATATAAACTTCATATAAATCCACCATATAAATGTATATTGCATACGTCCCCTTTATATAAAAACTCAATTACCATGTGACTCATATAAATGTTTTGCTTTAAACCTCATATAAATTCATCATTTAAAACACCATTCGGTCTTCATAAAAACCATAGAAACCAATGCATTGTAACATCAACAACTGTCGGTGGGATTTTAAATTGAGATACTCCACACTCACAGTGTTCAAAACAACGTATATGTGACAGCGTTCAAATATATCTGCATCCAGCATTCAACTATATGTGACTGCATCTAGTGTTCAACTATACGTGACAGCGTTCAAATATATCAGCATCCAGGTGAAAAAACAGTCCTAGAAATCTGCTTATCGCAGATTCCAGCCAACCCAAATGAACTTGGTGACCAAAAATAAAATGATAGTGAAGCAAAATCTCGCATGAGCAATAGAGAGAGTCAAATCAGCAAGAGGAGGAGCTGCGGGTCTAATCGGCAAGAGCCCGCTGTAAAATGCATTGAGGCGGGAGCCGCAGATGCCAAAGCCGTTACGTCTCAGGTTTTGTGGCGGCCTTCATTCGAATAGGAAGATTTTTTTTTTTTGAGGAATCTAATGAACAATAGGGCAGCCTGGCAAGGCATGCGGTGAAAATATGTGAAGGGAAGTGGGAAGGGGGAGGCTGCAAGGAACGTGTCAGACCACTGACACCAACGTTTATGGATAGTGAATTGTATATAAATGTACAGGCACTGGGTGGAGCAGGTCACTTCGTGGAGCAGGTCGTTCAGGCAGTGAAACGTTCAGGCTACACAAATATCAATTGAGATAGCCATTAGACAGGGAAAATGTCAGTATGGACAGCACCTTTGAAAGGAGAGCAAAGGAGAAAAATAGGGAGTTACAAAGGACATAAAAGCCAAAAAAAGAAATGTGTTGGCTCTGATACCATGTCAGGCCAGGCAGTAACTCCATAAGCTAAAAATGATTTGACTGTTTTATTCCATCAGGTAGGTGTTTGTTATATACATGAGGGAGAGACTGTTCAGTTCATCTCCCAATGACTTTTCATATTTCTAATTTATTTATTTACATAAATTCAGCCAATCACAAGGATTAGGTGTCAACAATAGTCCCAAAATGATGTGAAATTTATATTCCTTCGAAGTCTCATAAATAGAGAGAGTGAGAGGTTTCTATTTGGAAATACTTGTGTAAATCTCATAATTCTTTATGATAATTTTGGTCCTTTAGGATGGTGAATATAAATGAGCCTACAATGCCTCTATACAATTCGGTTCTGGTCCTTCTGAAAAGTAGTTTCCTTGGTTCTTATTAGGAATACCTCTAGTCCACAAAAGATGAGTTTAACTAGTAACTTGTCACCTTCACAGAATTGCACAAAACCTTATGATTTTTGTATCTTTGGAATGTCTTACAAGACCTTTGAATTTGAGCACAATTATTCAATATTTCACCTACTATTCTCATATCTACAATCATTCAAACTCTCCAACTCTGTATTGCTTATAATTTGTATTGAGATCTATACCGAATTTGAAGATGAAAAATATCTAGTGTGTCTATTGCAGTCATCAACCGATATAGTCTACTCAATGAAATGTCTATCTCTCACTAGTCAATTTCATTTCTAAGTTGACTATCCTTTGATTTCAACTCTGTGATCTTGATCTCAGTCAAACATTACCTTCTTCTCCAATATTGAATATGTTTTTCTAGAGACAATAATAACAAAAGGCCATTATTGTGAAATGATTGTTGGTCTAACATTGTTGAACTCACTTCCTTTGACATCCTTCTGAATCCTCTTCTTTGGGATCTTCTAACTTCTCGTAGGTCTAACACTATAATGCATTTTAGATGTAGGAGGTTTGGAATTGAAGCTTCTCTAGAATGTAAAAGGTTTGGCCTCTGAAATCACTCTAGCTCGGGTCTAGAATCCCTGCACAATAGACACTAGATACACATATTTGGCATGCTATGAATTGTTAAGGGATCCAACTTGTAGCTACCCTGAGTTACATAATGTAATTTATGTAATGTGCCACTGTCATAAGGAAAACATGTTATACATTCAATCGATGAACATATCGACATTGAAGGAAATGATATTGATTCCAAGCCTTGGAGTTGTGTTACATATGTTGTTAGTGAGCAATCGACGCTTCCTCCACTCAGCACTCCTCTTGAAAAACTATCCCATGTTATTTATCTTCCCACTCTTTTTACGATTCTCGCCTCATCTCAAGTTTGATTTGGAGAGGGTTCACTCAAGTTTCTAAAAAATTTTCATATTTGAATTCTTGAGGAGGTTGCAGACCTTGTTGGTCCTTCTTCTCTTGGCCACAAGTCTAGAGAGGTATGTCTTCTTTCAAAAAACTTTCCTTTCTTGGGCATTTTGCAGGTGAATCATTAAACTTTGAGGGTGTTCAAGCTTGAATTGGGATGTTGTAATATAAATTTTACCACCATCACCCTACTGCAAGTCAACCCTGCAATTTTCATCTAGCTTAGATATTATTTCAAACCCCATTGAGGTAATCTAATTTGGGTTAACATTTTGCATCAAGCTTGGAGTCTAATTTGAGGGTTTTCTTTATATTCAGTTTTTCTACTGTATTTTGTAGGAGGCGACACAATCCCACTTGTGAATCCATCCAAGAATAATGTGACACCACTTGCACTTTGAAGGAGTTATTAACTTACCCAAAATGGTAAGTTTAAGTATTTTTCTTCCATTTTTTTATTTTATTTTTAATTTAGTTATTATTTAGATGCTTCTAAACATCAAATTATTTCACTTCATTAAGATATCAATATGGTGATAAAAAATGACATTTATTGAAAGTATATATTTCACTTAAAATATTCTCTATCTTCCTACCACCTATAGCATAACAACTAAGGAATTTAAAGAATTCTTCAGGCCCATATAAATTCATGAAAAAAAATTTGTTCCTTCAAGTGCTCATGCAAGTTAAACTCTTCAAAAAATTTCCCAGGGTGATGATTTTCATAAAGTGATGACTGAAAAAAATAGGATTTAGCCCTTGAAAGCTGCACAAACAAAATCATAACCCCAAAGGACTTGCGACCTCCCAAAATCAAGCTTCTTTGATTACTGCAAAAAGAGTTGGATTAATCACAAATTGAGCTTTAGAAATCCTTGCACAATCCAAGAGAAATTTTCAAAATGAATTTATGCTAAAATTATTGTTTGAAACCCTCTTCGAATTAGTGAGAGGAGGGGTTTTTATGCCCTCGGCTCCCTCATGAAAAACCCCATGAAAATCTCGAATAAAATTTTCCAAATTTTTCAAATGCGTTTGGTGTATAAAACTCCTCTGATTGTAAGAAGATCAAGTTAGATCCTCCATAAATCAATAAATAAAAACGATATTGAAGCTATAAATAAACTTTAAAACCATCTTGACCTCCTTAAAAAATATTTTGATTCAAGTTGATGCCCAAAATCTAAACAAAATATTAGATGAATCCTAATAGAATCTCAATCTAGAACAAATGTTGATACTTCAAGCTCTAGCCATTTTTGTGAGGGAGGAAATGGTTGCAAAATAATTCAATCTTATTAAAATATATCTTGGATACAACTGCGAAAAATATATTAGATGATAGAATTTGAAATCTGAGTCTTTCCTCTTTAGATCTGTAACGAGAAACAAAAGATATGAAGACCCATGTTGTTCCACAATTGTTTAAGGCTAACAATGTTTTAATGTTGAGATAAAGGAAGCCTCCCCATGATATTATCATGCCAAATGTTGATATGCTCATTATTTCTTGGAAATAATGTTAGTTAAGATTGAGGGAAAACAACATTGATAATCCTCTACACTTGTGAAACTTTTCTAGATTCTATGACCTAATCAAGGAAATTATGTCACACTCCAGATTCTTCCTTTGAATGACTTGATTCCACCAATCATACCTAATTGAAATAAGCTACCAAAAAAAAGTATATTCAATTTCTAGCTAAGGGATTCTACCATGATGATATACATTAAAGTTGATAAGGGCCAACCCTAACAAAGTCTTAACACAAAAAATGCCTGTAAAACCCATTACATAAAGGAGAAACCAACAATATGTTGACACATGTGGAGATCCAAGCAATGAATCCTGGATTAATCCCAAATTTTGAAAGGAATCCAAACATGAAGCTATTATTGACACAATTAAAGAAATTTTACATATCCAACTTAAGGATCATCCACTTTACCTCATTATTCCTACTAAAGGGGATAATTTGATGTATAAGGATGATATTTTTCATAATTTTCCTCTTCCTCACAAAAACAAAATTTTATAAGATACTATTAGGGAGTATACTTTTTGATATTAGAAATGATTTTGGACATAATATTGTAATACAGATTGCACTATGATATCATCCTCAATGTAAAAAGGATGATGGAATTACCACTTTTAGGACTATACTTAAGAAAGACTAATTTTCCTTCCTCTCAGGTGCAAGGAATGGTGAACATATTGAACAATTCACACCATCCACACCAATTCAAACTTGATAATATTTGAAAGATAGTTGCAAAAGTTAATGTTTAGTTCATCTATACTTGATATCTTATCAAGTTCAAAATACTTAATTGCGTCGAGGATTTTCTACATTGGAAAAGCATTGACTTTTCTTCTTATAATACATGTATTATTTCCTTTCATAATATTTGTACTCAATCTATCTTGGTTCCTAGTTTTAATATAGAGGGTGGAATAGGGGTTATATGCTACTTCTTTGACTTTTTCATTTGAAATTAGTCTCTCCTTCATTGGTGGTGATTTCCTTGACATTGTTACACTAGTGTTGTACTTTAGCTTGTTTGTGAAAACAATTAGCATTTATATCCCTTAATTAGAGCAACAAAATCTTGGAAATTTACCTCCATTTTTATTCTTCTTCCCCCATTGTAGATTTGTAGCACTATAAGGTTTCTTTTTCTTAAATCATTAAAGAAGGAGTGAGGTTTCTTTTTCTTAAATCATTAATGAAGGAGTGACTTGTTCATACTCCATGAGCCTTTGAGTTCCCAATAGTTTGTATTTGAGGTAGTTGATCTCTTTACTCACTAATTGATATCAATCCCTCATCCCAACCTTTAGAGTGAGCTTCATATTTTTAATATTTTTCTCCTAGATTTACACCAATGAACCAACTACCAAATTTCTCTAAATTGAAAAAACAATGTGAAGAGGAAGGGGTCCTAGAGCCAAAAACTATTGAAATGAAAAACAAAAGAGGACCATAACCGTCTTTTTTTTTCATAGAAAATGTGATGTTTTTGTGATATAATCCAACATAAGATATAATTTGAGAAGACAAAGAGATGTCACTTTATGAGAAGGAATTATGTACCAATAATGGATCTAGCTTAATCTATATAGGACTGACACATCTACTGTTCCATGTAAGTTTCCATTTTTTGACCAAGATATTCACTAAATCAGGCAGTGAAAGGGAGTTCTCCATTCTCTATATGATTGGATCCAAAAAATACCCCCTCACCTCCCCCTTGTTACTCATAGCAATGAAGTTTGGCGTTAAAGTCTCTTGCTACAATGTAATTTTAACTGAAATAATAATCCCTTAACTTCATTATGAATTTCCAACATTATACCTTCTCATGATAAATTAGAGGCACATAAATATTAACCACATTGCAATAGTTTTAAATCAAAGATGAGAGAGACTTGTCAGTAACAAATGATGAAAATACCTAAGTTTATTTAAATTTAAAAGAGAATAGTTCCAAAGCGTATAAATTCCCATAGATAAACCCCTAGAAGTTGTTTCCAAACCATAATTGGGATTCCAAATGCTATTGTGTTTCTGTAGAAATTTATAGTCTTCCAATTTGATCTCCTTATGTAGGAGTAGTTGGGTCGTTTATTCTTTCATTTAATCCCTAATTGATGCAAGATTTCTAGCACTACATAATTCCCTTGAATTCTAGGTGATCATTTTCATCATTTTCTTAAAATTTTAATATTCCTCTAGACTAATGCTAATCAATGAAGATCACAAACAAAAGAGGACACAAGATGTAGGCACTTAATCAAGGAAAAACCACTAACAAGGGGAAAACCCAGTCAAACTCTTCCATTAGTAGATTTAGATCAATTTGAGACAACCAAGATCCTAGACCAAGATACGTAACCACCTTTACTCCACCAAGTCAACCTTCCATAACTAAGTCAAACTAATAAGCATCAAGTTAGAGTTTGAATTTATTTCTTCATCATTCCTACAATTTTTAGTCTCCTATATTCTTTCACCATTTAATACTCCAGAAAAATTTGTACCTTTTGATAGAGGATTACTAGCTTCAGTCCTTCGCTTGGCTTGCTTCTTTTCTAGGCATAGGATAGGATTTTCTTTTCTTTTTCTTCTTTCTTCTACTCTATAGAAAAAATGTGGTGTTATCGTTAAATAAGACGAATTAACTTGTGTATTTATAGTTGTTCGAATATTCAACATATGGCTGACTTTTCAAGTTGTTTGAGGTCGGCTTGTTAAATTGTTTGAGGCTGACTTGTTAAATTGTTTCTGGCTAGATTAAAGGATTAGGAAGTCGACATGGTGGAGGAGGGGAAAATAATTTTCTTTCTTGATACAAATATGCCAAGAAGAGTCTACAATATAATAATAATGCTAATGACTGAATTTATATTTCTAGAAGCCTACAATGGAGGGTTTGACAAGTTGACCAATGACCCAAGCATGAAACCCATGTATTAATAAGTCAAATTTCTTTTACAATAAAAAATTCTCTCTTTCTTTTCACAAATTAAATTATGAAGACTGACACTAGTTACATTCTTCAACACCATGAATGTCTTACTCCCAGATACTTTATTTGTGTTGTATCTAGTAAGTGGTTGAGGTCACTGTTGAGGTATAAAAGGAGTCTTTTTAACTCCTAATTATCTTCACATTAGTTATCAATTCGGGCAAGACTTTCTATTTCAAGAGTGTAACACAATTTGTGGTGGCTATTTACTCACGAGTAATGTTTCTAAATTGCAGTACAATGCTCTCAAATACAAGAGTAAATGGATATAGCCAGTGAACTCAAATTACAATTAAAAGAAAGCTTAACTTACTAATCGAAACCAAACCAAATATTCATTCAAGTATCAGTCAAGAATACAGCAAAAACAACTCATTTCTCTTTTAACTGATTGATATTCCAAAAGTATTTTCTAATCTGGACAACAGGGATCTCAGTCTGAGAGCGTAGACAACAGTAGTCAATGCCCTTTACAGTGGAGAATCTCAAGATATCATGCTGAACTAAATTACTAGATTGGAAATAGAATGCTGAAATCAAATGACTAAATCTGAAATCATAATAACGAAATACTGAAACAGGTAATTGAAGAGCAACTTGAACCAATACTTCTACAGCATGTAAAACATAGTAATTACGTTAAATCTGGGAATGTGAAATAGCAAAGCGATGCAATAAATGTAAATCAAACCAAACCATAACACGACATAGATCATAAAAGGTGGATACAGGAAGAGCAAGTGAATCCACCAGGGCCAAGCCCTTAGCCACCAGTGAACACTGCTGAATTACTTCAGTATGAGAGCAAGAACAGCAATTGTATTATATATTAATCTTTTTCAAAATAGTTACAGCTAGTTCATACTCTGTTTCAACAATGGGAGTCGATGATCAAAGTAAAAATACAAGAGTAATTTATGAAAAATATCCCATACCTATTCTCTTTACAATCGCTGCATTTTATAATGGCCAAGCGGTAAGAAGGGTAAAATAGTAATAGCGGTCCTGAGGGATCAAGAGATCCTGAGGGATTCACGCAATCTTCCATATTCAGTTAACTTTATTTCCTTGCGCCGATGTTGTGATCTCCTTTGTTCTTATCCATAACTGTGTGCTCCATCCTTGGCTTGCTACCTATACGCTATTTCCTGTCTATGGAATAATAATTGTTCCATTTCGTCCTTTTCCTACATAAGGAGTGATAACAATTAGCTAAATCATGATGATATATAATTTCTTTATTTTTACCATAATCCTTTAATATATTAACACTTTAGGGTGTAGAAGGGATATAACTAAAGAAAAGGATAATGAAATAAATAATATATATATACCTTTACTATGACTCAACATACTCCCCTGATTACCCTTTTTCATGTCCTCATGAAAACCATATAGTTTATATGCAGAGTAGTCAAGGAATAGGTTGGAGAAGGATTGTCATGAAGTGGCCTAAACCCATGATTATTGACCAAGGTTTCAAAAATGTGTTCAGTCTGTTCTTCAGGTAATTCATATATAGCTTTATAGTATTCTGTAGGATACGAGACAATAGGACTATGAAATCGATAGCCTAGATAATATGGGCCTTCCCTCAAGATGAGGTTGCTATAAGTAACAAAGCGATCTGTGGCCAATTTAAAGTTTTTATAGTTGAATGGTTCTCCTAGAGATGAAGGTTGAACTCCTTTGCCTTTGACAATTAGGATCTGTTACTCATCCCGAAAGGTGGCAATGGGGTCTTGTAGCCTGAATTTTTTATGCATCCATATGGGCCCGACAGCTGGTAATCCCGACACCTCCACTATTGCTACATCCATTACTGTCATTCACCTTCCTATTATTATAGAATGATCATCATACAAATTCTGTAAAAATTCGATAGACACAGTTTCATTGGGTTGCTGCAGTCGTGTAAAATATGCGACCCATCCGGATCGTATTAAAATTTCTCAGGAAACATCAAAAACAGCTAGTGTCTGTGACTCACTATGTACTGATCGCCCTCCCATTTTGTCTAAATTCTACACGCTGTTAGCTTCAACATAGGAAACACAATGATACATAGAGCCAAATATGGAACAACAAGCTGTTAAATTTGGATAATACTTTTCTAACATAGATACCATTAAGAACTTGCTATTATGGGATATCATGTAGCCTGGTACAACCAAATGAAAGACTAACACATGTGAAAAAGTTCTTTGGAAGTCACCCACGCCCCTGTGAAAAATGATAGGTCGTCTTTGACTGGTTAAATGTAGGAACGACGTACTGACGACAATTGTACAATGCTAAAAATGGTAAGCTATACATATCTATGATAAGATCAAAAAAATATCGAGTTGCTGAAATTGATGCATAGCATGAGAATTACAAATAAATATAGAGATGCCATGGAGTGATTTGAAAAGGGGAAAGGACATGTGACATGGGTAAAATGCTATGTGGTCATTTATTCCACTTAAACTCTTATGATTGACTTTTTAAACAATATTTCATGCATAAAGGTTCAAAAGGAATTGGGAACATAATCTATTTTGAAATAAAGATAAAGAAATAAGAAAAGGGGTTATAATTACTATTGATGTTGAAAAATATTACTCCAATACCATCAGCAGAGCTCTGTTGCCCACCGGTGTTTATAACCTTGACGGAGTTTCCTTCTCACCCTTTGGAACCATGGTCCTTTATGTATAGTTAGGAAAGTGCCTTGTAATGTCAAAGTGGAGGCCATTGTGCTGGCTTGGTAACCAGATGGATCACAATGCCATTCACTGGGAAGGAGTGAAAGGTTGGTAGGCCAGCTCATGATGAGACCTCCTATTCCAAGGACTTTTATTTTTCTGATGTGTCCATTGGATCATATCCCTACTATGGTGGCCATAGTGGGAATGCCACTTCACTGCTTCCTTATGATCATGGTAGGTTGGCTCATGATGAGACCCCCTATCCTTCATTTGACAAATCATAAAATTGTTAGTAAACGTATATATATATATATATATATATATATATATATATATATATATATATATATATATATATATATATATATATATATATATGTTCTTTCCTTCTTTTTTCTTTTCTTTTATATAGCACTTCCTATTTATATATATAGGATGGCTCAACACTCCTTAAGAGTATAGATGGTGGAAGAAGTCTGAACATATCAATAGAAGAAAATATGCCCTCATTCTTATTCAATGATAATAAGCAAATAGAATTATGAGAATTAGGGAAGAACCAACATGGTAAAAGTAATCAATCAATTTGAGTTATAGTGAAAATAAGGACAACAAAGTGATATAGATAGTTGTGTCCTCCCCTTTTCTAATCAATACAAAGGAATCTCATTGAAGATGGTAATTTCTCTTTGATTTTCTTATTCCAGTAACCGTTAAATTTTGTATCCTTGCATATATGTTTGTATTCTTGCTTTCAAAGGATCATGAACAGTGAAACAATATTCACAAGAAAAACTTCTCAAAAAGTGCATTGTTCTTTAGGACGAATAGAAAAAAAAAAAAAAATGCACACAAAAAAGGGTGTTGTTCCCTAAAAGGAACCACCATTGTTCCTTAATAGGAACAGTAGAAAGACAAACGACACACAAAATTGCTATTCCTTAGGAGGAAGAGAAAAAACAAAAAAGCTGCACATGAAACTATTGTTCCTTAAGAGGAACAACGGAAAAAAGGTGTTGAACCTTCGAGGGAACAAGAAATAATGATGAAACTGTTGTTCCTTATAAGGGATGGCAACAGTTCCTTAAGAGGAACATGAACTATTCCTTAAATGGAACAACGTAAAACACTCGCATATCAAATTTTTGTTCCTTAGATGGAAAAAATACTATTCCTTTATAAGGAACAACAACTATTCCCTAAATGGAACAGCAAAAACAAATGTAAAGGAACTGTTGTTCCTTAAATGGAACGGCTGTTGTTCCTTAGAGGGAACAACAGTAGTTCCTTAAATGGAACGGCATAAAGAAATGCACGTGAAACTGTTGTTCCTTAAATGGAACATCAAAAATACGAACATGCGAGACTGTTTCTCCTTAAATGGAACGGCTACTGTTCCGTAAGAGGAACAACATGTGACACTGTTGTTCCTTTAATGGAATGGATGCTGTTCCTTAAGAGGAATAGCAGTTGTTCCTTAAATGGATGAACAAAAATACAAACACGCGAGACTATTGTTCCTTAAATGGAACGGCTACTATTCCTTAAGAGGAACAACAACTATTCCTTAAATGGAATAGCAAAAATACAAACACGTGAGACTGTTGTTCCTTAGGAGGAACATCACACGCAAATCTGTCATTCTCTAAATGGAACGACTGTTGTTCCTTAAGAAGAACAGCAATTGTTCCTTAAGAGGAATAGAAAAAAGAAAACATCCACAAAACTATTGTTCCTTAATGGAACAGCTATTGTTCCTTAATGGAACAGCTATTGTTCCTTAAGAGGAACAACAAAAAGAAAACACACAAAACTATTGTTCCTTAAATGGAACGATTGTTGTTCCTTAAGAGGGAAAATAATTGTTCCTTAAGAGGAACATCACGAAAATCGTATATACAGGGGACTGTTGTTCCGTAAATGGAACATCAGTTGTTCCTTAAAAGGAATAACAGTTGTTCCTTAAATGGAACAACACAAAAATTAAATAAAGAGAAAACTATTGTTCCTTAAATGGAACGGTTGTTGTTCCTTAAGAGGAATAGAAACTATTCCTTAGATGGAACAACATGAAAATCTGTACAAAAAAATTTAGTTTATATAAGAAAATTTAAATAGAAAGAAAAATCTATATACAAAATTCAAAAACAAATGAGTTGTTCACTGGATTGATGCTGAGGATGGGTTATCCTCTTCAGCGAGAATTTGCATGGTGGAATCTTCCCGTAACTGTTGGCAAAAGGACTCCCTGGTAAGTGGTTTGCGATACAGTCACACTCGATGACCATTCGCTTTAAAAGAATAGCCAGATCCATCAATGGTTGCCAATGTAATGGTTCCATTATCATGCACGTTTTGTATCTCATAAGGTCCTAAACATCTAGTCTGGAGTTTTCCGGGGAAATCTTGGAACCTAGAATCATATAGGAGTCCCAATCTTCTTCGTGGAAAATATTCTTTTTAATATGGGCATCATGCCATTTCGCTCTCTCTTGTTGGATTAGTGCAATGTGTTGAAGAACAGATAGCCTGATTTCATCTAATTCATTGATTTGTTGTAATCTATTGATCTGGGCTTCATTTAAATTCAAACCCACCTCCTTGGTTGTTCTTAATGTTTGAATCTCGAATTTGATTGGGAAGATGGGTTCTTTACCAAATACTAACTGATATGGTGAATATCCTGTGGTATTCCTCCATGTTGTGTGGTATGCCCACAAGGATTCTGGCAATCTGGAAGCCCAATCACGTCTGTGTGATGCAACTGTTTTTGTAAGTATTGCCTCAATTACCTTATTAATACTTTCTACTTGGCCATTTGCCTATGGGTGGTATGGTGTTGTAATTTTGTGGAGAATATGGTAATTTCTCAATGTTGCAACAATCTTGTTACCCACGAATTTTGGTCCTCCATCTGTAATTATGTCTCTCAGTAGGCCATATTGCATAAATAATTGGAAAAGAAAATGTATCACTGAATCCTCAGTAGCTCTTGGTAACACCTTTGCCTCAACCCATTTAGTAACATATTCTGTTGCAACCAGTATGTATGTTTTTCTATTGGATGATGGGTTAATAGGACCAATGAAATTTAGCACCCACCACTCAAACAGATCGATTACTAATTGCAGGTTCAGAGGCATCTCATCAGATTGTCCAGGGCATCCCACCCTCTGGAAACTATCACAGGCTTGAACAAACTTTTTAGCATCTTTAAAGATAGTGGGCTAGTAATAGCCTATTTGTAAGACTTTGTGACCCGTTCTGCGGTCTGCAAAATGTCCACCGCACGACCCATTGTGGCATGCTTTTAGAATGTCAAACACTTCATCTTCCGAGACGCATATTCTAATGTGCATATTTACCCCTATGTGGAATAAGTAACCCCCAATCCAAGAGAATGAGGTGCTGCACTACACTATTTGTTTTCTTTCATTAGGCGTTAGGTGCTTAGGTAATTTGGCTATAGCCAAGTAATTTGCAACGTCCACATACCATGGTGTTCTGACAGTAACAAAAAATAAATGTTCATCAGGAAATTGATCCTCAACTGCTGCTGCGTCAGCTGGCTTTGGCATTCGTGAGAGAAAATCAGCTACAGGGTTCTCTTTTCTAGGTCAATCCTTAATTGTGATGTCAAATTCCTGCAAGAGAATTAGCCATCTTGTCACTCTTCCATTTGTAACAGGTTTATTTGCGAGATATTTAATGGCAGAGTGATCTGTATATAAAACTTCAGGATATCCAGTTATATAATGTCTAAATTTATTTACAGCATATATTACAAATAAAAATTCTTTTTCAGTCACAGTATAGTTTAATTCAGTAGGAGATAGATTTTTGCTGATATAATATATTGCATATGGCTTTTTATCTTCCTCCTTTTCAAGAACTTGACCGATTGCTGTGTCTGAAGCATTAGATGAAATCTGGAATGGCAAATCCCAGTTTGGGCCCCTTAGCACTGGGGCTGTTGATACAAGCCTTTTTAAATCCTCGAAAGCACTGTCACATTTATCTATCCAAATGAAATCAATATTTCCTGTTAGTGCATATAATGGTGCTGCAATTTGAGAAAAATTCTTTATAAATCTTCTATAATAACCAGAAAATCCCAAAGAACTGTGTACCTCTATTTGTGTGGTAGGGGTAGGTATTAATAGAATTATCTTAATTTTAGCTGGATCTACCTATATTCCATCTGCTGAGATATAATGACCTAAGATGAGTCCCTCGATCATCATCATATGAAACTTTTCATGGCTTAAGCAGAGCCTGGTGGCAATGCATCATTGCAGCACTTTTTCTAATGTTTGTAATGTTGGCTCTAAGTCATCCCCATAAAGTGTGAATTCATCCATATATACTTCGAACCCTTCATTTATCAAATCTTAAAAAATGTTGAGTACAACCCTCTGAAATGTGGCAGGTCCATTGCACAGCACAAAGGGTAAGACCCTAAATAAAATGTTCCCCAAGGGCAGGTAAAGGTAGTTTTATCCTTACCTTCAGGGCAATCTGAATCTGATTGTATCCACTCAAGCCATCTAGGAAATAAAATATTTTTTTCCTGCCAATGTGTCTGAGACCTGGTCAATGAATGGAAGGGGAGAGTGGTCTTTCTGGGTTGCTTTATTTAGTTCCCTATAGTCAACAAATATCCACCACTTTCCATTCTTTTTCTACACCACTACTAATGGAGAGACCCACTTGCTATCAAACATTGGGTAGATAAAGTTTACATCAATTCAGCTTTCACAATATCATTAATATGAGGATTTAATCTCTGTTAGGGTTGGTGAACGATTCTATCATCCTTTTCAGTATAGATGTGGTGCGTACACAACTGGGGATCAATTCCTTTCATGTTCAGGTAATCCCATGCAAAGGCTTCTTTATGTTTTCTCAGGAGTTGAACCAACTTTTGCTCTTGGTCAACAATCAGGATTTTGTTAATGTTCAAATTTTTTCCTTGCTCAATTTCTATGGTTTTGCTATTATAAATAGAGGTGGTTGGTATTGATTTATCATTAGTATCTTTTAGGGGATCTTCTTCTACTTCATTCTTGAATGATGCTTCAATCATGTGACATTTTAGATGGGATCTAGCTTTTGGTTGGTTAATGAAGTTGTTAATGATGTCATCTTACGTTTGATCTTTAAATTTTAGAGCATCTTCTATGGTTAGTGGTGATCTAATGTTTTCAGTTAGGTACAATACAGGTTGTTTTCTAGTTTTGATTATTGTTAAAGTTGGATGAGCTGGAAGATATAAGCTAAATTCTTTACATTTCTTCCTCTTGCTATAGTCATGCGGCCTATTCGATAGCTAATGTAAGCATCCGCAGTTGCTAGCCAAGGTCTACTGTTGGGTCCCTATAATACTAGTGATTACCCCATTACTATTGTAGTTATACCCCTTATTAATATTGTTGTGCCCCTATTGCCCCCATATTGTTATTACTGTGCCCCATAGAATCCCTCTATTGTTATTTTTGTGGCTTTATATTATTATTGTTAGGTCGGCTGGATTATATGGTGACTCCTTAGACTCCTATATATAGAAAGGAGGTTTTTTCATTTGAATCATCCAAGAATTGTTCATTTATGTAATGTAAAGGAGGTTGCCCCCTCGAAGAGGCTGAATTCTAAGGCGTTGATCTATCTTTTCTATCTTTTCTTGAGCTGGTTTCATAACATTTGGTATCAGAGCTTTGGATTCTAGGGTTTCGCTGCTCCAAACAGGTCATCGTGGCATTTTCGCTATAACTTTTTTTCCTGTGACGTTTCAGAAGTCGCAAAAAAACCCATTTGATAAGAAATCGCGCTGAACCTTGGGTCCGAATTTCAGATCTTTTCGCACGATATTTGTGGAGATATGCTCCAAGGAAGTTGGTCTTTTTGCAGACTCCTGAATTACATTCAAAACAAGTGACCTGGGGAAAATCGTCATAACTTTCTCTCTGGGGATCAGATTGAAATTTCGTAAGAAGTTACAGAAAGAGGACGGACTTAGTTTCTTGTATGCATGTTTCAGATCCAAAGGTCGAAACAGTGACTCGTGGCATGTCGTACAAGTTCGCTCTACTGAACTAGTCTATAAGCAAGTCACTGTGGGAGATTTCACATAACTCTTCCTTGGAGAATCCAATTTGGGTCAGACTTGTGGCATTGGAAAGAGGACATAGAGGGCTACTATAGCTCAGAAATTCAGAACTAGATGATTGGAAAGTACAGAGATACATCAGAGGCAATATAGAGCTCCTACAAAGTGAAAAAAGGTGTGTAGATTTTCTTAAATTTTTGCTTAAGCTTGGTTTGAAAATTTATTTTGAAGGATTTCAAAGGGCATAGTAGAGCATTATTATCGGTAACTGATGCCCCGAGGAAAGAAAATGCAAACACCTAGTAAGGAACCTGAAAGCTCTAGCATGACTCATGAAGAAGAGGAAGAAATGCAACATGATATATCAAAATTACAAGACCAAGTGCAACAACTGTCCCTTGCACAAAAAGGAACAGAATCTAAGATGGATGGTTTAAAGAAAGATGTAGAAGCTAAGATGGATGGTTTAAAGAAAGGTGTAGAAGCTAAGATGGACTGTTTAAAGAAAGGCGTAGAAGCTAAGATGGATGGCATGGAAGCTAAGGTGAATGGCATGGACGCTAAAATTGATGGCATGGATGATAAGATGGAAGAATTGAAGATAAATATGAATAAGTTGCTACAAGAAATGGTCACTAAGGGTGAAAGGGTACTAAAGGAAACTCATGATGAGAACAAAAGAAATGTTAATCATGATTCCATAGACTCTAATGTTGGATCGAAGACTCACCATGTTCCAAAAATCGATATGAGGAAGTTTGATGGCAAGGATCCCGCCACATGGATATTACAGATGGAGCAATTCTTCGATCTCAATAATGTGAAAAACACACAAAAGGTACGTATGGCAACTTTATATTTGGAACCAAATCAGTTTGTATGGTATCAATGGCTTTGCTCTCGTAAACAATTTATCACTTGGGCAATTTTTACGGAAGAATTGATAGCACATTATGAGGATACAAAAAGCAACACTTTTTTTAGCCAACTGATAAGTCTCAAACAAAAGGGTTCAATAATGGAGCACATTGAGGAGTTCCAAAAATTGAACATAAGGGTAAAAGATATTCCAGAGGAGCATAGGATTGATGTGTTCATAGGGTCTTTAAAGGATAATATCCAACATGATGTTCGCCTTTGGGAACTGAATTCATTAGAGAAGGCATTCAGGTTAGCAAGAAAAATGGAAAGCAAAATTATGGCAACCAAGAAGCATACCACTCACAACTATAAAGATGGAAGTGTTGTTGCCCCTAGTCTTCCACAACCTATAAGGTTGACACCACAACAATTGGAAGAAAAAAGAGCAAAAGGGCTTTGTTACAGTTGTGATAGCAAGTACACTAAAGGTCATAAGTGTGCTGAGAAGAAATTATTCTACATAGATTGTGAAGAGGAAGAAGAAAAGGAGCAAGAAAGGTCAAAAGAAGAGGATATACTCCAGGAACAATCCGACCATATCTTGTAATGCATTGGCAGGAATTACCACTCCTCAAACCATCAAGATAGAAGGACAAATCAAGAAGAAAAAGGTAATAGTGTTGATTGATTCAGGAAGCACCCACAATTTTATTCATTGTAAGGTAGCAAAAGAATTGAATTGCTTCCTATATCCAGCACCAGAGTGTCAAGTGATGATTGCAAATGGAGGAACAATAAATTGCTCTGGAAAGTGCCATAATATCAAGCTATCCATGGGAGAATATGTATTGACTAGCTCAATGCTTTCCATTCCAATGGGAGGTGCTGATGTTGTACTAGGAGTCCAATGGCTACAATCCTTGGGTACAATAGCTTTTAATTTTCAAGAACTTTTCATCAAATTTTCTACGAAAGGAAAGGAAGTTGAATTAAGGGGTATTGCAGGGAAACCAGGAAAGATAATCAGCTCTAATGGTATGACAAAGCTTCTAAAAAAGGAGCAAAGAGGTGTAATTGCACAATTATGTTCACTAGATGTTTCCACATTGGAATCATCTATTTCTCCAGATCTCCAAAAAGTCTTGGAAAATCATTCCAAGGTATTTGAGACTCCCAAAGGTCTCCCACCTATGCGTGATCATGATCATGCTATTCATCTGATTCCAGGAAGTGTTCCTCCAAACATCAGGCCGTACAGATATCCCTATGTCCAAAAGAGTGAAATTGAACGTATGGTTGCAGAAATGCTAGAGGCTGGTATAATTCAACCGAGTCAAAGTTCTTTCTCTGCTCCAGTAGTATTGGTGCACAAGAAGGATGGATCATGGCGCATGTGTCCGAATTATAGGGAGCTCAACAAGCTCACTATTAAAGATAAGTACCCCATTCCTGTCATTGATGAATTACTGGATGAATTGCATGGATCAATTTACTTCACCAAGTTGGATCTTCGTTTAGGATATCATCAAATCAGAATGAAGACTGAAGACATTCTGAAAACAGCATTTAGAACTCATGAGGGTCATTATGAATTTTTTGTCATGCCTTTTGGCCTTACCAATGCACCTTCAACATTTCAAGGTTTGATGAATTCAATTTTCAAACCATTCCTTAGAAAATTTGTGTTAGTATTTTTTGATGATATACTAATCTACAACAAGTCTTGGAAGGATCATGTTGAACATGTTGACAGGGTGCTACAACTATTGGAGGAGAAACAATTATATGCAAAAAGATCCAAATGTTTCTTTGGAGTCCAGGAGGTGGAATATCTGGGTCATATTGTATGTCATGAAGGAGTTAAGGTAGACCCTAGCAAAATTAAAGCCATTAAGGAATGGAAAATCCCCACATCCATAAAGCATCTGCGAGGATTTCTCGGGTTGACAGGGTATTATCGCAAGTTTGTTAAGAATTATGGGAGAATAGCAACACCTCTAACAACATTATTGAAGAAAGATGCATTTTCATGGACTCCGGAAGCAACAAAGGCCTTTGAACATCTTAAAGAGGCAATGTGCCAAGCACCGGTCTTAGCTACACCGGACTTCACAAAAACCTTTATTGTGGAATGTGATGCTTCAGGAAATGGAATTGGTGCTGTTCTAATGCAAGATGAAAGACCTATTTCTTTTGAAAGTCGTCCAATCAAGGGAAAGTTTTTAAGCAAAGCTATTTATGAGAAGGAAATGTTGGCAATACTCCATGCACTTAAGAAATGGCGACCCTACCTAATTGGAAGACACTTCAAGGTAAAAACGGATCATGATAGCCTTAAATACTTTTTAGAACAAAGATTATCCTCTGAAGAGCAACAAAAGTGGGTCACAAAGATGTTGGGTTATGACTTTGAAATCATCTACAAAAAAGGGAAGCAAAATGTGGTGGCAGATGCACTCTCAAGAAAGGATGAGGATGTGGAAGCATTGTTGTGTGCCATTTCTATTATCCAACCAGATTGGATAAACGAAGCAAGGGATGAATGGAAATATGACGAAGAAGTGTGGGCACTTATTCAAAAGTTACAACAAGATTCCGGTACGTCTGATACATTTAGCTGGAAAAATGATTCGTTATGGTACAAAGATCGCTTATACCTCTATAAGAATTCCCAGCTAAAACAAAAGATTCTTATGGAATTGCACACTTCTCCCTTAGGAGGGCACTCAGGATTTTTAAAAACTTACCACAGGGTTAAGAAGGAATTTTTTTGGGATGGCCTTAAATCAGATATTCAAAAGTTTGTGGCGGAATGTTTGGTTTGCCAACAAAATAACATTGAAACAATTAAGACACCGGGTCTATTACAACCTTTATCCATTCCAAGCCAACGTTGGGAGGAGGTTTCAATGGATTTTATCACAGGTTTACCCAAGTCTGAGGGAAAGAGTGTCATCATGGTGGTAGTTGACAGACTTACCAAGTATGCACACTTTTGTGCATTATCACATCCATTTAAAGCCAGTACAGTTTCTACGGCATTTATGGAAAAAATTCAAAAGCTACATGGAAACCCAAAGATTATTGTAAGTGACAGAGATCCCATTTTCACTGGAAATTTTTGGACAGAATTATTTTCTTGTCTTGGTACTCAGTTAGCTCATAGCTCATCTTATCATCCTCAATCTGATGGGCAAACTGATATAGTAAACAAATGTTTGGAAGGATATCTTCGTTGCTTTGTATCTGATAAACAGACACAATGGGTCAAATGGTTGCCTCTGGCTGAATGGTGGTATAACACTTCCTTCCATACAACAACAAAAATGACCCCATTTATGGCACTTTATGGGTATCAACCACCATCCATCACATCATATTTAAGAGAAAATTCTAAGGTTCAGGCAGTGGAACATCACATCGAACATCAACAACAAGTCCTCCAACTCTTAAAGGATAACCTCGTGTTGGCACAAAATAGAATGAAACAACAGGAAGATCAACATCGCAGTGAAAGAAGTTTTGATGTAGGTGATTGGGTATTCCTACGGCTACAACCATATAAGCAAATGTCCCTCAAGCAAGCTAAGAAGGATAATAAATTATCACCAAAGTATTATGGTCCGTACAAGGTGTTGCAAAAGATTGGTACTATGGCATACAAATTGGAGCTTCCTGCAGCTTCTCGATTGCACCCAGTTTTCCATGTTTCATGTTTAAAGAAGGTTATAGGCGACAAGCTCCCAGTTCAAACAATATTGCCAGAACTTGACGAGGAAGGAAAAATTATATAGGAACTGGAAGCAGTCACAGAAACAAGAACTCGACAGCTACGAAATCGATCAATTTCAGAGTATCTTATCAAGTGGAAGAACTTATCCGCTGAAGATTCCACATGGGAGGATGAGAATTTTATGCAGAAGTATCCAGAACTACTCAAGCGTTGAGGACAACACTTTTTTTGAAGGAGAGGGGCATGTTGGGTCCCTATAATACTAGTGATTACCCCATTACTATTGTAGTTATACCCCTTATTAATATTGTTGTGCCCCTATTGCCCCCATATTGTTATTACTGTGCCCCATAGAATCCCTCTATTGTTATTTTTGTGGCTTTATATTATTATTGTTAGGTCGGTTGGATTATATGGTGACTCCTTAGACTCCTATATATAGAAAGGAGGTTTTGTCATTTGAATCATCCAAGAATTGTTCATTTATGTAATGTAAAGGAGGTTGCCCCCTCGAAGAGGCTGAATTCTAAGGCGTTGATCTATCTTTTCTATCTTTTCTATGTTCAGGTAATCCCATGCAAAGGCTTCTTTATATTTTCTCAGGAGTTGAGCCAACTTTTGCTCTTTGTCAATAGTCAGGTTTTTGTTAATGTTCAAAGTTTTTCCTTGCTCAATTTCTATGGTTTTGCTGTTATAAACAAAGGTGGTTGGTATTGATTTATCATTAGTATCTTTTAGGGGATCTTCTTCTACTTCATTCTTGAATGATGCTTCAATCATGTGACATTTTAGATGGGATCTAGCTTTTGGTTGGTTAATGGAGTTGTTAATGATGTCATCTTACGTTTGATCTTTAAATTTTAGAGCATCTTCTATGGTTAGTGGTGATCTAATGTTTTTAGTTAGGTACAAGACAGGTTGTTTTCTAGTTTT
The DNA here is from genome assembly GCA_031772625.1 of Pinus tabuliformis. Classification (NCBI taxonomy): domain Eukaryota; kingdom Viridiplantae; phylum Streptophyta; class Pinopsida; order Pinales; family Pinaceae; genus Pinus; species Pinus tabuliformis. The sequence goes on along the minus strand of CM062818.1, from coordinate 147,572,149 downwards.
GATTATTGTTAAAGTTGGATGAGCTGGAAGATATAAGGCTAAATTCTATACATTTCTTCCTCTTGCTATAGTCATGCTGCCTATTCGACAGCTAATGTAAGCATCCGCAGTTGCTAGCCAAGGTCTACCTAGAATTAAGAGGTGTCCATCTAGTCAGTTTCTAGGATTGATAATTAGAAAGTCTGCAGGGTATTCCCAAGAGTCTACAGACACCATTACATCATGCAATGTGCCTTCTGGTCTAACTACCGATCGGTCAGCCAACTCCAATAAGGTTGTGGTTGGGTCTAATGATGTAATTCCAAGCTTTTGACAAGTGGTGGTTGTAAGAATATTGATTGCTACTCCTAAATCAACTAAGGCATCGGGGAAGGAGCATCCATTTATTTGCACCGTGACTATAGGGTTTCCTAGGTCCTCATATTTTATAGGTGTTTCTCTTCTTGATAGTAAGTCAGATAAGGTACCAACTACATGGACAGTTGGATTTTTTTTATTTTCCTCTTTGGATTTTTCATACATAACTCCTTGATGGTTTTTTCATAAATTGGGATATCTTGAATAGCCAGGTGGAGTGGTATTTTTATACACAAATTTTTCAATTCTCCCAGAAGATCAAAATCAGGGTGTTCTATTGAGCGAGGTATGATTAGTCATTCTGGGAATGGTGGAGAAGAGGTGGTTTCTTGTTCATGAGTTTTCTGTCTAACTAGATTCTCTTCTTGTGGTGTTTGTTATATAGGTAGTGGATTTTAAATTTGAACATTTTTATCGCCCTTTGATTCTATTATATGCCTAGATCTTAATTGAATGTCATTGCACTCCCTTACCTCGGTTTCTAGTTCTGGTCCTACAATAATTTGCATAGATTGAACTAGTCTGTTGTTGGGTTCGCATTGGGTTGGGATGGGAGCTGCAGTCTTAAGTTGTTCTGGGGGTTTTGTTGCAGTGTATAAGGTGCTGGCAGTGTGGGTTGAGGGAGGGGAATTGTTCCTACTGGCTGATTTACGGGTCTTTTCCAGTTTTGACTTTGTGAGGTGGAGGGTGACCATTCTGTTGAATATGCATTATTTTTCCAAAATGGTGGACAGTAATGAATGTTTAGCCAATTGGTTTGATTTTGATTTGGCCATGGTGACATGGGGAATGGCTGCTATGACCAACTGGGGAAAGGTGGTTAATTCTACCACATTCCATTATACTACTGAGCATCATATTGAGAAGGTTGAAAAGAAGAGGATGGATCAATGGGCATATCTTTTTGTCACAACTGCCATTGGCGCTGATTTAGTAGGTAAACTGGTTCTGTTTCTTCTTCTACTTCTTTGTAGACTTCTTTAAGTCATGGGAGTGATGGGCAACTTTCTGTGGCATGATCTTTCGTATAGATGGCATAGATTTTGACCATATCCAGTGGACACTCTTTATGGCTATGCTTATTTCTGCATCTAGGACAGAATATTACCAAGTTTTGTTCTACCTCTTCTTGCTTTTGTTTGGCCTACATAATGTCCAACTGCGTTGTCAAAGTCCCTAGGATATCAGTTTTGAAATCCTGTAACAGATTGCCAATTTCTGTGCCAGTTATTCCTCCACCAAAGTCTTTGTCATCCCTTATGATCATGTCACATTCTGTTGGCTTCAGTCTTGTGCTGCCTCTTGAACACCTAATGCACAAATTAATGATGTCAGCAAAATTTTCCTAATATATGTCACCTTTACGCATAATGTTTAATTTTTCAATCCATTGTTCTTTCATCCCTTTAATTAGTGTAGTTTTCAACACATTATCAAGCAAGGGCAAAGATGCATAAGGAGACCTCTGGAGATTGTATTGAAAGCGTTCTACATATTCCTCCAGTGTTTCACTAGGTCTTGTTGTCATTTGAAATATCTCATCGTTTAATTCTCTGGATCTGCAATAGTCCTGATAAATTTTCTTTAGGAAGGCAATTTTCATCTGATCCCGGTCGTTTATAACACTCCCATCTAACTCCATAAACCATCGTAAAGCTGCTCCTTTTAATGAGGAAAGAAATAACTTTAGTTTTTGGGGATTTGTGGTATAGTCATACCCTCGGCACAATACATCAAACTCAAACAGAAATACATCTAGATCCTTTGATGTTAGCCCATGGAAGGTATAATATTCTGGAGAGGAATGGCTTTCATAGGTGTGTTGACTGTTGTGTCCACGATGGGATACTGTAGTGTGGAGGTCTAAGGTGTTGGTTGGTTTTGAGCCATTTCATCAAATATGTGCTAATACCCTTCTGGGATTTCTAGAGAGTTGTTCCTAGGATGACAGGAAGGGATGGGGATGAGCTTAACAACACTCCCTTGGTCTGGGACGATGAGTGTTCCTTGTTGAACTACCACCTGGGGGGATCTTGGCTCCTTAGTTTCTTCTTGGATAATTTTTAACAACACTCCCCTTACCTGGGCTACTGAGTGTTTGAATTATTTGATGAGGGGATCTTGACTCCTCTGTTTCCCATGTTTCTCCTCCTCCTTCACAGAAATTACTAGAATTCCCTTCTTGTAAAGAAATTGGGCGAGAATTTTCAATTTCTTGAAAACTTTGCTCAGTCTCTTTTGTTTTGCTATGCACCTCAGCAAAGGCTATAGATGGTGAATATGTGGCCCAAAGGGAGCTAGTAGGTTGTCTGGAAGCAGCTTTCCTAAGGCCTACTAATGGCTAAGATTTGACTTTCTTAATGATATCGTCTATGAAGGTTGATCAAAAAAGGGTCACCAGTCCCTTAGCTTTGTTGGGTTTGGATTGTGGATTTGGATTGTTTTCAGGTTTTTTCTTCTTAGTCATACACACAACTCAAATATTTACTTCTACCCTAAGTTCTTAACAATTCTGTTGGAAAGTAGGCGGGGGAATGGGGCTTTTACATGCTCCGTATGCAGGTTCTTACCTTCCGTTTTTAATACCCAATTTTCTTCTAATAGGCACTGCTCAGATGCACACTACTCCTTAGAAATGGATACACTCTCCCCGGCAACGGCGCCAAAATGTTGAGGTATAAAAGGTGTCTTTTTAACTCCTAATTATCTTCACATTAGTTATCAATCCGAGCAAGACTTTCAATTTCAAGAGTGTACACAGTTTGTGGTGGCTATTTACTCAAGAGTAATGTTTCTAAATTGCAGTACAGTGCTCTCAAATACAAGGTTAAATGGATACAGCTAGTGAACTAAAATTACAATTAAAAGAAAGCTTAACTTGCTAATCGAAACCAAACCAAACATTCATTCAAGTATCAGTCAAGAATATAGTAACAACAACTCATTTCTCTTTTAACTGATTGATATTCCAAAAGTATTTTCTAATCTAAACAACAGGGATCTCAGTCTGAGAGTGTAGACAGCAGTAGTCAATGCTCTTTACAGTGGAGAATCTCAAGATAGCATGCTGAACTAAATTAGTAGATTGGAAATAGAACGTTGAACTCAAATGACTAAATTTGAAATCATAATAATGAAATATTAAAATAGGTAATTGAATAACAACTTGAACCAATACTTCTACAGCATGTAAAATAGAGTAATTACGTTAAATCTGGGAATGTGAAATAGCAAAGTGATGCAATAAATGTAAATTAAACCAAACCATCACATGGTAGAAATCATAAAAGAATGATACAGGAAGAGCAACTAAATCCACCAGGGCCGGGCCCTTAGCTGCCAATGAACACTGCCAGATTACTTCAGTATGAGAGAAGGAACAACAATTGTATTATATATTAATCATTTGCAAAATAGTTACAGCTAGTTCGTACTCTGTTTCAATAGTGAGAGTTGATGATCAAAGTAAAAATACAAGAGTAATTTTTGAATAATCCCCCATCCCCATTCTCTTTACAATTGTTGCCTTTTACAATGGCCATGCAGTAAGAAGGGTAAAATAGTAATAGCGATCCCTCAAGATCAAGAGATCCTAAGTGATTCGCACAATCTTCTATCTTCAGTTAACTGTCTTTCCTTGCACTGATGTTGTGATCTCCTTTGTTCTTGTCCATAACTATGCGCTCCATCCTTGGCTTACTGCCTGTACGTTGTTTCCTGGCTAAGGAACAACAATTGTTCCATTTCGTCCTTTTCCTACATAAGGAGTGATAACAATTAGGTAAATCGTGATGATAGATAATTTCCTTATTTTTACCATAATCCTTTGATATATTAACACTTTAGGGTGTAGAAGGGATATAACTAAAGAAAAGGATAATGCAATAATATATATATATATATATATATATATATATATATATATATATATATATATATATATATATATAGATAGATAGATAGATAGATATATATATCTTTTATGACTCAACAGTCACGAAAAATACTACCAATTTCATTTACACATCTAATTTTTCGAGAGAAATAACCACCTCCAACTAAGCTGTTAAACTTACACCAACTTCATGTGTCTACATTAAGAAATCCTTCATACAAAGCACTATATCAACAGTTTATACACTTTATCCTATTCAAAGTCAAGTAATTGCAGGGCTTTATAACTTGGATGATAATGTTCTAGTTGCAACAACTACTGGTAGTGGTAAGACTATTTGTGTTGAGTTCTATTTACTATGATTGCATTATAAAGGCACAAAAAATGTGTTTTGATGTGTCTATACTGCTCTTATAGAAGCTCTTTCCAAAGAGGGATATCAAGATTGGAAGCAAAAGATTGGAATAGAGACAAAACAAACCCAAAAATACCCCCTACGCTTGAAAAGACTCCTTTAGGATGTGGCTACTTTAGATACTCTCCACTTATGATGAATTGCACTTGGGTTGGTGAGAATGAGGCTTCTCCTCACTCTAATTTATATACTTCTCATGTGCTTCATCTAATATCCTATTGTTGGCTTGACAACTATTAAAATTAGACAAGATTACTTAAACAAATCATGTGGAAACCCAACAACCATATAAAAAAATCAAAATATAATCATAGACAACTCATATTTCAATGATTTTCATTACCTTTGGTTCCTCTCAAAGTCCTCTAAAACACATATTTCAATAAAATTGGAAAATTTGTATTACAGGTAAATCATTAGAATTGATTTTTTTTAGTTATTTTGAAATTCTAGATATAGTATTTAATTCCAAATTTAATGAAATATGTGTTCTAACACCTTCATGTGTTCAATAATCGAAATTCCTCATGGTTCCACAACCACATGCTTGGGTGCAAAGCCCAATGACTTGTATTCTTAGCCCACAAGACACTTTTGTGTGCCAATTCATCCAAAAGCCTGTAGCCTAGAGTTTGGAGTACCACCCAAGCTATAAATCTCAACAACCTGAACATCCAAAAACTTTGCCTCTTATTCCACTGAAACTAGTTACAATCTTCAAAATATAAAAGTAGGTGGGTAATATTTTGTAATGGAAGAGTAAATGCTATCATATTATGTTGGGTTCTCATGTTATCGAGTGAGTTCATTGGTTAGGATGAATAGGCTCTCAATTTCTCAAGTTTTTAAATATTACTTGAATATTTTAAACACAAAGAACTTCCTTATAACTCACTTCTACTAATATAATGTTATTATGGTTTCATCAAGACGTTTCTCAACATCCCTTATGTTACTCACTAACAATTTCTCTCATTTGATGAAGTGTTATAGGATATTCAACCAAACAGGTATTTGTCAGATCTATCTTCATTGAGTGACGGAAGTTTAGGTAGGATAGAATAAATTGATGAAACATCTACTATGTCATCTAGCGGGTGAAGAGCAACTAGAGGTGAAAATATTAGAGGAAAATTCCATAGACGCAAGGAATTTTTTTGTCACTAAAGAGGGTCATGTTCTTATGATAATGAGAGCATAGATGACATTGAGGTGCCTTTGAGGTACAAATATCTAGTGAGACAATGGGCACCCAATGATCTTCTTAAAATAAACATTGATTTTTCTTTCAATGAAAAGATATACGCATTGCCCCATTGTCATTACATGGTTTGGGCCTATTTTCCATGGATGACATAAAGGTATGTTAGAGAGGATTAACTAAATTGATGGAGTATGTCAGACCGTATTACAACTATAATGATTGGGTATGACTAGTCCAATATACCAAAAGTATGCAAAGATATGGAGTGGCCGCAAATTATATACAACTAAAAGACAATGATGAAAATAAAAGCACAACGATGTATATTGATGGAAGGCCAAAAGAAACAGGGAATACTGTAGGGTTCATAAATAGTAACTGACCCGTTACCACAAATAAGCAACCCAATCATATATTTGAGGGATGTGAAGGAAACTGTGTTTTCATATGTGCCATCAAATCAATAGTTACTGGGGAAAAGTTTCTCATTGATTACAATTTGAATAGAATAAATACAAATATTTCGATTATGGGGGTAGTATGTATTCAATTTTACCCAACTTGTAAGGAATTATATTGTATGTTATGATTGTCATTTGCTATGTGAAGTTTCTATATAAATTTAGACATATGTCAATAGTGGTTTTCTTATTAATATAATGATGATAAATTGTGGTTGAATTACAAATTACAATTATTTGACAAACAAGGCAATAAGGGGAAGGCACGAGTCTTAGAGAAGTCCACAAATTCTCATGAGGAAGAGGTTAGTGAGGATGAAATTTATATATCTACTGAACAAATGCAAGGAATAAGGAAGATTAAATTCAAAGAAAACAGGAAAGTTAATTCTTTAGTTCTGATTAAGCCTTAGACAAATGAGAAAAATGTGAATCAAAACCTTCTTGTAACAAGTTCATTTATATGTGGCAAGAAAATCATTTAATTATCCCAATTATTTGTTTATGATTTAGTTATCTCATCCCTTATAAAAAAAAATCTCTTTATTTTACAAGAGTTTTTGACAGAGTTTGATCATCATGCTACAACTATGGCTCGGGTTGGCATTGGTAGCAACATCGATGCTCCACTGGTTAGTGATTCGTCGGTCATTCAGATTGTAAAAAATGATCAAACACCCACAACAAGATCTTCACCCCCTAAACAACGTATGCCAGGGTCTACACATGATGTTGTAGATGTAGAGTATGATACAATTCCATAATTTATAATGGGCTTTCTAGCATATTCCCATGTTACTAGCACAATATCATTGTCAATCGTGATTTTGGTATATGATGTTGGAAACCTTCAAGACTAATGAGGGGGGTTGAATTAGTAGTGTGATCTATATATGATTTTTACCAATTGTTACTTGAATTATTGAATCACACATATATGCACCAACAACACATTAGATTATCCATGCATAAAAACATATAAGGAGCTAAAAATTGAGATAATTAGGAGAGAAGCAATAATCAACACATCAAAATTACATGCACACAAGGGACACAAGGTTTCTAGTGGAAACCCTTCTAGGATAAAAACCACCATTATTTCTAACACTTTGTTCTTAATTTCTATTAGTCAAGAAATTGGTATTTTACATAGGTTGTTGGCTCCCATCAGCATGGCGACTCGACCTCATATACAAAATTTCAACATCGATCAACTAGGATACTTGATAATGTTGATCATATCATAAGACTACATTCTGTACGAGTCTGCGGACTATCATCCACTGAAATCCACCACGATCAATCAATCCTTTCCCAACTCTGATTGGAATATCCAACTACCATTGGATTGAGAAAGTATTCCTTTCACTGAAACTTCGCAATCACTTCTCCACATCCATGAATTTACTTCTCCTCTACACTACGTAGATCTCCTTTCATGTATTTTCAAACTAGATCCCAAGTCACTATTCTCAACATGAAATGGGCTCTGCATACTTTCCCTCAACAAAAAACTATCATCATCAAATAAAATATAAAAAACAAAAATTCTGGTCACATCAAATATGAATACAATCAAACCCTCACAACAAAATAATGTTGCATAATACAATCAACAATAAGATAAACTATGGCCATGTGCCAAATCCATAAGAAACTCCTTCATAAAACAAGTGTGAGAATCATCAACATAAACACTACCCAACAAAATACAAAAGTTATACAATCTATACTCCAACAACTTCAATTCTCATCTATTCTGCAACATGATTTAGATCTACACATTATTTAGTCATTAAAACTCATAGATTGAAGCATATAAGCTCTCCAATAGGTCTAAATAATCAACACTCTATGCAACCTTGTCTTCCACACATACGCTCAACATCTACTCACAATCAACCATCACATAGCTCCAAGATCAAGTATATAAAACATATAGGGAAAAATTGTGCTTGGGGCTAGGATCAAAGGTGCCTCAATTGGACCAAATAAATCCACTAATGTTAATAGTAGTGCACTATTTCATTGACATCATGAGAGCACCTTTTCAAACCATTTGTGACATTTTTCGCTAATTCTAGAATCCTCTAGGAATTTCTTTGACAATTAACTTCTGAAAAACGTGATAAATGAAGAGAAAATCCCATGAAATGCCATGGTCGCATGCTTGACATTATCTGAACGCAAACAAAAAGTTCAATCACTTTCACATGCCTCTATCAATGCCACTGGGACTTTTCAGTCGCTCTCATGAGCCTATAAGGGGGTGACTTGGGCAGAGCATTGGGGACATAACTAAACTCTCAGCTCTGAACCCATGCCACCTATCCGGACATCTTTTCTAGCTCCTGTTTAATCCTCCAAACCTATGCCATGGCCTTTGACACATCTACAAGTGGATCAATTAAGTCTCACAAGTGTCACTGCAAAATTGACTGTGAAGGCCAACAAACAAGGTTGGCAAGGATGCCAACAAGTCCTCCACACTCCATAAATCATCACCATCAACTGCAACACATATGAAAAGACCTAAAAACACCTATGCAGCACCATCACCAATCCATTATATTAGTACAACAAGCCATCTTCATAAGCAGAGACATGAAGACCTAATAAAGACCTAGTTGAGAACTCAACTAGTTTGCCATGAACTATCTCTACCACATGTAGATCTGCATGATGAACATGTAGCAACATCCTCTACCTGTAGTAGCACCATCCAACTATCTTGCAACATCAACAAAACATCATGACATGTTTATCAATGCACATGCCAAATCCTCCAAGACCATCATGCTACCATGAAAATTCATCAATTTCATCATTGAAGCGACATCAATGCCAACGCATGCCAATAGGAACCAATGTAAGTGACATCATATTGTTAACATCAATGACAACACAATCATCCAATGTAAACTCAACTAACTAGACGGAACCATGACCATGTTGACATCAATGCCAATACTACAATGCCAACAAACTCCCCCTTTGGGATTGATGCCAACCTCAACAACATGTGAGGTTGATATCCACTGAAATTGCAACTCTGAAGCTTTTATATATTCATCCAAATTCTCTCCCACTTTGGCATCACTGGCAAAGGGTTAGCACCATATGAATAGGCAGAAAGAATTGGAATAATACATCTTTACATTGTTGAAATATAATGCATAAAAAAATCATCCATGCCTCCATATAAGCAACAAGCAGCATATATATCCAATCAACATCTAGAGTAAAATACCATCCAACAACTACTAGCAACAAGCAATATCATGCCAACATAAGGCAATGAACATATGCAACAACATCATAATAGTACCTATGAGCAACATCAAGTATAGCATCAACATTCATATGCATAATCCAACATTCCTCCATATGTAAACTTCAAATGAGGCAACCGCACACAATCTCCCCCATGACTACATAGCAACAACTATCGTGATATATCATCACATGAGGCTAAGAACCCCCTACCATAGCAGAGTATGAGGCATAGAATGAACACCTCCAAGAATATCATAATGCCAAAGAAGTATGGCTGAAGTAAATAGGAAAAAATAATGCTCCCCCTGAACACATGCCATCTCCAAGTTGTAGAGATACCAATTGTTGCGCTAAAAGGAGCTCTTCCATTGCAAACAATGTTTCCTTTGACAAATAGAAGCACCATATAGACTGATACTCCAAATGGAGATGACTCAGGTTATATATACATGATAAATATATGGTTGTAGCAGTGACATAAGACCTCATACATTATTATTATGTGACCTCATGACTCATGATCATATGACCCAGAAAATAGTACAACATAAGTACATTGCTCCAGAGCATTATACATAGATTTTCAATGAAACACATAGCTTCTCTGATCATTTCCTATGGACCAATGACTCACAAACATGATACATCATGAGTATTACATCATCATTATCCCATATATGTGGTTGTAAAATAGATTCATGATATTCCTCCAAAACAATCCTATCATCAAGATTACTCAACATGCTATTGAATGGAATATCAACCAATACATAATGATGAAACAATAGAAAATTTGTGGTTGTATTAATGATCATATAAAAACCTATACATAGCTGGCCCATGTCACAAGTCATCTTCATACATCTTGAAGTAATTATCAAAATCTATTCATGGTTGCACATCTTTTCAACTAGTTGCTAGTAGAAACCAATACAATATATATGGCTAAAAGTGTGCTCCTTTTTCCACTCATGAAGGACATATAATGCTGCTATAGTCACATGAGAAAAACGGAATGAAATATAACAAAATAAATCATGAATCTCAATACCATGAATAGCTCCCCCTAAGTACAACATACCTCCAAGAGTCAGGTTGATCCTAGGGACCTAAATGTGCATGAGGCTGAGATGAAATCATTATATACAACTGGAAAACTTATCATAATCTCCCCATGAGGTTGTGCACCTCTCATGAATTCTGCAATCCTCTATAAGCATGCAGGAAATAATCATGGGATGTAGGAGGAATTCTCTTCACTAGTTGAGTATTTTCTGCTCCTTCTTCCACACGATATTGGGTTGATTCTTTTCTTCATTGATATGGTTCTTATCTTTCTTGACTTTATTCCTTTCTTTCTCCACGTGCTTTGTATTAGATCCTCTTGGTTTGTTTCTTTTGACAGTTTTGTCTTGGATAACAGGGAAGAAAATAATATCTTTCCACATGGCCAAATCTATGGAGAATATAGCACTTCACATGCCCAAGAGGATCGACTCTTCTTCCGCTCATGCAAAATATAAACCTTGCATGAAATTTGTCTCTTCTCCAATGGTTATACTTGCAGTCTATTTCCTTATGGCCAAACAAGTGACATGAGTAGCAATAATCATGAAAATCACGAGTATACATGTTGGTCATTCTCCTTAGCTATTGATATTGATAGAATCTCATTTGATGTGGTCTATATGTTCTACTCTGGTAATTTGCTGCAACATGCATAAACTTGTGACAGTTGTAGCATTGTATCTCATGCATAAAAGGAATAAAATGACTTTTATTCCTTTGAAATCTAAACAATCTGTCATGATCATCTCTAGGATCAAAAGGTCTTCTTAATGTAGAAGCTCCTTGAGATATTGTTTTTCTGTTGTTGGTTTTGTTGCTGGATCAACTATTGGTTTTGCTTATCTTTCTGTTGTTGGTTCGCTTATTTACTATTCGGATGTTGGATCTACTTCTTATTTCATTGGATTTCACTTTTGTTGCTGGTATTGTTTGCTAGAGGTTTCCTGGATTCTTCTTTGGTGTTTTTACGTGCATGCAAACTAGACTCACCCTTTTGAAATCCAAGACCAGATTTATCCAAAGGTGATCTTTGGATCTTAAGCAAATTATCCAAGGCTACCGTGTTATTCTTGACCTTTTGTTGCTTTATCATGGAAACCACTTCAGCTTCTAATTTCTCAACCTCTTAAACCTTCAATTGGTATTGATTTCTCATACCTTCCTCAATCATTTTTTATTCTGCCAGCTTAATATTTAAGCTGAAAATATCTTCCTTGAGATTGGCCTTCTTATTTTCACCGATCTACAACAATTTTTCTTGATCCTTGGATGCAATTGTTAGGCTATAATTCTCATCTCTAATAGCCTTAATAACATTCCCATATCCATTATGTGATTTATCATGATTTGAATCTGAATCATCAAAATTATAACTAAAATGAAAATCCTAAATAGATATACCTTTGAATTTATGATTTTTTTTATCTCTTCTCATCATCTACTAAATCATGTGCACTAGAAGAATGAAACCCTTGTGGCTAACCTTCTCGCTTATATGATTCTCGGGTTTGTATTATAGCAGAAGTATTTTAAGATATTCCAAAATTTTCCTCCCTGAGATCCATATGACCTATTTTATTTCTCCGTCCAAATTCCTTGGTATTGAAATCTCATAAAGGTATATTAAATTATTATTGTATCCGACTTTCTGATATTATGCTTCTATCCAATAGTAATATTAGGCTTCCTTTTCATCGTAACTCTTATTTAAAGACTTTATGAGAAATATCTTTAGAAACCTCCTCTTATCTCGGAACCTCAAGATATCAAATTATTTACTCTCATAGGCCTCTGGTCAATTCATCTATCACTAGTCAATCTGACATACCACTATGCTCACATGGAGTCCTCTTTGATTATCTCTATATATTTATACTTTGTACAACTTTTACTTCCATGTTATCATGAATTCATCAAAATTTCAAACATTCATTTCTCTATATGACTCAATGACTTTAAGAATTTCCATTCTATTTGGTGTGTGCAGATGAATCTTATCATTGTGCTTTCATTGGACACATATTCTCACATGAATTGTTGGGCCTATTTTAACTCTACACGACAATCTTCTGGGCTAATAAAAATTTCATCACCTGTGGCTAACTTACAATTTCATCTTTATCTTACTATTGTATGTTCATCTCATCATCCTTATCATATTTTATTGTGACTCCTCATTTTTTTTTCAAGGCATGCTTGAGCAACCACTATGGTAATACAATTAATTGGTAAACAAATTCAAAACATACAAAGGTAATGTATCATGGTAAATTTATGTTTGAATTCTCTTATGGTGTTCTTATATTTTTCCATACTTATCATGAAAAAATTCAAGTCCTCTCCATATACACATAAGCATTACATTGTTTGGGACTTGGTCTTTATTCTTGACATTTTATGAAAACCCTGGAGATATGAAATATGAGAAGACAAAGAGAATAATTTCCACTGCAATTTATAGAGAAATGCATATTCATCCTCATTTATGATTTATTTGGTTTAATTCTGATTCATTTAACATGAGACATCATTTTTATAACTTTACTTCTTGTTTTAATTTACATTTAATAAGTCATGATTTTGGGCCAATGAAAACTTTCAAGAGTAGAAACTCTTCATGTTTCCAATGCCAATAAAAATAAGAGGTTATCTTTTATTGGAGAAAGCAATATATTTCACATAAAATTTTAATGAAATTATTCAAATGGTAAGTTTCATATACCCACTTTCATCCTTTTCCATTTCTTTGTATTTTTGTTTCATCTTTGTTTCGAAGTTTTTCTAATATAAACCTCTGTTTTGCAGGTATTTAAGATTTTTTTCACACCCGTACCAACTCAAATTGGGAACTCATTCTCCTTGTTGTTTTCTTTTGAATTTTTGGGAGAAATGATTATGATGTTCATCAATCAGCGAAACTGGGGAGTCCCTGAATTTTTTATTTCTTTCACAAGAATTCCTTTTATTAGAAAATTATTAAAATGTTCTCATGCGGCCTTTGCTTTGAAACAAGAAAATTTGCAAAGGATGGAAACTTCTCATTTACCTCATGACTAATAGTCGCTTTATGGTTTGAGACCCTAATTCCTTATAACTGTACAAGATAAATTTTATTAAAATGTCAGCATAAGATGAACATACATGTTTGCCTTCTTTTACTCTTATGTTGAGACATTTTTATAGCTAGTCCTATTGGGGTTGTTTTTAATTTGGGTTTTTCTTTCATTTTTCTTCTCCTTATTTGACATTTTTGGACATTGTTGTTTTCCTCTTTCGCTTCAGTTTGGATTTATTTTTCCTTTTTTCCACTGGTTATAGTTTGGTTTTGGTGATACTGCCAAGATTTATTTGGAACAAATTTTTCTCGCTCAATATTGGTTGACATACATGGAAATGTATACTCTTTCTATTTCAATGGGTTCATTTACCTTAAAGGTATATTTTTATGGAATCATAAAGCCCTCTTTCCTTAAATCTTCTCCATGGAGGAACATGCATCCTTTCTAAGTAATATAGTTCATCTTTTCAAGGAAATAACTAACCTAAGTTTAACTCAATGGATTCATCCCATCCCTCTACTTTATAAAAACCTCTGAATGAATAGTCGTGACGAAGGACGTAAATTCAACATTACAGAAGTATTATATCCATTAGCATAAGTCTCTTTTACCATCCAACCTCTTTCATGTAGATACATCATAAACATAGCTCACAAGTTTGCTTATCAAAAGGGTGATTAAAAAGGGGAAGCATGGGAAATAAAAGTAAACCCGCCAAGGCTATGGACGCTTGCTAGTAGTGGGGCCATGCTTGTTTGGCATTAAGGAAAACATAACCGACCAGCCTCGTTGGTGGTGAAGCAATGTCAGAGACCATTCATATTGATGGATATATGCTTTATCAAAAAACTCTTATCTGTACCTTCTTCTATTTCTCATGCGATGTAATCTTAAATATTAAATACTTCCCCAAAATTTAGATTCAGGATTTTAGACTCAGTTTTCTTTAAGTACTTATCTTTTGAACGTATAATTCTTAATTCACTAATGTGTGACTCATGTGAAATGTTTTACTGTTTGAAGGATTGATAGAATTCCTCACTTTTAACCTTTGAGTAAACTGAATTTCATCATCTTTTAACCACACTTTTAACCTTTGGGTAAACTGAATTTCATCATCTTTTAACCACAGAAAACTGGTTCTTTCCCATGTGTCACCATTGTTGCAGTGAAATCACAACACCCTCATTTTTAACTTATTATTTGATAATAATAATAGGGACCATTTTTGTAAATTTTGATTAAATCGCCTTTTAATATTTTCATTTGGTTAAGCATCCAATAATTTTACAATATTTTTCTTTTCTTCAGATTTCCATTCTCATTTCTTCATTGAGTTCTATTTTTTTTTTAGATTTTCATCAATTCTCATTTCATCGCATTTGAATACATGGTTTACAAATGGTTCTTATCTGAAGTTTGGTGATTTTGTACTACCTAGGATAAACGCTGTACAAAATGTATAAAAAATTTGTAAATAAATTATAAATATTGATTTTTATTAATTAATTTTATAAATTTTTATTTTATTTAACTAACAATCTTACGGAACCACCATAATCGAAATTGTAGAACAATTAACATTATATATTATCATATTTTAGAAGCGAATTAAAATTCAAACTTTAAAAACTTCCCAAATTCCGAAATCAAAAAGTGATTGTAATTTTTATTCAACCCCATAACATATTATCAAGTGATTGTAATATTTTTTTTTAAGAGAAAAAAGTCCAACTCAACGTAGCCCTTCTCTCCTCCTGAAACCTTAGTTCGGAACTCCTCATATCATAATTCTTATCTTAAATACCTCGAGAATTCCTCATATCATAATTCCTATCTTAAATACCTCTGAAATATAACTCCCGAAATGTTTTTACTTTATACTTCCCGAAATGTTTTTACTTTATACTTCTATAACCAATATATCTCCTCCCACCACACTTCACTTTCCTCTCTTCATCTCATTTCTCCAATTGATATTTTTGTAACTTTATTTTTAATTACCTCCTGAGATCTATTTCCCGAAATCCCTTATTACTCCCATTTCAGAAATTGTTGTTTTCGTAACTTCATTTTTAAAGGCCTTTGGAAAATTTTAACTCTGAAATCCCTTATCACTCCAACCTTCCTCCTTATGGCTCCCATCCTCTCCACATTCAAAGCCCCTCCTTATGCCTCCCACTATGGCCCATTGAAATCGATCCAATAGCCACCAATATCTTGTTTTGCCATGTTTGGTTATTAATATTAAATCAAATTATTTTTATTTTAATTCTCTTATAATTTTAATTATTTTAATTTATTTATTTTTTATAATGCTTAATTATAATATAATTATAATTCATTAATTTAATAATGGTAATTAAATTGTATATATTTAATTAATGTAACAATTTTAATTAATTAATTATTTCATTAATAATTATTAATTTAATTTAGATTAAAATTTTGTAATCAAATTTTTTTAATTTTGGCCTATGTTGACATATTTCTAGAATTCTGGTAATTTTAACATTTCATCTTTGGAGAGGCATATCTTAAAATTTACTTAACTAAATTAAGCTCACAATAGCTCATTGGGATTCTAAGTCTCAGAAGAATAATCTGGAAATGATAATTTTAGCATATTCAATCATTTAATGACCCAAAAATTTAGTAGAATATAAAGTGACGAATTTGCAGCAACAATTGGTTTTCCAAATTTGATTTGGGCAAATTTCATTGGCTTGAGAAAACTGTTGCAAGTAATTCATTCCCCAAGAATACTCAAAATCTAATGATATCCATTTGAAATTTTGTGTGTGTTTATTTTTTTGATTTCTAATTTGCAATTTAATTTATTTTTTGTTTTGGTGTTGATTAGTTTGTAGGAGGAGATTAGTGGGAGAAGTTAAGATCTGAGACATTTTGGTAAAATGGAAAGGGATCAGAGAAGAGGAAAATGGGGAATTTGCAACTCTAATTGAGGATTTGGAAACTACACTCAAGAATTCTCTATTTTGGATATTTATTGTCATTATTAAATAACAATTTAGACAATGAACAAGAGGTTCCTAAATGGGGAATTTGCAACTCTAATTGAGGATTTGGAAACTACTCTCAAAAATTCTCTATTTTGGAGGCTTATTGTCATTATTAAATAACAATTTAGACAATGAACAAGAGGTTCCCAAATGTGGAATTTGCAACTCTAATTGAAGATTTTGAAACTACTCTCAACAATTGTCTATTTTGGAGATTTATTATCATTATTAAATAACAATTTAGACAATGAACAAGAGGTTCCTAAATGGGGAATTTGCAACTCTAATTGAGGATTTGGAAACTACTGTCAACAATTCTCTATTTTGGAGACTTATTGTCATTATTAAATAACAATTTAGACAATGAACAAGAGGTTCCTAAATGGGGAATTTGCAACTCTAATCGATGATTTCGAAACTACTCTCAACAATTCTCTATTTTGGAGATTTATTGTCATTATTAAATAACAATTTAGACAATGAACAAGAGGTTCCTTTTCTCTGAAACTGGAGGCTTTGGAAGCACTATTGTATTAGGGGACTATAGTTGTAGGTGAGGGGAAATCTTTAGATCTGAGGTTTGGGGAAAACTCTATGATGTTTCTTCTTGTGCATTTGCACTATTGTAATGTATTGTGAGTTGAATTATGGAGAGACAAAGAATTTTGAGCCCTGAAAGAGAAGGTTCTTTTGCATTATTGTTATAAATTTCTCCAAGGAGTTGAAGCTGCTCAAGGACTATAAATTCCTCTAATGAGATTTTGGTATGCTTTTAATTAATTTTCATTTCATGTGCACTATTGTCTAGGATGTAAATTAATCCTTTTGTTATCAGAATTTCTGCAATTGATTTTAATTCTTTTTCTAAATAGTGTATTACATTATGGTATTGAGTACTACTGTCATATTGATTGTTTAATGATATTGAGATTTTGTAAGATCTATCTCCGAGGAGAAGAACAAAATTAGAATTAATATGAATTCATTGAAATATGAATGTACTAAGTAGTCAATTTTATTGTTTAAATACATTCCCATTTAGTTTTCTCTTTCATTAATTTAATGAACTACTTATTTAATTAATGAAAATTGTATAATGGATTCAATTATATAAACAATCCTCTTCCCTTGATTAGTTAGTTAATATGCCCTTGAATTGAGAGAGGTCTATCATTTTCCCAATTCAAGATAGGATTATATTTTTTCTTGCATATTAGCATAGATATGCATTTAGATTTAATCACTACATTTCTAGAAGTCCCCTCATATAGGGGTAGACCTTAGTTACAACTTGGCTAAGCTGTAGAGTCAACTCGAGGATCACTTTCTTCCAAGAGCTCTACAAGATGGCGGATCCAGTTTCTCTCTTTATATTGGCAAGTAATAGACATAATATAAGCTAGTAGAGAGAGAGAGAGAGAGAGAGAGAGAGATGGAGAGAGAGAGAGAGAGTAACAGGACTCAATTGAACTAGTCAAAACCACTAAATCAAACGGATAAGAGCTTAATTGGGGGTCTAACTGGGAGGTCTCTATTACATTTTGATGAGGTCATTTTAGACCATCAACAAGATGTCAGTGTACTTAGTTGCATGATTGACAATCAACCCTTATTTACTTATAAAATTTATTTAATGACTTGTATATAGAATATTAAAGCCCTTACAAATTAGTTGTTTATTGATTTAAAAGTGGGTATAATTTTTTTAAATGTGGTAATTTTTGCAACAAAATCATACATGGCATGATGGAAAATATCCATTGATAGGATTTTAACCTTTGGTATAATCCAAAATTGATAAACATGACAATATATCTTATTTCAAGAATTAGTATTCTCATGATAAGTATAAGATTAGTTGAATAGTGAAGGAATCTCATTAGGCATGGAAGTATTAATAATGATTTTGTCTTAGGTGTCTGGAGAGTAATGGGAGCAACTATTAGAGTATTAGAGGCCCTAACTCGGGTTGAAAATCACATTATGAAAGATATTTTTCTCATCATCGAAAATCAATGTAGTGTAGCATGTGTTTCAATGTTATTCTTGTGTAAACTAATTTATTATTATCAATTCATGCCAATTGATAATATCATGATGTCGAGTTCAAGTTGAAATGAAGATATGTTGAGAGATGTTAGTTTTCTTTTTAAGAACATGTTAATACTATTAATTTAGTTTTATTATATCAGTATTGTGAAGACATATTTGCAAAAGAAATAATTACATATATAATTAATTGTTAACAGATTTCCATTCCATCCAACATTTTTGTCACAATTCCATTCTCTTCCTCCCTATTAGGAGGTGTGTCAAATATTCACTTGTCACAAGTATTGAATATTTCACTTTTGATTTGTTATAAATTGAAGCATGTTTCATTAAAAATGAGATCTATATCTTATAGTTTTAAAATTTTCTAGTTTGAGGTTTGTGGAGAAATTTTCCCTTCTCAAGGGACATTAGCATTGGAGTCATCTATGGGGATATGATCATCTAGACAATTTGAAAAACTTGTTACAATTTTTTTAATGTTGTGAGTTTATCCATTTTCATGTGAAATTTTAAAAATATTTAAGATATATACATGTACATGTATTGTATAGGTCATCCATGAGGGTGCAATGTAGGGCGAACACCATGAGGTATTGCATGGAATTTGAAACTTGAGTCAACTATGGGGATTGGATCGTCTACACAATTTGAAAAAGTTGTTATAATTTTTTAATATTGAAATTTTATGCATTTTCATGTGCAATTTTAGTTTTTTAATATATACATATACATTTATTGTACAAGACATCCATGAGGGTGCAATGCAGGGTGAACATCACAAGGTGTTGCATGGAATTTGAAACTTGAGT
This sequence comes from Pinus tabuliformis, assembly GCA_031772625.1. Classification (NCBI taxonomy): domain Eukaryota; kingdom Viridiplantae; phylum Streptophyta; class Pinopsida; order Pinales; family Pinaceae; genus Pinus; species Pinus tabuliformis. The sequence continues at coordinate 147,552,527 of CM062818.1, read as the reverse complement.
TAGCTATAAGGATTGGATTGTCTATAGAATTTTAAAAAGTTACAATTTTTTAATATTACGAATTCATGCATTTTCTTGTACAATTTTAAATTTTTAATATATACATGCACATGTGTTGGAAAGGGATTCCACGAGAGTAAAATGGAGGGGGATTTGTTGTGATGAACTATCTAATGGAATATCCATGATAGTTTATAGATCTGGAACACCACGAGTTATTACATGGAATTTGAAACCTTTTATAATTTTGTTTCGATAATAGAATTCTTATTTAACTTTAATACATTAAAATTTAATTTAAAAGTACACAATATTGTGTATCTATGCATATTACACATGTTGTGCAGGGAACCCATGAATCTGATGATAGTATGAGGATGTTGATACATCGTATATTTCAGTGAGATTGTCTTTGATGCAAATTTTTATTTGACATTATTTTTATTATATTTACTTTTATCATGATATAAATTTTGGAAATATTTAAAGTAACACTCTTTATTATGAAATGATCTCTTTGATGCATATTTTTATTTGACAACTTTTTATTATATTTACTTCTATAATGATATAAATTTTGGACATATTTTGAAAACAACTCTTTATTATGAATTGATCTTCAATATGCTAATTTTTGAGTTTATACATCTTTCATAATGATTCTTATAATGTTAGTGGAAGATAATATGGAATTGGGTTCAAATTCTTAGGGCTTTTGAAGTTGTTTTGTCAAGTTGTTTAGTGATTAGCAAAAATGAAAATTACAAAACATGGTACATTTTTCATTCATTAATCTTATCATGATGTAGATGTCTAAAACAATCATAACTTAAAATTGCATTATAAAACATGGTATACATTTTTCGTTCATGAATAGATCATCATATTCTATAGAACACCTAATATGGATGTGGGTTGATGCATAAACTTTTAATATAAATTTGTTCATGGCAAACATACTATAAAATTGCATTATAAAATTTGGTACATTTTGCATGATGCATACTTTGATGGTTAAAGATTTTATATTTAAGTTCATGAATATGAAGCAATGAAAGTAAATTTGTGTTTAGTTAGTACGTTTTTCATGATGATTCTTATAATGTTAGTAGAAGATTACATGGATTTGTGCTGATTCTTATGTTTTGTGAAGCTGTTTAATGAATGGTAAAATTCCAAATTCCAAAACATGTTGCATTTTTCATTGATGAATCTTAACATGGTGTAGATGTCTAAAAGAATCATACCTTAAAATTGCATTAGAAAATATGGTACATGTATACATTTTTCATTCATGAATAGATCATCATCTTGTATAGAGTAGATATTATGGATGTGGGTTGATACTTTAATTTTAATATAAAATTGTTCAAGGAAAACATACTACAATATTGCATTATAAAACATGGTAGACTGTGCATGATGCATGGTTTTATGATTAAAGCTTTTACATTTAAGTTCATAAATATGAAGCAATGAAAGTAAATTTTCATTTAGTTGGTACATTTTGCATGATGATTTTTATAGTGTTAGTATAAGATAATGGATTTGGGTTTCTTATTATGTTTTGTGAAGTTGTTTAATGAATAGTAAAATTGCAAATTTCAGAACATGTTACATTTCCATTGTTGAATCTTACCATAGTGTAGATGTCTAAAACAATCATAATTTAAAATTAAATTATAAAACATGGTACATGTATTCATTTTTGCATTCATGAATAGATCGTCATCCTGTATAAAAGAGCTACTATGGATGTAGGTTGATATTAACTTTTAATATAAATTATTTCAAAGAAATTATAAAATTATTGCATTGTAAAAGATTGTACATTTTTCGTGATGCATGGTTTGATGCTTAAAGGTTTTATATTTAGGTTCATGAGGAATGTAAATTTTCATTTAGTTGGTAATTTTTATAGCTCACATATGTAGAGTTTCAAAACCCAACTTTTGATACCATTTGTAATAGTTACAGTTTCCCCATACCAACATTTCAAATGATGTATGTTTCAAGTTAAATGATAAGTAGAATGCATCAAAATTGCATGAACAAATGTAGTCATATATAAACCTCACATTTTGGATTCCATTATTACCCACCAAAGTTCTCATGGATCAACTTTTGTTTGGTTGCTCTAGTTAACTTCCAACTCTTTGTTTGATATAAGATTTCAAGTTATAGTTGTGATTTAATCAACAATAAACATTATAAAACGTGGTATATTTCTCATAATGCATGGTTTGATTCTTAAATGTTTTAAATTTAAGTTCATGAATATGAAGTAATGAAAGTAAATTTTCATTTGGTACATTTTGCATGATTATTCTTATAATGTTAGTAGAAGATAATACGGATTTGGGTTGATTCTTAGGTTTTGTGTTTAGTTGTTTTGTCAAGTTGTTTGATCAATAGTAAAGTTTCAAATTACAAAACATGGTCCATTTTGCTTTAATGAATCTTATAATAGTGTAGATATCTAAAACAATCATATAACTTAAAATTGCATTATAAAACATGATACATGTATGCATTTTGCATTCATGATTAGATCATTATCTTGTATAGAAGAGCTATTATGGATGTGGGTTAATACTTAACTTTTAATATAAATTTTTTCAAAGAAAACATACTATAAAGTTTAATTATAAAACATACATTCTAAATTACCTTCTTTTTCTTAAAGTCTAAGATATTATTGTAATTTTCATGAAATTTGAGAAAGTTTAGAGATTGATAATTACAAATTGTAATGTTGAATCAGCTGAAGTTTCATTAATTAATGCATTTTTTTGAGTTAGATGTAAAGGAGATATAAAAAAATTGAAATTGATAGTAATGCTATTTTAACAAATTAAATAATGTTACTAGAAGATAGCACTAAAAATATTTGAAAATATAAATTGATGACATTAAAAAGAAAAACGCAGTGCAAACATGATAGGTGTATAATGAACAACAAACAAGAATATTCTGATCTACTACATCCTTACATTATTGTAGTATTTTGGATCTTTGAATTTATTTCTAACATAACAACAAAGCCACCATATTAATGAAAACAATTTTGTAATACCTAGTACTAGCTATGATGGACAGGTTAAGAGTGCAAAACAAGAATGGCTAACAATCTACTTGAAATCTTTCTCAAAGAGGAATACAAGGAGAAGATATTGTTGGGTAGTTGATTTAACAAAATTATAATGGAATTCCATGCTCAATTATCCATTCATGGTCAACTTTTGACATTCTCTATTTTTTAAATTTCGATTTTTTTCTTGATTGAACTTCTATCAACTTACTGCATTGGGTTGATAGTCTTGAAAACAAAATATGACTCTTGGTTTGATGAGATTCGTGGAAAAAATATCCTTTCATTATAATGGCCCCTCTTTCATATATAAAATTGTTATCATCATAGTCATCTAATAACTTCATCTTTCATATAGTGCACCACATCAAATAATACTTGACATTTTCTATGTTATTAATTGGTTGAAATACAACAAAACATCTTCTGTGCAATTAAAAAAGTGTAAATTGATATCATAATTAACAAGAAATTACTTATCAACATGTACTTGATTTTATTATCTATTTATATCTATATTTAACTATTATCTAGATACTAATACACAATGATTTTAAAAACATAAAACACACACACACAAACATATATCCTTTGAAAGAAATTGAAATGCTAGCTTCTCTAACAAGATCAAAAACTTGATCACCTTCAGATAACACCATAGTCTACTCTAATTACATCCCTTTGAAGCTTGCAAGTGAAATTTTCCACTTGGTATTAAGTTTTGTATGTCGTCAAGCTTTCACATACATATTGTTTTCACAACCATCATTGAGTTATGTTTCTGTTTTGGAGAATTTGGTATCTATGGATAAATACTAATTCCCTAGATAAGTAGCCATATCTAGAACAACAGTTTAAAGTATTTTAGTCTTTTCCTATAAGCAATAGATAAGATGAGAAGATGAGAAGACCTACTTGTAGTTCTGCTTTCCTCTCATCTCCTTTGTATCGATCCTATCATTCCCTCCCATACTTAATACGCTTGAGAAGTACATATAAACATAAACAGAAAACAAAGAATCGATCAAAGAAAAAGATCTATTGAATATAAGTGAATAGAATCAGATACATTTCACACATGTAAGCATTATAAGACAACAAACATATGGTAGAAAGGTTCAAATACTTTATTGAATAGAAGAAGGAATTACAACCATTATGTCTGATTCAAAGTCATTCCTCCAACTTCGATCCCATCTACATCACGTCAAGAGCATGACAAAATTGTAGCATTACAATACTTGCTTCAATGCCAATTCTCATAGCAACATTATCTCCTTCCAATTCAACATAATCCAGCCCTTGATCACTTAGATGAGTGGTCAATTTATAGGAAGATGGAGGAGGTTTTATCATCAATGAGGGTATTGAATGGCCTTCCAAACTTAGAGTTATTTTCCATGGAGGAAGGGATGAGAAGATAGGAGGTTAATGGATCCTTAGCCTATCCAATTTTGAGCTCATAGGAGGGAATAAGAGGTGGCATCCTTCTAGAATGATCTAGAACCAAGGAATATTCCAAGAACCCTATGCAAATTTTGCTCAATCTCGCCTAGTGTAGGTCAAAGTGGGCCTAAGTACTCTGCAGAGCACCCTTACATGGGCCTACCTGCATTGGTCCCTCAAGGAGTCTTTTCAGGATGTCTTCAGGCCATGAAACTGTCAGGGAAGGAGGCATTCAAAAGGTTGACTTGTCTAGGGCATCTAGCAACTGAAATTAGGGTTTGATGAGTCCTAAAACACTGATCTAGATGATGGGAGTGATGTGCCCGAATGGATCTATAACAGCTGCCCCCTAAAGCATGAAGTCGAAAATAATAATGTCGAGTGATATGCTTTACAATGTGATAAGGAGGTTCTAAATTAGTTGGTGACCTACATTGATTACAAGACATATATCATGATATTTTTATTTTTTCTCATGAATTTCTGAGGGAAGGCATACCCATGCTCAGAATATAAAATTTCATTACAAGTACATAGATAGTCATCTACAAATATAGACACATGATCGGAATGACCATCAATGTAAAGCCATTGTACGGATGATTTGGTACATTTCTTGAAATCGCAGCCCAAATGGATGAAACTAGATCAGAGGTCTTCTATCTCGTTCAATCGTTCGCTCAAGTACGAGACTAACCATGTGAATATGTGATCTGAAGTTGAACATGGGAAGACAACATCTGATTACTATCCAATGATGTAAGTCATTAACAGACGTGAGAGAAATCACCGATAATGATAATGATCCTCAAGGTACTGTAGTACATTCTGCATGCTATGAATGGATGATTTGATTTCAAACACCATACAAAATCTTTCGGTCTAAGGCCATTGATGTCAACCTATCGCTAGAAGTGAGAAAACTTCCATTGATGTATGCAAGACTCAAGGTACTGGAAGGGTGTTTCTAAGTCAAATTTTTGGATAATGTGCTTATGTCGACAAGAAGCAACTCATCGCAGGAGGGCCTTGATGTATCCCACATCAATGACACGAAACGAGTGTAATAATTTTGGAGAAGGATTTTGACTGACGACACAAGGTTTAGGAATGGCGGTTATGAAAATGAAGGTTTACAAGTATTGCAAAGGATGAATTCTAACTGAATGACTTCTCTTGAACATATCGGTGACACTGAATGAATTGACAAACCAAAGTAATGGATGGTGTGATAGACCATAGGTATGATAACCATCAAGCAAATAACCCAACCCAAATAGTCTGAATGAATTGGCAGAATTGACCCAAAACCAAAAGTGATGGATGGTGTGATAGACCATAGGTATGATAACCATCAAGTAGATAACCCAACCAAAATAGTCATGGAGATGAAGTGAAAGTGTCATGTTCAAGAGTGACCTACTACCATAAAGTGGTTTACCCATTTATCCATTTTCCCCAGCCATTTCTGACAATACCTATTTATTTTTAATCAATCTTGAGGAGGATAACATATGCTTGTTGTATAATTCCACCCATCGGGTGAATCCATCGCTATGTGATGTTTTAACGAGTTAGTGAAACTTGGTCTTGTCTAGATGGACAAGTTTGTCGCTATTTGATGTTTTAACGAGTTGAATGACAAATATAACTTGGTCCTTTTCATGTTTAGAGAGTTTGAAAATGGGCAAAAAGAAAACTCCACAAGTTCTTTTTCGTTGATTTGTCTCTCAAGCCCGAAAAACATAAAACAATACTAGAGAGAACCTATTGACCATGTTCGGTCAATGTATTCCTTTTTCGTAGTTAATCTATATCAACCTAAAAAAGGGTTAAACTTGTACTATGTAGATGTCGTTTCCAATCTGTTAACGAGCTGAAAACAACAAGCGCTCGGAAATGTTTTCTTATTTCAAGAGTCTAAAAAGAGCTTAAAAAGGACTCCATTTTGAGGAACGAGTCGTGTCTAGGGTAGCAACTAGTTCCTGTGATGTTGGAACTTCTCAAAACATGTTGATTTATGTGAAGATGCTGGCTAATAAGACCGCTCATTGCAATTGTTCCTCAAAAAGGGTAAAACAACCAAGTGAAAGTGTATGATCGGCAAAGCAGATAGTAACGATGGAAGGAGAGAAACCAACACTCATTTGATGGAAGAGGCTGATAGAATGGAAATCACAAGGGTTAAAATGGAGAGGGTTTCACTTTTACACAAGCTTGAACCATAGGGAACTATGCATGGATTCAGTTTCATTTTTTCACAAGCTTGAAATGAAAAACTATGCTTAGATTTAGTTTCATTTTTACACAAGCTTGAAACGAATAACTATGCTTAAGATTGGTTTACATGCCCTTGACATGATTAAAGGGCGAGTATCCTATAACCAGATGGAAGTCGTTGCAGTGAAGCAGGATGGTCATGCAACACCTTTTTGGCTTAGTCTAGATAGGGACAAAGGTGAATGGGGTGATTCCCTTCACATAACCTACAGGGAAACTTAACTTTACCACTACGTGCATGCCCCCCAAGCTTCATTACATTCACCTAAGTAGACTACTCGTGGCTATCAAGTGGATGGAATGAAGGTTCGTTTACGAGATCAAGTGAAAGACTCGGTTGGGCTTTTACGAGATCTACTCAAAGACTCGACTTGGAACTTTGCTCTAGGGGACCCTGTTTCATTTTTTAATGAGCTTGACATAAGAAATGGAACTCTGCTCAAATTCCTTGTTTCATTTTTTAACGAGTTTGACACAAAACAAGGAACTATGCTCATACTCCTTGTTTCATTTTTTAATGAGTTTGACATAAGACGAGGAACTATCCTCATATTACTTGTTTCATTTTTAACAAGGTTGACACAAAACAAGGAACTATCCTCATGGACCTGTTTCATTTTTTAATGAGGTTGACATAGTAAAAATCCTTAGATTCCTTGTTTCATTTTTTAACAAGGTTGACACAAGACAAGGAACTATCCTCATATCCTTGGTTTCTATTTTTAATGAGGTTGACACAAGAAAAAGAACTATCCTCATATTCCTTGTTTCATTTTTTAATGAGGTTGACACAAGACAAGGAACTATCCTCATATCCTTGGTTTCATTTTTTAACGAGGTTGAGATAAGACAAGGAACTATCCTCATATCCTTGGTTTCATTTTCTAATGAGGTTGACAAAAGACAAGGAACTATCCTCATGGGAGCTCTTTCATTTTAAAATGACGTTGACATAGTAAAAGAAATATCCTCATACCCTTTGTTTACGACCCATAAGAGGTCATGACTTCCAAGAGGTTCTCATCTAATGGGAGAACAATGCTCTAGAAAGAGAGATTTGGTTCCACTGCCCCCAGTACATAATGTAGAACATCATTGAATTAATCGTCAGTTGATGTAGGCATGGAACGGGTTGCCACATAATTTACCCGTGGCGAGGAAGATACCATTGGGACGAAATGACCATTTAGGGAAGATAGTTGACTGGAAGCCATATTTGGACTGAGAAATGAAATCTGGTCAATGGTGACAATTTTGCCTTCATGCGGGAAACACATCACTTGAAAGAGTGTTGAAACAATAGCTCCCATGCCATAAACATAGTCGCACCCAAGAACTAAATTGTAACCTAAAGGGCTCAGGACTACCATCACATTCAAATAAATGATTTTCCTGCCAAAGTAATAGGCAAATGAGGAAGGATCCCTAATGGTTAATTGGTTCCTCTGTTAAAAGCCAACAGATTCTGGGTAACACGCACAAGCAATGGCTAACCGAACACTTCCCAAGCAGTTGAGGAAAGGATACTCACAGATGCACCTTCATCTATAATAGTGCCAAATATAATCATATTACAAACCTATACTATGATCTGGAAAGGCGCATAAGAACGAAGACAAAATCCTGCCAGATGATTCTAATCAAAGTGACTAGACTACTTGGAGGGGGTACCATAAGAACGAGAGAATTATCCCCTTTAGTTACGAGAACAGGAGGATTTTCCTCCTATCTTGATGGAATGGGAGGGTTGCCTCCAAGCTCATTGGAATCTGAAGAAATGAAAAGAACCTAAGTGGTATCATATTCACTCTCTTCGTGAAAGTTATGATTAACTGAAGGTGAAATTAGGTCAACTCTTTCCTCAACCTATTGATTTGGGTCAGGTATAGACTCATAAGATTCACTTTTAGAGAGAGCGGGTTTGCACGATGGTTGATTTTGGTCAGTCAATTCATCAAATAGTGAAGGATTAAGGGAGAGTCTCCTGTAACCAGATGGAAGTCGCTGCAGAGAAGAGGAATGGTTATCCAACACTTTTTTGGCTTCATCCAGGTACGGACAAAGGTAAATGGGGTGATTCCCTTCACATAACCTACAGGGAAACTTAACTTTACCCTTCTTTCCATGAACTTTACTACCACTAGTTGATGGAGTGTCACCAACATGATCTCCAGAAGTTGATGACACAGGATGATGTGAATGGGAAGGCCAATCTTCTAAGATCTGAGGAATACCAGAACAATTTCAAAGAAGATGGTCTCCCACACAAAGTTTGCATGGATATCGAACTTTTTGAGGCTTGACGGACAATTTCTCATTAGATGTTCCATTCAAAGCAACGGTTGCTTGGTTGCCCCTCTGTTGAATTTGCTTCTTCTTCTTCTTCTTCCCTTTCTTCTTCTTCTTAACCACCTAGTTACTAGTACTAATACTTTCACCAGACAAAGAGGAAGAAGGGGAGGAAGAAACAACTGAGGAAGAAGGAAAAGGTTCAACCTTAGGATCAACTAGAGGTTGATTTTGTCTAGTTGGAGTTGTACTCGATTGCAGAGAAATCATGAAATTTTGAACCAAGGAGGTTGAAAAAATGATACTGGCAAGCCAACGGTAAGTCCGGGAAGGGACAATGTAGCCATATAAGAAGCACCAATATTTTTGAAAGGAGGAAAACGACTATGATTCCCATCAAAAGGAATTCCTTGATCGGTGGACTCGGGATTTGTCGCCATATGTGTCAACCTAAGATCAACTAAGGAGCAAGTGTGGAAGATTTTATCAGAAATCAATTAATTTTATTTTAATCAAAGTAGCATAACAAAACAAAAAGGGATAATCTAGGCAAAAGGTTTACCAAGAAACTGTGAACTGCAAAATACCTCCCAGCAAAACGAGAAGTACGGGTAGGCAATCTCCCTGAATGTTGTGTTCGGTGTATCACAGTGTACAAGGTGGCCGACTTGGTTACCTAAGGATGGATAGCAACCTAATGTTTTCCTCCCATATATTCCCGAAAATATGTGGAGGCCCAATCCGTATAAGCGTTGTCTAATGCAAAAAAGCACAGTGAGAGCATTCCCATATACTTTATGTAATGTAACACCGCCCTATATACTTGAAGGTACGTGGAAGAGCTACGATATACTCACGTATGTAGAATGAGGTATCACACTTGGGATGTATTGCAGACAAGTTAGCGACAACTGCTTTGTTTTACAACACCAGAACACTTCTATAGCCTAGAACCACTAAATGTTTTCCGTTAGGTGACAATGCTCCATTAGGTAAATTCAGATAAATTTTAGGTTGATATTCTTTAGAATTTTCCTTTCAAGGTTCACCACGTGATGTATGTTTTCAATTCATAAAATGCAACTAATATGATAAGTATTATTTTCTTTCAATTGAACAATGAAAACCTTAGCTAGTAGGAATAGAGCAATCAAATCTTTGACAAAGAGCAAAGAGCACATTTAATGCAATTTCCCTAGCTATTCCTTTGAAGCATTCACAAACTACAATATGAACGATGCAAGTTTTTCCTTTCGAATCCCTTAATGTTATGATGAACAAAAAGGAAACTAATGCACATACAATCAATCAATCTTTAACAAGAATGAGGACTTTACGACAATTCTGTTTCGAAGGAAAAGAATACTTTTACGACACTTTCTTTCGAACAAAGATTAATCAACTATATTCTAACTTTGACTATGGATCGATAATGACAAAGAAAACATTTAAGAAACATTAATCAATAAAGTCAAAGTAGTGCTATAGAAGGAGATAGAAACTTGTTCTCTAAGACATAACATTCATTGATCAATTAGCAAACAAACAAACAGAGAAAAGTTGTCAAAACTCATTCCAAAGGTGGAAAACTAACCCTAGGAGGATTAGCACAACTTTGAATGGGACACAGTGCGCATTAGAGCACTGTCCCTATGCCAAGGGTGCTTTGAAGTGCACTGTGTCCCTCACAAGCCTACACTGGTGATAGTGAGCCATTTCAAATGGCAATTTCACACAGTTTAGACCAAAATTTCAATGCAAAAGATTTAAAATACAATCAATGAACACAAGTAGTGTTTGCAAGAATGTCCTAGGAGGAGAATAAGCTACTAGGAAGGATGATCTTCCCCAGCGGAGTCGCCAATTTTTTCTAGAGAATTTGGGATATACGGATAAATACTAATTACCTAGATAAGTAGCCACATCTAGAACAACAATTTAAAGTATTTTAGTCTTTTCCTATAAGTAATAGATAAGATGAGAAGATGAGAAGACCTACTTGTAGTTTCGATTTCCTCTCGTCTCCTTTGTATTGATCATGTCGCTCCTTCCCATACTTAATACACTTGAGAAGTACCTACAAACACAAACATAAAACAAAGAATCAATCAAAGCAAAAGATCTATTGAATATAAGTGAATGGAATCATATACATTTCACACATATAGGCATTATAATACAATACAAACATATCGGATAAAGGTTCAAATACTTTATTGAATATAAGAATGAATTATAACCATTGTGTCTGATTCAATGTCTCTACTCCAGCTTGGATCCCATCCACATCACATCAAAAGCATGAAAAACTTGTAGCATTACAATACTTGCTTCAAAGCCAATTCTCATAGAAACATTTTTTTCTTACAATTCAACCTAATCCAGCCCTTGATCACTTAGATGAGTGCTTAATTTATAGGAAGATGGAGGACGTTCTGTCATCAATGAGGGTATTGAATGGCCTTCCAAACTTAGAGTTATTTTCCATGGAGGAAGGGATGAGAGGGTAGGAGGTTAATGGATCCCTACTCATAAGAGGAGATAAGAGGTGGGATCCTTCTAGAATGACCTAGAACCAAGGAATATTCCTAGAACCCTATGCAAATTTCTCTCAATCTCACCTAGCACAGGTCAATGTGGGCCTAAGTGCTCGGTAGAGCACCCTTGCATGGGCCTAATTTCTCTATAGAGAACCCTTACATGGGCCTCCCTACGTTGGTCCTTCATGGAGTCATTTGAAGATGTTTTCAAGCCATGAAACTATCAAGGAAGGAGGCATTCAAAAGGTTGAATTGTTTAGGGCATGTAGCAATAGAAATCAGGGTTTGATGAGCCCTAAAACACTAATATGGATGATGGGAATGATGTGCCCAAACAGATCTGTAACAATGTCCTTTATGAAAACAATACAAAAACAATATTCTTTTCTTCAATCAAATGCAAACTTATTTCGGTACTCTTTTTCTTTAATTAAATGCAATTTTTGAGTCCCTTTTACTGTTTTAGTTTCATATTTAATCGATATATCTACATCTTGGACTTGAATATGAAAAAAATACCTATAGTAAATTCAAACAAGAATTTAAATATCTTATTTAAAATTTAATAAAAAAATCATATATTAAAAATATATCCAAGTTAATATATATGTGCATACCTGCGTACCTCCCTTGATGGGTTAGTCTCATGGATTAGTGCAGCAATGCACCATTGAACATTTTGTTTAGACAAGTTGGTTTGTAAAGTGGTCCATTTGATATATTTGAAGTGCTCATTTTATACATGCCCCTATGCCATCATGTTCTCCTTTTCCATGAACAATCTCAAAAAAATTCCAACAATGTTTAATGTTGGTTTTCATATGAAGAAAACACAACCAAAATAATGATCATGAAGATTTAAATTGACCTGCGCATCCATCTACCCATATCCAATGTTCATTGAGTTTTATTCCATGACTTTTGAATGAATCATATTTATTATCAAAGTTATGTTTTACAAAATGTGTATCATGTGTACGATCATCTTATAAAAAGATATTATTTAATAGCATGTCAATTCTCATGGATGCTTTCTATATGATCAACATTTTGTTCACCGTGTCTATATATAATGTGGACAAGCATAGATACTTGGTCGAAATGATAATATTCACTTTGTATTTCATTTTGTGCAGCAAATGTGTAACTTTCTGTAAAATCAACTATCGACAAAATGGTCCCTAGTGGAAACATTTCACTGGATTTTTTGAATTGCAAGTCCTACCATCGAGCTCTATAAGAATGCTTGGTGTATTTATAAATTTTTGTCTCAAACTTCTTTAAAAACTCTATGACAAAAAGATATTCTTTTTGTAAATCAATTCTTCTAGCACTTGTACTACTACTTGAGCCAATTGTTGTATGTATATATTCATATCTCTTCCATTCCACTTTTATGTTGGACAGTGATTGATTGTTCATATCAATAAGATATTTAGCATCAAACAAAGTCAAATTTCAAAAATGATCAAATTTTTAACCACCAACACATTTCTTTTGGTAAAATAATTCATGATTTTCTCTTCCACATAGAATTTGGGATATGAAATCATGGATAATGGAAGGAGGAGGTGAATTTTGCCAAAATGTTGTACCAAAATTTAGGAAGGTGTCATAATATAATTGAAATTCCACATGATAATGACAACAAAAAGTGTCACATATAGTGATAGGTTTAACATTCCATGGTTTTTTTTTTTGCACAAAAGCACTAATTGAGAAATTAATTCCACGATTCTCTTCTTTGAACTTATTAAACAAATCGATATGAGTGGTGTCCAATATATGTTTTGCATGTTCTTCATACTGATTGTGTGTTATTCTTCATCACATCACATACCTTTCTTCTAGTGAAACACGTGAATATTTCATCCAATATTCATATATTATTTTCTTAACATTTTCTCCAAGTATATCTTTATATGTTTTCGTACAAATAACTATCTAGAAATCAAGCTCATCATTTGCATCTATTTACAATTGAAATTTCCTATGCTTGTGAAATGTTTTTTGTGAGGTCCCTAATGCTTTTTCCATAGATTTTATCAAACGGTTTTATTTAATACTTAATGAAACCACTTCTGTTTGTATTTCTCTACATGCGTCTAGATCACTTTTCTTTCTAGATCTTCTATTTGATTTTAGAGCAGTATTTATGTTTTGAATCACATTTTACTTGAAAATATAATTCCTACTTGTCTTACTTGTGATGCATTCTATGTAAGGTAGTTTGCTCCTATTCTATAGGAGATATTTAGATCTAGTTGATTCATATATTGGTGTGTGGTTGAGATATTCTCTCAACAAATTCATTTTGTGTCCAAGATAGTTTCCATTTATCTTGAGACAACACTTCATATATATATGTAATATTATTTGATCAACATAATATAGAGTCCATTATTCAATTTTAAGTTGGTATCAAAGCAGGTAAGTTGGTAGCAAAGCAGGTATGGGCCTCATTCCATCATGGGAGGGCCCAAGTAAATCCTATGGAGAATAAAGGTATTTATTTGATTATTGGTGGATGAGGCTGCCTGATTTAGTAAGCGACTGTTTTAGTCAAAGAGGAGTCTACTGTTGACCAGTGCTAGACTAAGGTTGAAGGAAGCATGGCCGTGGTCAACCTTGTTTTGATGAGTAGTGATCTGTGATTGGGAAGAGAATGATGAAGGGCCCAACTTGGTGAGGCATGTGTTGTTTGTAGGTCATAGCCATGGTAACAGCGTGTAAATCAATTTAGAAAGGAGAACTTGACTATAAATTCCTCTATGCGTTGGGTAGGGTAGTGGTGTACCTATTATTGTTTTAAGTGATCTTTGTTGTGGAGACTGTCTCCCTATTGCAATTGTTACAGTTCTTGGAAAATTCCAATGTGTTTTGGCAATGGTGATGAAATTATCTAGTGTTTTCTTCGATGTGGAGGAATCGTTGTTGCGTAAGCATAAGCCTAACCAAGAGCTGACCACAACATTGTCATTGTTTTTTCTATGAGAGTCGATCGTGTATCGAGCTCGAGAGTTGACCTGTGTGGGCTAAGTTTACCTATGCACTGAGCTAACCTTTTTTGGTGTGAACGTATATCACTTAGTGCTCGTAGATCTATTGGTGAGCATTAGTAACTATTCCGGTGTGATATTATTGAGATTGATTTGTAGTTGTTGTTATTTGATTGAGATCAATGGAGAGGCCAATTGAGGCTGATTTGTTGCTTGAAGAGATCGATCATGAAGGACAAGCATTGTGAGTGTTGATTAAGGTTGATTGAGGCTGATTGTGATGGCCGAATTGCTACACAGAGGTTGTGTGAAGGTTAATTCCTGCTCAAAGACCGTGAGAAGACTGGTTGCTGTGAAATTGGGTGTTGTGAAGAGCATCATTGAACCCATATATGGTGAAATTTCTAACTTTGTTGGTTAATTCCGTGTGGGCTTCTATTCACCCTACCTTGTGGCAGAGAAAGTAGGAGCATGTTCAAACTGCAGTCAATTCAAGAAGCATTGCAATATCATCAATTTATGAGTAACAGTGGGATAGACAGTCTGTCTAATGTTTAATTCATGACGTTGTGTTGTGTAAGGAGAAGTGGAGCTGACTGTTGGTTGTCGTTGTGTCATTGTGGCCTTAGACTGCAATGTTCGTAAGTTGATCTAACCCTTTTAGTGATTGTAGAGCATTGTTTTGTGATCACTCGATGTCGAGTGGCCATGGATTATAGCATGTTGTGGACTCATAAGCATATGCATAAGGAGTAAAGCCTATTATGGTAGTTGTGGATCCATAGTGTCTAGTGCCCAACATGAAGTTAAGAAAAGACAATAAAAGTTAGTACACAAAGAGAGAAATTACATTAAAATATTGTGGATAGTGGCCTATGGTAAGCCATTGGTGGAAGTGTTGGTTGCAAAGTGAGAAATATTATGTGAAGCATTCACGAAGTGCATGTGTTAGTGCACCAATCTGGATCCAATGTTGATGAGTTTTGAAGGATGAATTTAAAGTGGTCGGAGATTGAAGGCTCCTGCAAATTGTTGATTTTATTAAGGAAGTCGATAGGACAACTAGATTTCTGTTTTGACTCTCCAAATGGCAGGTGTGGATCATGCCTAAGATGTTGTGTCAATGGATAGT
This sequence comes from Pinus tabuliformis, assembly GCA_031772625.1. Lineage (NCBI taxonomy): Eukaryota > Viridiplantae > Streptophyta > Pinopsida > Pinales > Pinaceae > Pinus > Pinus tabuliformis. The sequence goes on along the minus strand of CM062818.1, from coordinate 147,536,750 downwards.
CGTCGTTGCAGGGGTCATCCACATAGGTGAAGACATGGAGGTTCTCGACGGCATGGAGGATGTTTTTTTAACTGAAGCTAAACCTCTGGAAATTTTAAAGAAGAAGGCTGCCCAGAATGTTAAGTGTCTACCCAAGAACATTCGGGTAAGTCCAATTTCTGGAAAAAGAGCCAGAAATTCATCCCATGTGATGATTTATCTGTTAACTGGGCCAAAAGAAGATTAATGTTTGAAATGGTCACTTCAACTGGGATCAAATTGGTCTATTTTTTCCTGTCACTTAACATTAGGAATATCGAAGTGAACCCATATATCAATCACAATGTTCAATGTGCTAATTGAGATCCCCACTGTAGGAATTGGAATTGTACTGCTTCCAATCACCAATTGGTGGTTTCTTGTATTTATTTCCTTTCTAGCATCCGGTGTATGTTGCATTTCCTCCAAATTATCACCGGAGTTCTCTGTAATGAGTGGTTGGTTGTATATATTAGTCGAAACTATGAGATTCATGGTAGCGTGTATATCATTTGATGTAATTCATATATCCTACTTGGATTTGTTTCCCATGAATGTAAGAAGCATTGCAGTCGGAATGATGATGCAAGCCATAATGGCAGGTGTCGTCATGGGTCCTGCAGTTGTTGTGATGAGAACAATAAATTTGTAGGTTTGTTTTGTGACCTTTGGAGAAATCCTTGTTCTCAGTAAAAAACCTCATCTTAACAGAGAGTGTAGGACCTGAGTATATCGAAGAGGTAGTGAGATGTTAGACTCATATCCCTATTACAAGACTTGGTCAAAATGAAAAGGAGAAATTGATAGTTTTGGAAAAATGTTGCATGAAAGAGTTGTTGGACAAGATTAGGAGGATCAAGCGGTTGCCAAAATTAAGCATTGTGGTGTGGCTGCAAAATAAATTTGAGCGGAGAGGTGTATCTACATCTCCAACATGGTTAAATTAGAGCAAGGAATCGACTTGTGCAACAAATAAGTGTTGAAAATCTTAGAAGAGGAGCATTATTTTCAAAGCTCGTCGATATTTATTATGTCCCAACAAAGTCCACATACTTTATAACAAATCAAAGGACTTTTTCTTAATAGTTCTATGGTCATTGCATTACATTCCATTGACATTCAAGGAACATTTCTAGTTCTAATAATTTCAAATAAGACTCCAAATTTGACTTTGAAGGTCATGCAAGTTCATAAATGCTGGTTTTTTATTGATAACTTGTGGTGCATATGGAGTGAGTTGCTGTGTAGGAAGAATTGATGTGTAACTTGTATAATTGTTGTGAAGGGGATGGAAAATATTGGAGTTCTTGTATAAGATTATGGAAACCATCCATTTTCTTAGATCCTAGATTATCAATCGTCCAGTTTGATGGCATGATGAAGATATGCAGAAGATGGGTTTGCTTGAGACTATTTAGGCTAGTCATGCCATGTATTTGTTGTAAGAGGAGGAGATTTCTGCATGACAAAGTGGTTGGAGCATTTTTTTTCTAATTATAGAGGGGCATTGATAATTGCATAAAGAAGAATCAATATGGAGTCTCGGAGGCTGTAGAGATATCGAAAGAAAAAGAAATAAAAGAAGGAAGGATATTAGAAACACCCTCTACTTTGTGGATCGACCTTCTATTAAAAATCTTAGGAGAGTACAATAGTCAAGCTGGTAGGAGATTGGAGAGCTGAGTTCAATGATCCATTTGTCACCTTGATTGAGAGCAATAATGTCATATTCAAAGTCTTTTATCCCTCTCTTTTTACAAGAGATTGAAAGTATTGATTCTCCAATTGGTCGCAACAATATTATGGTGGCAATGACTAATTTTTGTCCGATACACTGCTCTTGTTGATGGACGCATTGCCAAATTAACAAAATCTCTTCATGATTCTTGTGAGCTTGTAAGGAGGAAAGCATTTATACTTCTTGATAGATGTTTTCAGAGGGACTATGTCAAGTGGGAGGGGGTGATGTTTCATCATTTTCTATTAGCTCTTGTTGATGAATCTAAAAATATCCTCTAGTTGGTAGACTTCATTTTTGGAAGCATCTTGAAAACAAAGGCACCACTATTGGCTTATAACAGCTTTGTGTAAGACATATTTATATTGAATTATTTCCATGGGTGTTGTTTAGCTATGGATACATCTGACATATCATTAGAGAAGAGTGGTATCTGTTGGAGCATTACCAGGTTGATACCTATGCTTCTTTCTACAGTTGGATGAAGTTTCATCTGGTGGTGTGAAACGAGGAGGAATTGTTGCAAGCGTATTGCTCTATTAAGTTGATAGCCATTAGTTGAGCTTAAAGGGGCAAGAATTGTCAACAAGAATGTAAGCCATTATGAGAAATATTTCCATTGTGGTTGAGTTATTAAATATATTGACCAATGGAGCAAGTTTTGTGTGGTCAAAGTTTGTTTGCAAGTATTCTGTGAAACAATGGGTTGGCATGTTGAGGTGTTAAGAATTATTTTTCCTGAAGGAGCCTAGAACCAAACTGTGAAAGAATCCAGTGCATTGAATTGGAGTTGTTGAATAGTTGTTGTGCTAGTATTGAAGTGTTTCTAAATTCCAATTAATGAGATAGCTTAATAGGTATGACGAGCCTATCGGAGCTATGATAACATGTGGACATTAGGGTAAGAATTAATATAGCTATGATAACTCAATATAGGCATAGTAATTTTGTTAGAATTCGCGACTAACTGATGATAGTTAAAGCATGGAGATCCAAGACTAGTATGTCAAAGTTAAAAATGAAAATGTCAAAGACTCAAAAGTACAAAGCTTATGATGAGTGAATACTATGATTCAAGTGAGAAAGCAATGGTGTGTTTCCCTTTGGATCCTTTGCAACTCATATTGGATACACCACACCTTTCATATTCTAGAGCACACCTTTTGTAGAATAGACACATGATCATGATAAAATACGAGTCACATATTGTAATTATAGAAAATATACATGTCATATATTACTTTGTAATGGTTAGTTGTGGTCCTTCAAATGCTTTATGTACTGGCTATAAGACCCAAAGAGGCATGCATACCCCTTTGTTATGTGTTCCCACTATTAGCGAGTTTTCACAGCGTGTAAGAGTGTGCCATGTGGGATGTATACACTTGGGTGTGTTGTATTGGTTGTAGACTCCATGAGGTGGAATTTTATATTTAGGGGGAGTTCGTCGAGTCGTTGGATGAAACATGTATGAGAAGAGCTTCCTAGTAGATTGGCGATTGTAGCAGTTGGGAACCCATGCATTCTGGTATATGGTTGTTCCTTTATATGGACATCAACAATTGCATGAACAAGGTACAAGGTGTAATTACCACATTGGACCAGATGTAGATCATTATTGATTGAGATCGAGACAAGTGGTCATTAAGGGTGATCTGAATTGGATCCTAAAACTCTCTAAGTTCTCATGACTGTTTCAAATTATGCTAAAAGATTCAAGTCCTAGAAAAGATCAAAGCTATCAAAAGGAATCCTCATAAAAATTGCAGTTGTGGCCAGAGTGGAGCAACGAGGACCCTCTGTCAAGCATGCAGACTATTGCCCCATGGTAAAGCACAATGGCACAAAACTAGAAAAATCGAAGGCTAATTCGGGAAACAGAGACCGATTTTGATATGCGATTAGCGTTAAGTGCTAATCGCATATCACAGGGTGTCCCCCTCATTGAAGGAAAGCCCCGAAATGCTTGGATGAAAAAATGATATAAAACTTGGAAAAGTAACTGTTTCGGTTCCGTAGTCCGGGATTTCCTAAAGCTGACAGGATATCGGAAAGGTTTCAAGGCAGTAAGTAGTTTTGACTGAGTTCCACCTGATGCCACACATCGAGCGACACATGTCCAGTGGAAGAGAGAGAAAACCACCCACATCGGATGGGTAACCATCGTCCGACTTGTCCGCTCGATATGAAGGATGACCATAGGATTTGGGGGTTCCAGATCAACAACGGAGATGCATCCCGATGACCGACCAGATTTGACAGGTCAAAAAGCAATATGAGAGTGATTTAATATCCGATGAGAATGATGAGTTGGAAAATCATTCGTGTTCATGGGCGATCTTGAAACAAACAAATTTAACATCCATTCGAATAATCTGACACGTAGTTCATTAGAAAATAGGTGGCCACCTCCCTACAAGGCGTTACCTATTGATGATGATGCAGAGAAGAGGAATCTGAATGGACAGAGGAAAGGAAACCAGAAGGCCGGGAAGTAGAAACGAACAGTCAAAAGAATAGACTGGCTTTAAAGCCATAAACTGATAGAAGCAGAGATAGCAACATACAGAGAGGCAACACACAGAAACACAAAAATCTAATAGTAGAGAACACAGAGTAGAAGCTGAGCTGATCTGAAGGCAGCATCGAGCTAGATAGAGCTAGAGAGAGTCAGAGAGTCTGTGTACTCCATTGAAGGCTTGAGAGGTTCAAGCACGCTCCTCGGTATGGGCCTGTCATACTACTGTGACCCTCAGAGGTCAAGTTTCAGTAAGGAGAGTCTGTGCACTCCATTCTATTAGTGAGACTCAAATCGAGCTCACTATTGTAAAACTCTGCTTGAAAACATAATAGATAGACCACCACTGAAAGGCTGGACCAGGAGACATAGCCCAGGAGCATTGGGTGAACTCCTTATTAAACTTGTTTTGTTTACATGTTTGACTATTACGTTTTCTCTAATTGCTTCAGTGTCTATGTATTTCACAATATTATCAATCCATTGCATAAAGTGACATAGTCACATCCATGCACATGAGTCTATAATACCTTTCATTCTTTATCTTGGATAAATTCCAGATCAAGTGGTATCGGAGCTCAAGTTTATTAAGGTTAGACAAGCCTGTGCTAGATTTTGTTGTTGAATGCTAAGTAGATCAAAGCTTAAATTGGGAGAAGGAGAATTGGTTGAAACTAACCCAGAAATTGGAAGAATCTGTTCTAAGAGGAAAATGTCAGGAGAAAATACCTTGGAATCAAACCCCCAGTTCATGGATAGTTTTATGACCATGAAATCCGTGGTGGAGGAAATTTATAGGGACTATAAGAAACATAGAGATGAAGCTGCATCAAGCCCCAAACAAGAAAAAGGAGTAGAAGAATCTCTCCTCCATGACCAATCCAAAGGAAAAGGGAAAGAAGAAAAAATTCTCACGCCTCTTAATAGCCCTGAAAATAAAAAGAAGACATCTTTGCTTAAATTAGATGTTAAATTGATTTACCAATATATGATGGAGAGTTGAATGCAAAGAAGCTGGATAATTGGATTAGACATATTGATGTTTATTGTAAAGTGCAGAGTATTGACTCAAACAAGAGTAAGATTCAGTTGGCTAGCCTACACCTTGGAGGCACTACCTTGGTATGGTGGGAAGGCAGGACACAAGCTAACATGAAGAAACATGGTAAGATTCTTTCTGTCTGAAGTGAATTTGTTTCTGCCATTAAAAAGAAATTCTATCCACTAGCCTACGTGCAGCAAGCCATGATGAGCTGGCAAACTCTTTGACAACTAAAAGGGCAAAGTGTACAAGGTTACACTCAATAATTTAGGAAAATAACTTTGATTCTAGGAATTTCTTTAGACTCACCTGAGACTCTATTAAAGTATATAGGTGGTCTACACATCTACATGAGGCAAACTATACTAATGTTTAATCCCACTAGTATAGATGAAGTATCCATTCAGGCTACACATCCCAAAGCTAGAGGTAAGAATGGGAACCCATAAGTTGGGGGATCATCCAAACCCACTGCAAGAAAAAATAAGGAGAAAAGAAAACAGAAATGGAAAGAGAGGAAGACAAACATTGCACAGAAGAGCAAGTCCTCATGCACTCACTATAAGAAGGATGGGCACGATGATGAACACTTTTGGATTCTGCATCCGGAGCTGAAACCTAAGAAGTTCGAGGGCAAGAAGAAGAAGATTGTTGTAGCTATTCAAAAAGATTTGGGGTCAGACTCAAGAGATGAAGCAACAATCGCAGCCATAGGTATAAAAGGTAAAAATTCTGAAGCATCTACTAGTAATTCTGCACAATCTACTGATAATGAAAATGAGAGAAAAAGACGTGAGCTTTTTCATATTTGAGTTATTTCCAATCATCAAAATATTGATACTTTGTTTGATAGTGGCTCACAAGTAAATTTAATTTCTGAAGCAATTGTAAAGAAGTTGGAATTACTAACCACACCTCACAAGAAACCATATCCATTAGGTTGGCTATGTGATAAAGCAAAGCTACAAGTGACTAGACAATGTAAATAAGGTTGAGTTAGATATAGTTCCTTTGGATATATGTGGAATTTTTTTAGGAAGTCCTTACCTGTATGATAGAAAAGCTATTTTCTATAGAGCTGAGAACAAGTATCTACTCACTAAATATGGAATCGAATATATTGTAAGAGCTCATAAGCTCAAGAATAATTAAACTCTCATAAAGTCAAGGCAGATGAAACGAATTGTAAATTCATGCAAACACTTTTTATTGATGGTTGTAAAGGAAAAGAAACTCGATAAAACCAATGTATTTGAGGGCTGTGATACTAAAAAACAAGCTGATTTAGAAAAATTTGTTTTAGAATATGATGTATTGTTTCAAGAACCAAAAGGTCTGCAACCCAAAAAGGAAATAGTGCATGATATTATTTTGCTGCAAGATGCTCCATTGCCTAACATTGGAATGTATAGGTTGTCTTCTTTAGAGAATGTAGAAATCAAGAAGCAGGTACAGGTGTTGCTCGAGAAGGGGTTCATCAGACCTAGCACATCACCATGTGGGTCTCCAATCGCTTTGGTGAAAAAGAAATATGGCTCGTGGAGAATGTGCATTGATTACTAAGCAATGAATAAGATAATGATCAAAAATCATTATCCCCTTCCTCACATAGATGATATATTAGATCAGTTAAAAGAAATTGTTTATTTTTCCAAGTTAGACTTGCATAGTGGCTATCATTAGGTCAAAGTTGTAGAACAACATGCATGGAAGACTGTTTTCAAAACAAGGCAGGGATTGTATGAGTCGCTGGTTATGCCTTTTGGCTTAACTAATTCTCCTGCTACTTTCATGAGAGTAATGTATGATGTACTCAGACCTTTTCTCGATAATTTTGTTATTGTATATCTGGATGACATTCTTATATTTAGCAAAATGTGGGAAGAACATTTAAAGCATGTTAAGCAGACACTAGATGTTTTGAAAAGAGAAAAACTTTATATTAATCTCTCAAAATGTGAATTTGGAAAAACATCTTTGAATTATTTGGGACATATAGTAGGGGATGGTGAACTGAAGATAGATCCCTCTAAGGTTGCAGTCATTGTAAACTGGCCTAAACCCAAATCTACTACAGAGGTTAGAAGCTTCTTAGGAGCAGCACAATATTGGAGAAAGTTTGTTTCTAACTTTTCCTTAATTGCAGCTCGCTTACATGCTTTAACAAGATTGAACATGGTGCTTCAGTGGGGAGGCAAATAGCAGAAAGCCTTCGACACCTTGAAAGAAAAGATTAGTACAACACCAGTACTAGCACTGCCCAATCTTCAAATACCATTTGAGATTGAAACAGATTCCAGTGACTATGCCATGGGAGTAGTGTTGATGTATCACGGTAAACCCATATGTTATCATTCTGAGACATTTAATTCTACAGTAGTTAACTATCCCACATATGATAAAGAATTGTATGCATTAGTACAGAGTGTGAAAAAGTGGAAACATTACTTAATGGGAAAATAGATAGTTATACATACTGATCATTAACCACTTCAATATCTACACTCCCAAACTAAGTTGCAGCAATCAAGACACTATATATGGATGGGTTTTCTACAACAGTTTCATTTATTCATCAAATATGAAAAAGGCATACACAATAAAGTTGCAGATATGTTATTTAGACCAATTATAAATGCATCTACTAAACTTAAGCATAATTCAGTATTGCATGAAAGCTACATTGAACAATACGCTCAAGATATAGATTTTAAAGATGTATATGCAACTTTAAGTCAAGGCAAATGACTAGAAGAATTGGATTATCATATTAAGGACCAACTCTTGTATCATTATGGGAAGTTATGCACTCCACAAACTGAAAGAGTAAAGATAATTCAAGAAGCACACACTTCTCTAATATCAGGTCACTTTGGTGTAAGTAAAATGGTTGCACAACTACAAAGATTTTGTTATTGGCTGAAAATGAATGAGACAGTTTCTAGATATCTAAGAGGGTGTACCATGTGTGCTAAAAGCAAGCCTATCAATAGAAAACTAGGCTTGTACACTCCACTACCAGTTCCTTCTCATCCTTGGGAAAGTGTTTCCATGGAATTTGTTGGAGGATTGCCTAAATCTAGGAAAGGTCATGACTATTTATATGTTGTTGTGGATAGGTTCAACAAAATGTGTATTTTAATACCTTGTAACAAACAAATTACAACTAAACAAACTGCAAAGTTGTTCTTTCAGCATGTATGGGTTCATTTTGGATTACCCATTTCCATAATATCTTATCGAGATACTCGATTTGTTGGGAAATTTTGGTCAAGTTTGTGGGAATTGATGGACACAAAGTTGAAGAAAAGCATAGCTTTTCATCCACAAACAGATGGTCAAACAGAAGTGGTCAATAGGACAGTGATCTAGTTGCTCAGAGGCTATTGCAGCAAGCATCCCAAACTTTGGGATGAACATTTATGTTATGTGCAGCATGCTTACAACCGAGCTAAACATTCTTCTACACAGAGATCTCCTTTTGAGACCTGTTTCAAACCAAGGTCTCCCTTGGATTTTGTATTTGGTAAAAACATAGTAGTTGATGGACACAGTAATGTGGACAAAGCAACCAAGTTCATTTAACAAATCCAAGAGATTCACCAGGTAGTACAGGAACAGCTGGAAAAGGTCGAAGCCAAGTAAAAGGCAAGGCATGACATGCATCGAATAGAGCATAGTTTCAAAGTTGGTGATCAAGTTTGGTTGTATATCAGCAAAGACTGAATGCAAGGTGAAGGTAAGAAGCTGAAGCCAATCATGTATGGACCTTTCAAGATACTTGAGAAAATTGGTGAGAATGCTTTTCGTGTTGATCTACCAGCTTACATGCACATCTAATCAGTTGTTAATGTAGATAGCTTGGTACTATTTGAACCTTCATTAATTGAAGATCCCGAAGAGCAGAGTCAATTGCCTTCTGTTGATGATCTGTTACCTGAATATCTTAATGAGTTGCAAGAGGATACAGTTCTGGACAGAAAGGTAAGAACTACATGTAGAGGGAATGTTGAGTACCTCAGGATCAGACTCAAAGGTTCAAAACCAAGCAGTGTGAAATGGATAGAAATTGAGCAAGCGAGGAAGAAATACACTCATTTGATTGATGCTTGAAAGAAAACCAACTTTTGGTGGTCCAGAAGATTTTTCAGTGGGAAGGCCGTGATTTGAATTGGATCCTAAAACTCTCTAAGTTTTCTTTACTGTTTCAAATTATGCTAAAAGATTCAAGTCCTAGAAAGGATCGAAGCTATCAAAAGGAATCCTCATAAAAATTGCAGTTGTGGCTAGAGTGGAGGAACGAGGACCCTTGATCAAGCACACAGATCATTGGCCCATGGTAAAGTGCAATGGCAAAAAACTGGCAAAAACGGAGGCTAATTCGGGAAACATAGGTGGATTCTGATACGTGGGGCGTCTCCCTCAGTGAAGGAAAGCCCCAAAATGCTCGGACCCAAAAACACTATAAAACTCGAAAAAGTAACTGTTTCGGTTCCGTAGTGCGGGATTCCCCAAAATCGGTAGGATATCGTAAGGCTTCGAGGCGGTAAGTAGTTTTGACTAAGTTACACTTGATGCCACACATCGAGCGACACGCGTCCAGCGGAAGAGAGAGAAAACCGCCCGCATCGGACGGGTAAACATTGCGCAACTTGTCCACCCGATATGAAGGACGACCATAGGATCTAGGGCTCTAGATCAACAACAGAGATGCATCCTGATGACTGACCGGATTTGACAGGTCAAAAGCAAGATGAGAGGGATTTGACGTCCAACGAGGATGATGAGTTGGCAAACGATTCATGCTCGTGGGTGATCTTGAAGCAAACAGATTTAACGACCATTCGAATAATCTGAAACCTAGTTTGTTAGCAAACAGGTGGCCACCTCCCTGTAAGGCGTTACCCAGTTATGATGACAGAGAGTGGAGGAATTCGAACGGATAGAGGAAAGGAAACAAGAAGGCCAGGAAGCAGAAACGAACAGTCAAAAGAACAGATTGGCTTTAAAGCCATAAACTGACAGAAGCAGAGAAAGCAGCATAGAAGGAGGCAACACATAGAGGCACAAAAAGCTAATAGCAACGAACAGGGAGTAGAAGCCGAGCTGACCTAAAGGCAGCATTGAGCCAAACAGAGCTAGCGAGAGTCAGAGAGTCTATGTACTCCATTGAAGGCTTGAAAGGTTTAAGCAAGAACCTCGGTATAGGCCTATCATACTGCTGCGACCCTTAGAGGTCGAGTTTCAGTAAGGAGAGTCTGTGCACTCCATTCCTACTAACTCCATTCTGTTGGTGAGACTCTAATCGAGCTGACTGTTGTAAATCTCTACTTGAAAACATAATAGAGAGGCCACCACTAAAAGGCTAGACTAAGAGACGTAGCCCAAGAGCACTGGGTGAACTCCTTATTAAACTTGTTTTGTTTACATGTTTGACTGTTATGTTTTCTCTGACTGCCTCAATGTCTATGTATTTCGAAATCTATCGATCCATTGCATAAAGTAACATAGGCACATCCATGCACATGAGTTTTTAATACCTTTCATTATTTATCCTGGATAAATTCCATATCAAAGGGGGCGACTTGAAAATATAATTCCTACTTGTCTCAGTTGTGACTCATTCAATGTAAAGGAGTTTGTTCCTATTCTCTAGGAGTTGTTTAGATCTAGCTGATTCCTAGATTGGTGTATGATTGTGATATTCTCTTAACCAAAAGATTGTGTGCCCAAGACAGTTTCCCTATCTTGAGACAACACTTCAAGTATATATGTAATATTATTTGATCAATGTAATTTAGAGTGCATTATTCAATTTTAAGTATTTTCCTTCACCTTTTTATCTTTCGTTGATTTTTGAATACACAATAGTATTATAGCTTCATTTAATTTCTTCAATGTTAAGAGACCTCTCAAAATTTTGAGTTTGGACTATCACATTTTCATCTTTGAAAAACTTATCAATAATGAACTTAACACGACATTAAATAACATGGTCAACATTTTTATCTCGATATGTGTTAGTGTTGACATTTTCTAAAATCTCATCATCGATATTGATTTCATCTGTACATATGAGAATTTAATGTAAACGAGTATAAATACATATTAAAAAAAAAATTAAAAAAATAGATTTCATGAAATTGAAACGAATAAATATGTATAATTTCAATAATACATGACATATATATGCATACCTAAGGGTGGTTTAGCTTCTTCTTCACTTGAATCTCTTTCAACATTTTCAACAACATCACTAGTCATTGGTTCATTTTATTCTTCACTTTGTTTTTCAAGATTTTCAATCTTATCATCAATGTTATGAGGAAAATCTCACTTTACTTACATTGCAAAATATTTTTCAAATTAGTTAATCAAATAAAAATTAAATTGTGCAATACACTGTTAAATTTTAAATATCATTTATAATATCTACATTTACATACTTGGTTCAACTTCTTGTTGAGATTGATTTTCCCTTTCAATATTTAAGTACTCTTCCTTCATTCTTTTGTAATAGAGTCTCGAGTATTCTCTACGAGCCTCAATGTCTCTAATTTGATCATATTTTCTTTCGTCTTCAATTCCCTATGATAATTCATTCTATATAAATTTTTAAAATCAAGAAAAAAAATAGTCACTTTCAAAATCAAGCCCAAAAAACTCATTTTCAAAATCCAGCCAAAAAACTCACTTTCAAAATCTAGCCCAAAAAGCTCACTTTTAAAATCCAACCAAGAAAACTCACTTTTGAAATCCAGGCAAAAAAAAAAAATCTAACAGAAAATTAGATTGAAAAGTTTGTTATTTATAAATTTCGGCTGAAACGGTTACATCAGAGGGTCCCGTCATTTCAATTTCACAACCGACGGGAGATATGGCTAAGTTTTTCAGTCAATTTTTTTTTCCATTAAATTTAACATTCGTACGCGACAAAAAAAATCGGCCAAAAAGATTAATTTTTTTGTAGCCGAAAAATGATTTCAACCGAAAACCTGCAAGTCTGCAACAACTCGACTCTTTCACCTTTCTCCAATTTTAGAATGGTTAAACTCCATAAAATATAGTGAATTTACTTTCAAAACCAATACCAACATTTGCAAAATTGAATCTACTTTCAGTAGATATAAATTTTATGGAATTTCATAGATATTTGCTAATTTTAACTAATTTTCTAGTAAAATGTGTGCAAAAAAAATTCTAAAGGTCATTATGATTCAGTGAAATCAAAATTTTGTATATTCCAAAATATAGTGTGAAAAAATATGTAAAGGTTATGGTGCATTACATTGGTCTAACCTCATTAATGGGTCGTTTTTAGATTTTTAGTTTTTAGCTAATATAATGAGAAACATGCTACTACGGTAAACATCTTCAAAATTTGTAGTTTTTTTATATCGGTTCAATTCAAAAAATTCTAGTAATTATGATATGCATATGTTGGTTTCGTAAATACGATCATATTGAAGTAGAGTATGTCTAGATTGTTGCAACACATTTTTTTTTTAAATGCAATGTTAACAAAGAATACACTCGAGCTGAAAACATCACTTTTTATTAATCCCTTGATTTTAAAAGAACGTGCAATCAAACAATTGTTAAGTTGACATATCAAATGTGAATAAAAAAGTTGTAAAAAATAAGAAGTAGAAAATTAATAAAAATTCTGACAAAAACATCATTTTTTATAAACCTCTTGATTTTAAAAGAGCACGCAATCAAAGAATTGTTAAATTGACATATCAAATGTGAATAAAAAAATTGTAAAAAATAACAAATAAAAAATTAATATAATAAAATTTATTTTTATTATAAAACAAAATTATAAAACATAAAAAATATTTTAACTTAGCCAAAATGGAAAAACTTCTAAAATTGATATTCTTTCTCCAAAAACAAAAAATATAACCCAACTTCATATTTTCACCTAATTTTAACGCATGGAAAAGTAATACCTGAATTATTTGCATAAAATTTAGAGCCCAAATCTTTGTTTCCATCATTTCTGAATGAGTTCATTTAATGTTGGTACATTCCTAGTTATTTCTCTATGGTGGAGTTACTAGGAGTATATTGATATTATTAGCGTTCCTCAATGGTATTACTATTCTGATGTTAAATGCAAATAATATGATGTTTCCGTGAAGCACTATCATGGTGTTTATTTAGTTTTGTCCTTTTCTATTTAAATAAAATATATACATCGACAAACACACAAATTGTTTGATGAAATGCATCAATAACAAAAATCGGTAAAACTCATAAATTTAGTGTGAAATTTTAAGCTCATAAATTTAGTGGGAATTTTTAAGATACTCCGAAGGGTATCTTAATGGGATGATTTTGGCATGGTCTTTGAGTTAGGTAGTGCCTCACTATATCAAGCAAGGTGTACAAAGCGAGTATTTTTGGATTATTCTTACCTGAGGTTGCTTAGTGTGCACAATATTCCATAAGCCAGGTTTCGACTAGATGAAATTTAAATTTTTTGATTGCGACTATCGTTAAAATGTGCAATATCATAGGGAGAGATCACATGCATTCTTGTAGAGAGATCATGTCCACAAGTCAAGTTTTGTGGGTGAGTATGCTATAAGCGTAGAGTTTTTGTGGGTGAGTATGCTACAAGCATAGAGTTATGCAATATTAGAGAGAGATCGCACTATAGTTGTAGAGAGCCATTGCACAACAAGATTTTGCGATATAGTAGGTTGGGCTGTGACATGTAACAATAGGAGTTGTGATATTGGATAAATTCGACTGCAATTTGGAGTTTGATTTGAGTGGATTGCAATTTGGTGTTTAGATTAAATTTTGTGGTTTCTATATCATAACACATGTGAGACCATTGCAAATCGATTCTAAACACCAAAATTTTAGAGGTCGTCAGATTGTGGGTCTTAGTTGGGCCATGGAGTACAAAAAAAGTGTTTAGTAATTGTGTGTGAGTTTGGTGACAGTTGAGGTGTGTGGATGATGATCTATGTCGGTTGACTTAGGGAGCCAAGTTGTGTTGTAAGTCACCTTCATACATATGACTAGGAGTTGAGGTTGTTGTATAGGTAATTGTCAAGTTTGTAAAACTTGACATTGTATTATTGAGTTGGGAGGTCCATTCTTAAGTTAGTATGAGACAGTCGAGGATGATGTGTAATATTGTCTCTACATCATTAAAGTTGAAATTTTACTCATTTCGGCCAAAATAAAAATTTTAAAATATCTAAAAATAAAAATAAAGAAATAACTATACAAAATATTTAAATAATGTAGCCTCATAAAAAAATCGAGTTGTCTTTAGTGAGACGTTTTGGAAGCTTTTCCGGTGGGTTTTTCTGGTCTAATTTCTCTAAAATCCAGTAAGAATTTATTGAAATCACAAGTTTGATGAGGAACCACTACATAATCCAATTGCTTTAGGGGTTTTTAAGGGTGTTGAATCCATATATACAGTCAAAAAACCAGCTTAAATAACACAAATCAAGATTTCACCTCAAAATTTTCCAATGAATTCCGGCACTGGAAAGTCCAAAAAGTCGCACTAAAGACAACTCCTAAAAAAATTTGTACGTGAAAAAATTGGGGCTCGGCTCATATCAAATCCATATTTAAAATACATCTATACTGATATTATTGCAATATATGGAGTGTTAAGCCATAAACAACCAGTAAGACATATACCTTGTAGTGTGTTGTGTGGTACATGGTTTTATATTGTATCTACACATGATATAAAAAAATTGGTTGAATACCTTGTTGTGTGTTGTGTGGTACATGGTTTTATATTGTATCTACACGTGATATAAAAAATTGGTTAAATACCTTGTAGTGTGTTGTGTGGTACATGGTTTTATATTGTATCTACACGTGATATAAAAAATTGGTTAAATACATGTAGTGTGTTGTGTGGTACATGGTTTTATATTGTATTTATACATGATATCAAAAATGGGTTAAGTAAAATTTCTGCCTAAAAATTAGCAAACAAAAACAAAAATAAATAATGACGTAAACACGGTTGAGTATAACCAAGTTGGACACACCCTCGAGAGGAAAAATGCTCATGCCAGACGCGTCAAAAACATATTGCACACCTCCCAAGAGAAATTATGTTCGAGTGTATGACACTATCCATCCTATTTGTAAAATATAAACGTAAACTTAGAAATAGAACACAATATCTCACATCAATATTGAAAACAAGTTGGAAGGAACAATCTCAATTTTCTATCTGATTTGAAAAATAGAGTAAATGACATCTGAAATACATATCCAATTGTGGGTGAGAGTGTGAAATACGCTGTAAGGAAAGATTACAAATGGCGTTTGGTACTGCCATCGGATTGATCGATGGCTCAGTCCTACGTTTGTACTCATCTAGATTCCGTGGAAAGCATATAACAAGAAAATCTGAGTAATATCGGTCAATTGGTGCGGTGACTAATTAGGTTTCCTGTGGCCATGGAGTGCTATGGAATCTAGGAACGCCCTTTCTTTGTACTCCTTGGAAATCAAAAGATTCATAAACTCGGCGAAGTTCGTCTCCCGGTACAGCGCCGGGTGGTGTTCGTCAATGAGTTCAGGCGCAGGGGCAATCCTTGCTTCGAAAGGTATGCTCATCAAAGCCGCCACAGAAATACGACATTTCTCTGAATTCACGACTGCTCGATGCACCGCGCTCTTGTATCTTCCATTGCTTAGAATCTGAATGTCTCGTATATGGTATGCAAACATTGTAAATTAATGTGTATATTAATCATCAAGGGAAACATAATTAGTGAGTATTAGTATGTACCTCTATGTGATCACCAATGTTAATAATGAGAGAGTTGGGCAACGCTCGTACTGCCTTCCATTCCCCATTGTGCAGGAACTGAAAACCTTCAACAGAATCCTCGGAAAGAACGGTAATGCAGCCATAGTCTGAATGTGGAGGTATGCCTAAGGTAAGCTCTGGTTCTGGACAAGCAGGATAGTAATTGAGAACCACAAGTTGGCTTCCCTCATCCCTAAAACCATTTTCTACAATGTATTTGTTGTGGGGCAATCCCAAGCTCTCTACTATTGCACTCATTATCCTCACACCCAACCACCTCACCTCTTTGCTGTATCTTGACACCACGCTCCTGCAGGTTTATTATAATCAGTGCATCGAAACATCAAGTTCGTTCAGTCATTAGATCAAATTTTCATAGAGTCTTACCGATAATCAGAAGGGTTTGAAGGCCAGAGCGGAAGCATTTTGTCAAGGGGATGACAAGAGTGCTTCAGAAAATCTCTCCAGCATAAGACTTGATCTTTCAGATGATTGAAACTGGTGCCATATCTCACTGACTTCATCATGTCTTCCGAAATAAACTTGTTTCGTTCTTCCATTGGTAGTTGGAAGAACTCAGACGCCACTCTCATCAAATCGCTAATCAATGATTCCTCCACACCGTTGTTAATCACCTGCAAATTAGTTTTAAACAATCAATTCTCTGTATCCTAAGCCCAACCTACCAGGGTTCAAATGATTTATATGAGTAACAGAATAGCTATACCCGAAAAAATCCGGTTTCTTGGCAGGCACGGCCAATGGCAGAGACAACTTGGAGGCGGTGAGGGCCTTCCAAGCCTGAAATGTCGATAACAGGCAGATCATATTGTAGTGAAGTGCTTACTGTTGAATTGGCATTTGGACGCTTGTCCTCAGGCAAAATAAACCTGCCGGGAAGTTCCTTAACGCCCACCTCACTCAGATATTTCACTGTCTGGAAGCGCAAACTGCACCCTTTATTCAACTGTTCATCTCCATCTTCACTGCTGTTCGAATCACAAGAAACCGAGACCATTGAAAATGAACAAGAGTGGATGGTAAAAGATGCTACTTAGACTTCAACTAACAAATTTAGAGGAGGGAAATCTTGAAATGTGAAAAGAAGCTGCTTAGCTTTGCGGTTTCGACTCTCTCTCCGGCCGCTATTTGTAAGCGGAGCCGAAACCTCAGTTAACGTTTTTCACGCGCAGAACCAAATATCGCCAAACTGGGCCCTCGTTGCTCACTCTGGATTGAAACGCTCGAATTGGGATGCGGCTTTTTTAAAGGATATGGGACATGCCAGGGATGAAATGATCAAAATCGAGAAGCGTTGACTGTTTCTTTATGTTTAATACGTCTGTTAATACGGATACATGGATGGAGAGGATAACCTTTTTTTATTTCCGTTATGTTTTCTATGAATGTATAAGGCATTGGGCCCTCTACGCTTGTGCGTTTGGGGTTGAATGTTTCATGCCACATCAAAGATGATTCTCTATGTTGGTTAAAAAAGTATCAGATTGATGAGACATGAGACAAGAGCATTGGTAGGATTCGTTGAATTTCATTCGAAAAGGAGATGATCTTTGTGTTTTTATGGTCTTTTTAAGAATTTTCTTTAGGAACATTTTTATTTGCGAGTGGAGATAATGGAATTAACATATTAGTTTTGTTATCTTATGGTAGGTTTAGGGTGAAGAATCTAATTGACTATTTATGTTTGAATTTCAAAATCTGGAACTCATTAGTGATCAAGGTTTTTAGTGAGCGAATTTCCTCTTAGATTTTTAGAGGAGTAGAAGAATGTAATATGGCTGAAACATTTAAGGTTGGGATTGAGCTCGTGGACCGTATTGAGCACCTCTTCCACCAAACCTCCACCAATAACACATCGGCTTGGGTGCAAGGTATGTCAGGGTACAATAGGGTAGAGTGAGGACAACTCCTAATATACAACAAAACTGAGATGACAATATGATATGATATCTAGTAAAATGAACACAATTTTTAAAATTAGTTGCAAGGGAAGTTTGAAGTAAACTCTAGCAAGTTGTAGTAGAGGATAAACAGAGAGGGAAAAAATCTAAGCAAGGTCCAATAGCCATAAAACCAATGGCACTGGTAACAATGCACACGACCAAGATACTCACTAAACTATGACCCAAAGTTTACCATGCAAAAGTTATCAAATTGAAAGTGTTGAAGGAGTTGTAGGAGTAGGACATAGAACAAATTACTAAGCAATGGTCAGCCCACCTGGCTTGGAAATGCGTGAGGCTATGGAAAAGTCTTTGTCGGTCGCATCCCACCCATGTTCCATCTTTTGTCGTCATTGTCACCAACATCCCAAAGGTCACCTCCTTGGTTGTTGTCACCCTGCTCCTCACATGGATGGTCAACACCGGGTTCATGCACTGAAGACCAGCATCCTAGCAACCAATACCACCATTTAATACAACTCTCATAGAACCAATGGAATAGGAGAGAGCTTCCCCCTATACCAAAGATAACCCACAAGAAATTCCACAGGACACAGGGTTGTGACAAGCAGATTTAAACTCCACAAAGCTCGCGCCAATGGGGAAATATCCTAGCTATAGTGGGGGAATATTGTAGGAGCTACAAAAGAACATGGAGCCGAGGATACCTAGCCTAGGGTTGACAAACCTAATATAAATTTCCATCTTAATGTGAAGGGAATGAATACCAATTAACTTGTATGGTTTCATCGGATCGGATAACCATGCAATGCCCCCTCTCAAATGTGATGGGAGGCGGTGGAGTGGCAGAATCCCCCCTCCCACCTCTTGTGTTGATGAAACTTCCAACACCTTGATTGGCGATTTTTTTTCTTTTGGGTTTGTTGATGTGTGTTTCCTTTTTGAAATATATTTTTGAATAGAAAAAAAATTTAAACCCTTTCATATGTTTAAAATTAAATATTTTTACTATTTTTCATTGGAATAAATATTAGCATAAATTCATATTAATTTAGTATTTTTTGAGGGTCTAGAGGAATAAAATTTCATGAGGTGCACACCTCTTTTAGAGTGCAAGTTTGGACCTCCCTTTTGAAATTTTCACACTTGATAGAATTGGGATTAAAATAGATCTATGCTCATTATATAAAAACACATTCCATGTGTCAACTACATGTGTATTACACATCTCCTTCATCTTAAGCAAGACACTCATAAAATGTCAAACCTCTCTTAGTATAAAAGTTGAAGCTTTGCACCTCCTCTTTTGGAACTTGATAGATCTTCCGTTAACATGGATCTATGTTGATTATATACACATACATACCATGTGTCAACCCTATCTTAAGCATAGTAAATACCATGTGTCAAACTCATCTTAAGCATGGAATGAATTTATTGCTTCATGTTGAACATCACACTCATAAAATGTTTTAACTATAAGAAATCTCTCTATATTAATATTTTATTTATTTACATTAAAATAAATCACAAAAAAATTAATAAAATTATAGTTTTTATATTTAAAATGTCAACCAAATCTTAATAATGTGATTAATCTGAAAAACAAACTCATTATTTTTAAGACACTTTTTTTAATATATAAATAAATTCAATACTTTTTAAACTTTTAAAATTTAAATAATATTACCATTTCTCATTGGAATAAATCCAACCATAGAGAAAAACATAACTTTATAACCATGCAAAATATACCAACCAAAAAGCTAAAAGGAAAATTTCCCAACACAAAACATTAAAATCTTTAATTTCTTTCAAAACATACGCTTTAAATTTTTTTAAGATTATTCAATCTAATTGTATAAGCATCAATCACATAATTTTGTTGTTGAAGATAATGGAGAATATCCTAGAATAGGTAGAGTTGGTTCACGTAACATCAGGATAGGAATTAGTTTCTATTTCTTAGGATGTTGTTCTAACTTCCCTAAAACCATGTTTTCTATTTAATGTGTAATGTGGATGAACAATGTAGAGTGTTCTGCAGAGCCAGACTTTATTGGTTCAGACTCTCTTTCGTAGAGCTGACCAATGGGTTTTATTTTTGTTAATACAAACATTAGCATTTTTATCATGGTATCAGAGCATCAAGGTTGAGGAACCTATACGTTCACTGGTGGGTGGTCCTTTGAGCCAAGATCATCGTAGTTGTATGGAAGATAACTGTGACGATTCTGAAATTGTTGTTGGTTATTAGTGTACCTCTGCGACGAGGGCACTGTAGCACCTTCGCGCATATTTTCTAACTTTTTTGTCGCAGTACGTCATAGGAAAGATGTGTATAGTTGCAACGACATCGTAAAAACAACAGAAACTTTTGCGATGAACGGTGAAGCCAATAACAAGGCTGTGGATGCAAAGGGAAGCCAAGAACAAGGCTGTAGCTATCAGAGAAGCTGCATGGGGAAGCCAATAACAAGGTTGTAGCTGACAATAGAAGGTTGTTTGGAGGCTGAGAAGAAATCCATGGTGATCTGCACACGTGTTGTGAGATCAAACAACATTGAAGAGCAATGATCAGTCTCTGTCACAGATCTAGGGTAAATTTAACATCTTTTACGTGTCGAAATTTCTTTTTCTAAATCACCAAGTTGAATAACAATATTTTTGAAGCATGAATGAACGAGCGTAACAAGCTTGATAGTTCCAATTATGCAAATTGGAAGTTCAAGATGCAGACTCTACTAGAAGCACAGAGTGCTTGGATGATTGTGAATGGGGATGAGTCGAGGGCTGCAGCTGGATCAGCATCAGTCCCAGATTGGGAGAAACGAGAAAGTAGAGCAAGGACAATGTTAAAGATGTCAATGAAAGACTGCATTATACCACACATTAGAGAAGGTAAGTCAGCTAACAAGATCTGGGGAACTTTGAGGGAATTGTATGAGATCAGGAATTCAAATCATCTTCTGTTCCTCAAGAGTAAGATCTTATCCATAAAGATGGAGGAGAATGAAACAATTGCTTCATTTGTAGCAAGGATCAAGGATCTGAAAACCAAATTATCAGATATTGGTCATACAATGGAAGATACAGATCTTGTAACCATTACAATGAATGGTGTCACTAATGACTATCAAATGTTCATCATTAGGATAAATGCCAAAGAGAAGATCCCACACTTTGAAGAGCTGATAGGTATAATGATGCAGGAAGAAGAGAGAAGATTGACTCTGAAGCCCTAGAGTGTCGATCTTGCATTGATGGCGAAGAAGAACTTCTACAAAGGGAAAGGGAGTCCACAACAACAAATCGGAGCAAGTTCATAGAAATGACCAAATCTGACCCAAGGTATGCATTTGAATAAAAGCTACTCTGAAACTAAATGTTTTTATTGCGGAAAATTGGGTCATATTGCCAGGGGATGTAGGAAAAAGAAATATCATGAAGAACAATAGAAGTGGAAAAGACATGCAGGTCATTTCACGAATGGTGATCAAGTGCAGAATTTAAGTTGTTCATGGCAGATCGTGATGAAAATGTTGATGCAGACATCTGGTATGTAGATTTAGGAGCGTCAACACACATGACAGGGAATAAGCACTGGCTGGAGGATTTTAAAGAGATCAATGAAGGTGCACATATTTACCTAGGTGATGACAGAAGTCATCAAATCAAAGGATGTGGGAAAGTTTCTGTCATGCTAACTGATGATAATATCAAACAAATTTATAATGTAATGTATGTGTGTGGCATAACAAAGAACTTGATTTTTGTATCTATGATTACAGATCAAGATTTGAAAGTTGAATTTTTAAAATCTAACTGTTACATTAAAGATTTGCTAGATGGCATGAAGACAATTGCTACAGGAATCCGAACAGGAGGATTGTACAAGTTGGATGTGAGACCTACATCAGTTCGAGCATTGATAGTAGTGAGCCTAACTACAAAAGAGCTTTGGCACCGGAGATTCGGCCACATCAACTACAATGATTTGTTGTTACTACAAAGGAAGGAAATGGTAAGAGATCCTCCTATGCTAAAACAAGTACATAATGATTGTGATGCCTGTACTTTAGGAAAAATGCATAGAGAAGAATTCCCTATTAGAGTAGAAAAGAAACAGAGGGATATACTGGAGTTAGTGCACACAAACCTTTGTGGTCCCATGCAGACAAAATCATTAGGAGGTGCATTGTATTTCCTACTATTTATTGATGATTGTACGAAGTTTTCTTGGGTGTATTTCTTATGTAAAAAGAGTCATACATTCGAATACTTTAAGAAGTTTAAAAATATGATTGAAAGACAAACAGGGAAACAAATAAAAATTCTCTGTTCTGATCAAGGGGGAGAATACAGGAAGGATGAGCTTATCAGGTATTGTAAAGATCATGGAATTTTGCAACAGTTCACAGTACCCCATACTCCACAGCAGAATGGAGTAACAGAAAGAAAGAACAAAACACTGGTGGAATGTGCTAGAAGTATGTTGAAAGGTAAGAATCTTTCAAATGGTTTTTGGGCTGAAGTAGTGAATACTGCAGTTTATTTGAAAAATAGGAGTCCTACAAAAAGTCTTGAGTCTAAAATTCCTTTTGAAGCATTATATGGATATAAGCCTACAGTAAAACACTTAAGAATATTTGGATGTAAAGCATTTTCCCATATACCAAAGGAAGATAGAAGAAAATTAAACTCAAAAGCCATCAGATGTACTTTTATAGGGTATTGTTCATCATATAAAGCATACAGATTATTTAATCCCTCTACTCACAAGATCTTTGTCAGTAGAGATGTTAAATTCCATGAGCAGGATAATGAAGAACTTGATGAGCACTATGATGGATGGGACATTTCATACTTTGAGGAAGAAGAAGCAGAGAACAATCAGGGTCAGCAGCAAACAAAGGTAGAGGATGAACAAAAAAAATAGCAGCAACAACAACAGCAGTAATAGCAGCAACAACAGTAGCAACAACAGCAACAACAATAGCAACAGTAGGAAGAAATAAATGATGATTGAATAAGGTTTGAAACCACTACCCCACCGCTCAGGAGATCAGGTAGGAAAGCTCAAATGCTTGCAAGATATAGGGAAAATTCTTTTATAACTAGTATGATGAATGTGGTTGAACCATCTAGTTATAAAGAAGCAATTGAAAATAGTGAATGGAAAACAACCATTGAATAGGAATATGATTCAATAATCAGAAATAACACTTGGGAATTGGTTGAACTTCCTAGAGGAAAACAGACCTTAGGTTGTAAATGGTTATATAAACCGAAAATTAATGCAGATGGAACTATAGAAAAACTAAAAGCTAGGTTGGTTGCAAAGGGGTACACACAAAAAGAAGGGATAGATTAGAAAGAAACCTTCGCCCCTGTAGCTAAATTGAACACCATGAGAATGTTAATAGCTTTAGCTACTAAGAAACATTGGATGATGCACCAGCTAGATGTAAAGTCTGCATTTTTCAATGGAGAACTAAAAGAAGAGGTTTATCTAGAGCAACTGAAAGGGTTTGTCCCGAAGGGAAAAGAAAATTTAGTCTGTAGGTTGAAGAAAGCACTCTATGGACTAAAACAAGCTCCCAGGTCATGGTATGAGAAAATTGATTCATTTTTTCTACAAGCTGGCTACAATAGAAGTAAGAATGACCCTAATCTTTACACCATGAAAGATGAACAAGGGTGCGTAGAGCCGATTTCATTATATGTAGATGTTTTGATAATTACAGGTGATGCTATATATCTAATTGATGAAATCAAGAAATAGATGTCACAGATGTCTGAGATGAAGCATCTCGATGAACTCAGATACTGTTTAGGTATTGAAATCTGGAGAGATTTAGGTCAAACATTTCTGTCTCAAGAAAAGTATGTCAAAGGCTTGGTAGAAAAGTTTAGAATGGATCAGTGTAAGCCTGCACTGATTTACACTGACTCTTCTGATGTTATATTGGCAGGATTTGCAGATTCAGATTGGGTAGGAAATGTAGATGATCGCAGATCTATAACAGGTTATGAATTTAGTCTTGGATCTAGGGTGATCACAAGGAGCAGTAAGGAGCAGAACACAATCTCCTTGTCCTCAGTAGAAGCAGAGTATCAAGCCACGTGTGCAGCAATGTGTGAGGCAGTTTGGTTGCGAAGACTTCTCCAGGATGTTAGGGAAGAACAGATAGTCACAAAAACATTCAAATGCGTCAGTCAAAGTTCAATCAAGCTGGCCAACAATCTAGTATTTCACAAAAGCACTAAACATATTGATACTCAATTCCATTTTGTCAGGGAGAAAGTGCAATCTAAAGAAATTCATCTGGAATATTGTAGTACATGTGATAATGTTGCGGATATTTTACTAAGCCTCTTGGAAAAATTAAGTTTCAAATGTTTAGATAAATGTTAGGCATATATGTGAACCCATTCTCCATTAAGGGGGAGTGTTGAAGATAATGGAGAATATCCTAGAATAGGTAGAGTTGGTTCACGTAACCTCAGGATAGGAATTAGTTTCTATTTCTTAGGATGTTGTTCTAACTTCCCTAAAACCATGTTTTCTATTTAATGTGTAATGTGGATGAACAATGTAGAGCATTCTACAGAGCCAGACTCTCCTGGTTCAAACTCTCTTTCGTAGAGCTGACCAGTGGGTTTTATTTTTATTAATACAAACATTACCATTTTTATCATGTGTCTGGTTCAAGAATTTTTATTTTAGTTGAGTGCCACATAACTGGAATCTAATAATAAGTATAAAAAAAATAAGAAATGTGACGTTCAAAATTATAACGCCATTTGAAAAAACCTTCGATTTTCACGTCTCAGCAATTGGAGTGACATTAGTGACATCTGGATCGGACACCGAGCTAGATCTAATAGTCAAGTTACATGTCCCAAACCAAATACTTGGGAAGAAACAACTAGTGCAAAAACGATAGTGGATAGACAACTCTGGAGTCTGACAACATATCCCCACGCTAATCAATAAGGAACAAAATAGTGCATTGATGCGTCCAATATCTAAGGAAGAAGTTGAAATGGTGGTGATGAATATGTCTCTAAATAAAGCTTGGAACTGGTCTGGATGGATTCACAACGAAATTCTTTCAAAAATGTTGGGGATTTATGGGAGATGACATTGTAGAGCTGGTCAAAGAATAAATATATAATGAATCTCTTCATTCAACACTCAATATGACCTTACTCATGTTAGTACCCAAAAGAAGGCATTCAGAATCACCTTAAGGCTTTCGAAAGATAGCCCTATGTAACGTGATTTATAAAATTATATTCCTAGTGATGTTAAATAGGTGGAAACCTCTTCTCCTTTCCCTCATCTTCCCCTCTCAATTGGTTTTTGTTAAAGGAAGACAAATAGCAGATGGCATCATAGTTGTGCAAGAGATACTGCACTCTCAAGATCATGAAACGTCTAGGTATGTTCCTCAAACTTGACCTATCCAAGGCATATGATCGCATAAGTTGGATGTTCCTAGGTGAGATCCTCAAAGGCTTTGGGTTCTCAGAAAATTGGATATCTTTGTGTACAATCTATTATTTCATCAGTCTCTTTCTCAATAATGATTCATGGTTCTCCCTCAAGACCTTTTAATTCTTCAAGGGGCTTGTGGCAAGGCGATCCTCACGGGGGCTTCACTCAATGAGTCTCTGATATAGCACATGCTTTCGTGGCATACTAAACAATACCCCTACTTTGAAAACATATTGGAAAATACCTCTAAAAATGACTTTATTTAACCCCCTACCAATATGAACCTAATACACTTTCCCAATTTAAAAAACCCTTACTTTCACTAGATATTGTAGGTATTCATTTTTTCATTTACATTTTTTATACCCATTTATATTTTTTCATTAACTTTGAGCTACATTTTTTATAAACAAAGCATAAAAACTCTTTATCCCCTATATGCTCAATATATTGTGTCATTTTTCCTCAATATATATCCCCCAATATGAATGCACATGGTATGATATTGCTCCCTTAGTGAAGCCCCCGTGGTGATCCTCTATCGCCACTCCTTTTCATCTTAGTCATGGAAGGATTAGGCATAATGTTCCAAAAAACCAGCGAATCAGGATACATCTATGGTCTCCCGTTGTTTGGAATGGATCTTTCAATTTTGCATTTACAATTTGTGGATGATGTGATTCTATTTGGATTACCAACTTCTAAGGAGTTGAAAAGAATTTGGAGTCTCTTACACATCTTTATGGATGGCTAAGGCATGGAAGTTAATGTTGTAAAAACACGTATTTTCTTTTCCAAGTGCCCAGAGATGTTTCAACTCTACCTTAGACAAATGATTGGAGTTAGTTGAGGTACTTTCCCCTCTAAATATCTTGGAGAGCCTTTGGTTTTATACCATATCATAATCTCCTCTTCAGCAAGTTTAATTGAGAGGAATTGTTGCAAAATTGATAATTGGATATGTAGATCACTCAACTTTCCGAGTTGATTGATCCTCATGAGAGTAGTGTTACAAACCTTACCAAATTACCAGCTCTCCGCAATGCCAATCCCAGTTATGGT
Organism: Pinus tabuliformis; assembly: GCA_031772625.1. Taxonomy (NCBI): domain Eukaryota; kingdom Viridiplantae; phylum Streptophyta; class Pinopsida; order Pinales; family Pinaceae; genus Pinus; species Pinus tabuliformis. The sequence goes on along the minus strand of CM062818.1, from coordinate 147,510,130 downwards.
AAGGAATCAATTAGAATCATTACAAACTAACTTCTTATGGAAAGGATGACCCAATAAACATAAGTAGGCATTAGTGTGGTCGCATAAGTTAACTCTCCCAAAATTCAAAGGTGGATTAGGATTATGTTATCCCATCCTCATTAGCACAACATATGATATGAAATTTTTGTTACATTGGGCACAGGGGGGATCCAAAATCTGAAAGGAAATCTAGTCACATAAATACTTAAAACTAAGCACACAAGTTGATCCACTATACTTTGATGGAGAGATTAAAGGGTCAAGTCTATGGAAATGGGCCTCTTAGACAAAACAATGTGTGAAGAAAAAGGTATTCTTGGAAACTGGCAATGGAACAACTATTGCCTTCTGGAAGGAATCATGGCAAAAATGTGGTATTATGTAAGCAAATGACCAATTTCGAACAATCAAGGATGTAACTCAATCACAAGGAGCTTATCATGTTGTAGATTTATGGAAAGAGAACGGTACAGACTAGATTTGGTGCCAGTGGAAGACTCAAGATGATTGGATTAAATTACAAGAACAAACATGTGACATTACTCAATGCAAGCATACAGTGGAACATTACAAAATCATACAATTCGAATATCACCAAAAAAAGACATTCTAAGATGGGGAACCAACCTTTAGGGCCATTCTCAATAAAAAAATGTTATTCTATGATTGCGAAGAATCAAACGCAAGATCAACCACAACTAGGGAAACACCTATGGAACGATGGTATTTGGCCCAAGATAAAAACCTTCCTTTGGTTGATTACTTGGGACCATCTACTAACATGGGAGCAGTTCAAATCTAAATGTTTTGAGGAGCCGTCAATATGTGTTCTTTTCTCCCATTTGGAAGACATGATGCCTTACATAATTCTCAACTGTAGTTTTTTTGACAACTTTTGGTGCTTCATTCAACAAATATTCATATGCTCCATTCTATCCACCTTGAGAATCAAATCTTGTTTGGAAGTTTGTTATCAATTAAAATTCAAAAACTCACGGTTAGCAAAAGCATGGTATCTAGTTATCTGCTCCTCCTTCTGGGTTCTCTGGAAAGAAACAAACCTACTACTATTTGAGGGAAATAAGAGAAACCCCCAAATACTTAAAGAAATTATTATAATAAAAATTAGGGAAACAATAATAGAAATCCCTTTGTTCGTAGAAGAAGGCATCATTGATGATACTGAGCTCCTTATAATGACAGGTTTTGGTATATAGTTGATTAAAGGTTGTGATAATCATTCAAACAATCAACCTAGTAAAGCCTTTGTTCTAAATTATTTTATATCTCCCCCACACACCTTCATTGACATTAGTTTTGATGGAGCCTTTAAGGGAAATCTAGTACAAGTGGGTATTGGGGGCATCTTTTAGACTGCAAACTCAACACCTTGGCATGTTTTCATTGAGTCTTACAGGATAGTTACAAACAACATGGCTGATTTTAGAGCGATTGAATGTGGGCTCCAAATAGGAGTGAAGAAAGGTTTCAAGCTAATTCAGATACGTGGCAATTCCCAACTCGTCATACTAGTTATCAGAAAACTACTCCTTGGTCATTTTCCTGACAGAGTTATCCATAGTTGGCATTTGAAGACAATGGTGGGAAAATTCTAGGCTTTGTTATCAAACTTCGACTACGTCATCCCATTACATACATAGAGGGAAGGGAACAAGGTGGCATACTACCTTTCCAACGAGGGTTGTCTGCAGGAAATTCTTGCCATCAACATTTCAAGGGAAGAAATGAAATAAAAGTATCACTTCATGGAGATCAATCAGTTGATCCAACAAGACAAGACAACTATCAACAATCCTTTCCTTGATGGGGTAATCATTGAATTGAATTTTTTGGTGAAGGAGCAAACCTTACTTCGGTGGGCACAGTAAATCATAGCCCCATTTACTCCACATGGTAACACGTCACACACATGTCCTCAGCTAGAAACTACCTTTGGCAGTCCTTGTTAAGCAGTTTGGGCCCTCTTAGTTCATTCACATGTCAACCACATGGCAATTATGGATCTGAAGTACAATCATTCACCTGGTTCAATAAAAGTTTTTAAATGCTTGACCTTTAGGCTCTACCTTAACATGCACTCCGGGATCATCATACTGGCTCATTCCTTTTGTCCCTGTGATCATGGTGAGCTCCTCTCATGGAGAATTGGCCATCAATCAGGGCCCTCCTGATAGGCGAATTTCACTCATTAATGGGTTCATAATGTGCTCTTGTTTAGTTTTTGGGAGCCTCACGTATCCCTGTGACACATGGATCTCACTGTGTGTTTCCCACAAGTCCGTCTTCACTCACATCATTAAGCTTGTCATATAGAAGATTGTATATAAATCTCTTACGATGTTAGTAGGGTAGCAAAGGTTTGGAGGTCTGTCTTAGGATGACACTATCTCTCTCTTGGTTGTGTAAATGTGGCTAGCTCATGGGTCTGTGGTTTCATCTTTTAGGTGTTCATGCCATATCCAGGTCTATTTCATAACTGCCACTCCCTTTGCCCTTCATATAACTTCTCAATCGTTAGCCTTTCTCAGCATTACAAGAGTTCACAGTTTCCGGGTGGAAGTTTTCCTCCATGTTTTTTTTTGTTATTGTTGCACAATATGGGGGTTGGCCTGTCTTTTGAGTTGGTTGTCGTTATGTCCCTCGCTTCCCTACAAAGTACATACCCTACAGGGGTTTCATTCAACCTCTCAGTGCTTTTTTGTGGAGTATGGTATTCAAGGACCTTTTTGATTTGGTTTTGAAGTTTTGTTTAAGTGCTCCCACTTCCTCACAGTCCAATCACTTAACCTGATACAAGCCAACCTTTGCAGTCTAAAGGAGCACTCCAAGGTCTCTCTATTAATTGTTCGTTTTCGTCCACTCCATTAGCTCACACAATTAACCTTTTGCTTGCGTTGTTTGGTCTTCCCCATGGGTCCTATTTCGATACAAATTTCATTACCCTCCTCTGAAGACTATTATCATGGTGCTACCTACGTCAATGTTCGACATCCCATCTCTCTCCTTGAAAACCCTTTCTTCTGGTCAGTTGCAGTAGTTTCTTTGTTGATTGCAGGGAACTCATGACACTAATGCAGCGACAACCAACACGTGAAGGTGGGGTTGCAGGGTCTTCCTCATTTAGGCATCGTTGCCTCTTTAGATAGGAGTTTGCTTCTAATTACTTTGAAGTTTCTCCCTTGGAAATTCGGAAGGAAATAATACGACTGGAAGCCAAACAATTTGAGTGGCAACTGTGTCAAATGGGTACTGGACCCTACAAAATTTAGAAAGAGAGACCTCCACTTTCTGCAAGCCATCACCCATCATCAAAAAATGGAAACACTGTTAAGTATGGTCATCAAAGATAAACAAATTGACAACTATAAAACCTTTGTAGGCCAGGAAGAACTCAAGCGCATCATGAGGGACATTCGCTACAACTTGGATGACATCGTGGCAAGGTTGACTCAGGTGGAAAGGTACATAGCTTCAGACTCTGATACTAAATCCAATGGTCATGAAGAAGAGGATGTTGTCATCAACTTAGTGCCTCTCAATACCATCACTGCTAATTAAGTCTCACCGAGAAATAACTCCCACGATGTTAGCTCCCAAGGCTCCATAGTCATCATCCTTGAATAACATTTTCCCATTTCAGTTCTAGTATCTAAATGTTGTGGTTACTTTGTTGTAAATGTTAGAGCACTTGACGTTTTTATGTTTGTTTTTAGTTATAATATCTCTTTTTGTAAAGAAATATCTACTTGAGTGACACCCTACTTTCTCGAACTATATCACAGTTTAATTTTTTTTTTTTGGTTTACCGAAATAAAAAAATTTAATCACAAAAAAACTCACATAGTCATAAATTTCCAGAAACAAGCTCTCATATAATTGCGTTAATTTTTGATAGTTTTTAATAATATAAAGTTATACTAAAAGAAAACTATGCACAAACGATTACACAATTATTCGCTTCTTTATTTCTACCCGATCGAAGAGTCTGAGTTACATGACCAAATGATTGGCGCGTTATGTACAGAAAAACACAAAATTCTAATTTTGTTTTTCTATTTCGGCATGTCGTATTAATTTGGCTATACTAATTTAATATTGGTATTGGAATATATCAGATACTTACGAAATCAAAAACACGGAATTTGATTGAAGAAAGCGTCGGTGCGTGAAATAGGAACCTAACACAAAAATGTCAAATTTCGTTTTTCTATTTCAATATGGCATATTATAATTTAGTATTGTAATTCATTTCACCATTATAATAATGATGATTAAAAAATAAAATTCAATAGCCCCATGTTCATAAATGCTTAAATATAAATATATATATATATATATATATATTAATAGAAAAAATTTACATAATTAGACTTAAATTTTAAAATTGCATTACAAAAGCTTTAATAATCTATTTTTGAAAATGATAAGATTGTGTAATTAAATTATCTTAAGTTAAATATATGAGGATAAAGATAGTGATTTATCATCTACTAAGATTTATAAGGTTTATCTAATTGTAATTTTAAGAAGGTAATATAGTAAGAAACATTCTTTTAACATTTATTTGTGTCAGAAAGGAAGAAAAGAAGCTAGAGAAGGGTTACTATATTACTATACCTCTGCTAACTTAAAAGGTGAAGAAGATTAGTAGTATATCAAATATTTTGAAAATTATATTGAATATCAAATATTTTGAAAATAAGATCAAATATCAACATAAGATAGACAATCTAAGAGAAAGTGCTTTTCATCTTCAACCCTGTTTGTATCGCAAAGGTGACGAACCCTTTCAGTCCAACGATTTTTGGTAATGGACCAATGTCCAATCTTATCATGAAGCTCATAAGAATTAGTTGTTATCTTAACAATGCTCATTTTCTTCTTACAAAGAGTGAAAACATAAGATATTTTGTTTTTTAAAATTAGGATTGATTACCTCCTTATAATATTATAGATTACTTTTTCCCTTTAATTCTTCTAAGCGGTATATTTTTTAATTTAATTCTCCTTTATCTATATTCTCAAAAATATATAATTGCTTACTTTACACTTTTGAATAAGTATCGATATTTTTCTTTGTACTATTGTTCATTATTTTTAATTTTATTCTCTTTTATCTATATTCTCAAAGATATATAATTGCTTACTTAAGTACCGATATCTTTCTTTGTACTGTTGTTGATATGTATATACTTTGTATTTCTCTTTAACTATTTTATGACTATATATATGAATGTTGAGATTAAATTTATTTAAAAAAATATTAATAGAATTTTAAAATTAAATCTAGTTGTATGTATGAATGTTGAGATTAAATTTATTTAAATTTTTTTTTAATAAAATTTTAATTTTAAATTTACTTTGTAAATTTTTATTGTATTGTTTTTTTTAATGAAATATATATATATATATATATATATATATATATATATATAATTCTTTTAAATTTAAATTTATGATTTTAAAAAAGTATGGAATAACAAAAATCTTAAAATTTTGTGTTTAGAAATTTTTCACAAATATCCTATTTATTAGCAAATCTAACAGCAAAATTATGAAAAATATAACCTCATATTCCAAAACTTTTTCCCTTTAGTATGTCATATTTGCTCATCAGCCTTAGACACCTTAGACACTTTCCACTCCATCTCACATTTTTTATAAGTCCATGTTCACTGAACTAAAATAAACCGAACGTTTAATGAGTTATGTGGCTTTCAAATTTTGAATCGTAATCCCTTCCGTCAGTGGAATCGAATCATTGGTCCAGCATTGATACGTAAAGCCCATGGTTGATATAAATATTAAAATTGGATTGGATTTAGCTTTTGTTTTTCTTTTCGTAGCTTTTTCGGTATCTTAGTCACCTTTTCACGTAAAATAAATGATAATGATTTTTAATTGTTAATTATATTAAAAATAATATTAATATATTAAACATTAATTTTTAAATTATGCAAATAATTTGATTATTATTTTTTTAAATAAATATTTTAATCTTACCATTATAAATTTAAATTAATTATTTTATTTAAGAGATTAAATATGTTGCACCTAAATCTCTTTACTTTATCTAGTTTTTATGGATTCCTAGGTTATATGGAATTCCAGTTGAAATGTTTGAAAACACAGATTTATTGTGTTTGTAGGTTTGGTATTTTTCATTCTCTATTTTTTTTGGTTGTTGTCTATTTTTATGTCAAGGTACTCATTTAATGTTATGTCTTTTCTTAACGTCTTTTTTGTATTAGTCATAATAAAGCAAAATTTAATTTTCTAATTTAGAATTAATAATTTTTTTTGTTCTAAATAATTTAATTTTTTTTTTTTTTTAATTTCTTTTAAAATTTAGAAATGATAATGTTTTTTTACAATATTAATCTAATAAAGAGTAGCTTTATTCATTGTCCCCATATTAATTAATTAAAACAAAGTAATATTAATTCAATTTCTTTTAAGCCTTAATCGAATTCTATTAATATTTAAAAAAAAAAAAAAAAAAATCTCATTTCATTTATTAATTATCTTATTTTTTATATTCAATCATACTATTCCCAAATATATATATATATATATATATCCCAGTCTAATTATTTTAATAAAAAATTTAATAAAATTATTAATAATATTAAAATAAAAATATCAAATATATTTATTATATTTAATTGTTATTAAAATTAAATTATATAATTTATCATAAAAGTCAACAAAATGGCTTCTCATGCCTTAATAATTTATCATTAAAATCATTGTATCAAGAATCTGGCTTCCCATGCCTATATTAAAATAAATTTAACAATAATGAAATGAAAAACAAGTGTTTTCCTTATTAAAAAACAAGTGTTTTCCTTATTTCTTTATTAATAGGGGTCAATAAATTAATTTTTTTAATATACTAATTTTTTTTTATAGTTAAGAAATAAATTTTTTATTTTAATATTTTTTTTTAAATAACAATTGGGAAATACAATTTCAAACAACCAATTTCAAGATTTTCTATTATTTAAAATACATATTTAAATGTGTAAATAAATTGATAACATTCAAAAAAAATCTTTAAAAAACTCAAACTTTACTAAATAAAGAAATTAAACTTTTACTAAATTTTGAACAAAATTACAAAAAAAACCATATATATATATAAATAAAACTTTTATTTATTAATTAAACTACACGGAAATAATGCTACTACTTAATAAATCATTTGACTTTTAATTTTAATACACATATTCTTCGCGTGTGTTGTCGAAGATAATCATTTTTCTCTTAAAGCAATGTAATTTCATGACTTCAAAAAGTGACCATATTTCATGACTTCAAAAAGTGACCATGTAAGAGTTACTCCTAGCTCCAAGTGTTACGCAATTAATTGTTTAATGGGTCGACAAATGCGAATGCCAAGAAAGACACTTGATTTAAAATTACATTAGTATTCTTCATCTGTTGTTGAAGATAATCATTTTATTTTTCCAATAAATGTATTTATGTAACAATGGCGAGCAACTAGGAGTTAGGTAGAGGTATTATTTATTTATTTATTTTAATTTTAAATTTATGAGGTTTTTAAAGGGATCGAATTTCTCTTCATTTTAGAAAAGTTTGTATATCAAAAGATTTGATCTTTCTACATCAAGAGTTAAGATGGATTTAGGTTGACTTAATTTTCCATGGGTTTTCAAAACCATGGAACAATACCATGAACCATTTTTTATTATTATTATTTTGATTTTATAGGGTTATTTTGCTTTGATATAGTCAAAATATTAGATATTAAATTACAAAATCTCTCCAATACTAAGCTTCGACACAATAATTTTATTGTTAATCATTGTAATTCCTTAACAACCATGAGTGACCATGTAACAGTTACTCTTCACTACCTTAATATTGTCATGATACATGGTACAACATCTGGGATTCACTTTTGTCCTCTTACATGTCGTCATGATATAAGGGGTGTCTAAGGAGTAACAAATATAACAAAGGATCACCGTAATAATGATTAACAATTACCCTAGATGTTGCAAAGGAAATGGCGTAAGGCAATACCATATAACACTAATTAATGCTCATTTCAGAACTGTTGAAAGACATAAAAATATCAAAAAATGCAAGGACCACGCTATAATGAAATCTTACTACAATAATGCTTCCTTTATCCTTATAAATGATGAGGGTTATGTTTATGTTAAAGACCTTATCTGATTATGCCAACATGAATGCCTCGTAAATAAAGAAATAGATTATGATTTTCTACCCTCGAAATCAGAGGTCGTTTTGGTACGCTTCCTCCATATTTCTTCTTGATCGCTTCCTCTTGTTGTAGAAAACCTTAATTAGTATTAAGCTGATCTTAAATGATCATTCATTAAAACTGATGTAAAATTCATTAGCCATTATTGAATTGAATGTTAACTGAAAGTGCAAAAATCGAGGAAAATTGCTTGAGAAGATGACTTTACGACAACTGATTAAACAGAATAAAGATGCATAAGAGAAGTGAAAACAGTAAAAACACAGCGATACCAGACAACAAGATTGATGACGGTGTTTGTCCCTAATGGACTACATCTCGAGTCCGCTTTCAAGATGGGCGACCGTTTTTATTAGGAATGAAAAGAAGGAGTTGATTACACAGATATTTGATTAGTTTGAATGTGCACACAAGCACTTCTAATCATTGTCATGAGATATCCCTTTAAACCAGCTTTCCAACGCCTATCATTGTTCCCAATTCCGACACCAGATGCTCCTGTAACAATGAAAACAAAACTGAATATGACCTCTAGAATCCGCAAACAAAATTCAAAACCACTCTCCTCCTGATCAATGAAGAAAAACCGCCTCTTATGGGCCTGCAGGTGCATCAAAACCTCCTTTGGATAATCATGGCATGAATTTGCTACATTCAGGGGTGGTTTGTCTCGGTCTTGTTGTGAAAGGACACATAGGTAGGTTGGTTACAAGGTCCTCAAATTAGTTTGTAACAAAACTTATCAAAAAAACACAAAAGTACTTTGTATTAAACATGTAGATGTTTGTGGTCAGCTAATCGGAAGGAGGGCTAACAACTTCCATGTGAACGTCGGGCGGTCGACTGCGTGACCACCACCTGGTGGCTTATCACCAGTGGTTTTGGCAATGGTTTCGCTAATTGTCTGCGTGTGACCATGTTTATCCTGACCGTCATGGCTTCCCTGATGGCTTTCTTCCGACATAGTTGCAGTTTCGGCTAAGGCTCCAGTGGTCTTTACATTCTCTTAACACATGTTACTTCGCTATGGTTTAAGAGCTAGTGGTCTATACTAACCCTGACAGTCTTTCTCGCTCTAGTCACATGACCTCCGATATGGTCAGACTGCCCACGCGGTTAGGTTGGTGGTTAAAGGACTGTGTTATGGTTTTTTACAGTGTTTTGAATGTAATGTTTTATACATAGGGTGGGGGTTTTATAACTTAGGCTAATGACTTAACAATGCGATGGTTTGGTAGCTATGATAGGTTTAATCATAGGGTTTAGGTTTTAGGCTTAGGGTTTAGCACTGAGGACATAGGTTTTTTTAGCATAGGTATTAATGTATTTGGTTTACATTTTGAATGTTGCATTTAGGTTCTAGGTTTAGGTTTCACATTACATAGTGTATGTTTTTATATCACTTTTGTCATAATGGGACAATAAAACCACATGCATATCGTCGATACAAGCAACGTTTGCGACAAAACCCTTTGTTGACGAAGCATATCGAAACTCTACAATGGAGGACACCCATGTCTTCACTAAATTCTGCGAGGCGAACGACAAAACACATGTCGTCGACCAATCCTGGTGAAACTATCGATGAACATAAGTCGACAGCCAGGTACAAACCGATATCAATTGAATGCCATGAAAACCATAAACATTACTTGAACAACCTGATCAATAACCAACACTGTCGAAGCTAAACTTAATTGACGACGACACTTGAACACCTGTGTAATGATATTACGAGATCCTCCTCGATCATTCCTCTCCACTCAAAAGCTTTTAGACCACAAAAGTTTAACTAAACAAATAGTCGATGAGGGTAGAACTCCCTCTCTTTCCACCTTGACTTGTCAATGTACCAATACGATCAATCACTTGCAAGTGATGACCTAGACGATGCTAACCATGGCACTTTTTGAGTCAGTGACTTGTTTCATCCATCTGCAATATGAACAACTTGCGATGATGGGCAAACAACCTATTATGAACATGGAAACTGAATTCTTTCCACGAAGAACCATGAGTTAGTGATTCATAATCTTTGAAAACAGTCTCTATTGGTTGTTGTTTAATACCATCAACATGTCTAAACAATATATTTTGTAGAATGACAGAGACAATCAAAGATACTTTTGACATCAAACTAGCTACTTGATTAAGCATACTTTCCTGCTTCTTGATTACTAAGTGAACTTGCTACAATGAACCTATCCAACTGTATGATGAAATTTCCTGCAACTTAGGTTGATTCTGAAAGTATTGCATTAGCTATCTATTTGTTTGAATCACCTTGACCTTATTCATTAAATGATGTTTCCATGGATCAACACTTTCCCTTGATACATAAGTTTCCCTTAGACACTTTGACACTGCTTTAGAAAAAGGCTTTGATATGAAAACAAATAGGTTTCCTCTCCACTTGAAAACAGGTTTCCAAACTATTCGAGAAGTTGAACATTTACTTTCCCCAATACTGACCTGTATCCCTGTAACTGTTAAGTTCCAAACTTAAACTAAATTGATTCATTTTGACATTAGGAAGAGGAGCTTTAGGCACGAGCTGTAATTCATGTTGTAATCCCTACTTATGAATAAGATGTTTGGTTCTACATAGAACTGAACAAGTTTCTATCTATTTAATCAAACCATCTTTCAACTAAGTTACATAACTTAAACAAGAATCATGTTGATTGTTATACTGATCGTTTACACACATGATTACAAACCTATTGTTTGAATTTATCAATCGCTTCATACGATTAACATTAACTGAGTTCAAGTGATTTTTACTTTGATGTGCCCTGACAAAAAATTCAACCCCATCTTTCTTACGGTGATATTTATGTTCTCTCCTAAAAATACTGCGTCGTGATCATAAAGATAAGGACTTCCTAATAAAACTCCACATATCTCTACTGGAACCAAATCTAATTCCACTTCATTAATGTAATTAGTTGTAATGGAAAATCTTAATCAACACTATCTGGTGACTATTATCTGACTTGATTTATTTATCCATCCTAATGGGTAAGGTCTTGGATGATTCCGTGTTTCCAAACCCAAACTTTTAACTAGATATTCAGATATTAAATTCGCCTGTGATCCCCTATCAATATTTTTATCTATCTTGGTATGCTTAGAAGTTATCCTTATGTTAAACAATTCAACTCTTTTATCCTCATGTGAAGGATTTATGTTTGATGAAGATGCAATAGTTTTTGAATTTGAACCAGTGTGAGAAGTTTTACCTATCGTAACCATGGCGGTTATTCTCCTTTCATCACCTGAATTTGAACCTAGATCTTGTTGGACTACTACAATGGCCTTCTTTTCATCCTTCTCCTTAAGGAACTTTTTGGGCTTAAGTTCTAGATGAAGTTTCCAACACTTTGATTCATCATGACCAATTCTCTAGCAATGAGAACAAGTAGGTCTTTCCTTCTGAATGATCGCTAATTTCTTTCTCTTCGAAATGTTCTTCCCCTTACTGTCACTGGAATATTTGGTTTCCAACTCTTTGGATGACTGCGATGAAAACTTGAATGGTCTGCCACCTGATTCAATATGTATGGCCTAAACACACACCTCATCAAAATCATCAGGATTAAACATTAATAATGTATGCTACAAATATGAATGTAAACTACCGATGTATTTTAACAAAGTTTCACATGTATCCAATGATATACCAAGTGCCAATGATTTCTTCCTGAACTCCTGAGTAAACTCCTAAACACTCTGCACTTTACCTTGCCTCCGATGCTGCCAATCATTAACATCTTGTTGCATGTATCCTAAAGGATAGACTTGTTTCCTAAGAGCTTTTAAAAACTTAGACCATGAAGAGATCAATTTTCCCTTACACTTTACATCTATCTTAGTTTTACTTTCCCACAAGATTAAAGCTATTCCCCCCATTCTAAGTATAGCTAACTGAATTTTATTTTTACCGCTAGAAATGTTTTGAATGTGAAAATACACTTGTAACTGCTTAATCCAATTATCTAGCTTTTCAGGATTCATTTCGCCATCATAAACATGTAATTCAAATTTCACATGAAGTTTCAAAAGAGATGTTTTCTTAGGTTTCTTTTCTATTTCAGATTCTACACTGGAAGAAGAAGAAGAAGAAGATGATGATGGAGATGATGGAAGTGAAGGAGGTTTATCAACATTTTCCTTTACCTTTGTTCTTCTTCGATGCCTTTGAAGAATAAGTTGCATCTCTTGCCTTCTTGTCTTCGTACAATTCTCCCAACATCTGCTACATAGTGAAGAATGCTTGATGAAACTGTTCTTAACTCATCTTAGTTTAAGTGTTTTCACTTGCATCAGGTCCTGACATGGTCGATTTATGAACGACATGTCGCTTTCCAATCTCTGGATCGATCTAATCAAGGATTCCTTCTCCTCATTGTGACTTTGAACTGGTTAACATTAAATGGAAAATTATACAAATGCAACCTACTCTGATACCAAATTATATGATCTGAAATGATCATTCATTAAAACTAATGTACAATTGATTAGCCATTATTGAATTGAATGTTAACTGAAAGTGAGGAAATCGAGGAAAACTATTTGAGAAGATGACTTTATGGCAGTTGATTAAACATAATAAAGATGCATAACATAAGTGAAAACAGTAAAAACACAGTGACACTAGACAATGAGATTGATGACGGAGTTCATCCCTGATGGACTACGCCTTCGGATTCAATTTCAAGATGGGTGACCGTTTTTATTAGGAATGAAAAGTAGTAGCTGATTACATAGATATTTTATTATTTTGAATGTGAACGTAGGAACTTTTGATCACTATCATTAGATATCCCTCTAGACCAGCTTTCCAATGCTTATCACAGTTCCCAATTTTGACTCTGGATGCTCCTATAACACTGAAAACAAAACTGTCTATGACCTCCAGAATCTACAAACAAAATTCAAAACCACTCTCCTCCTGATCAATGAATAAAAACAACATCTTATAGGCCTGCAGGTGCATCAAAACCTCCTTCGGCTAATGATGGCATGAATTTGCTACATTCAGGGGTGGTCTGTCTCAGTCTTGTTGTGAAAGGACACATAGGTAGGTTGGTTGCAAGGTCCTTGAATTAGTTTGTAACAAAACTAATCAAAAAACCCAAAAATACTTTATATTAAACATTTAACCATTTGTGGTTAGCCAACCGGGTGGAGGGCTAACGGATTCCATGTGAACACCGAGCGATCAACTTCCTAACCACCACCTACTCGCTTATCCGCAGCGGTTCTGATGATGGTTTCACTAACTGTCCGCGTGTGACCATATTTATCTTGACCGTCCTGGCTTCCCTGGTGACTTTCTTTCGACATAGTTGTGGTTCCGTCTAAGACTCTGGCAGTATTTACATGCTCTGATCACATGTGACTCCGCTACGATTTAAGAGCTGGCGATCTATAATAACCTTGATGGTGTTTCCCTCTCTGGTCACATGACGTCTGATGTGGTCAGACTGCCCGCGTGGTTAGGTTGGCGGTTAAAGGACTGCGTTATGGTTTTTTTACAATGTTTTGAATGTAATGTTTTATACATAGGCCGAGGGTTGTATAGCTTAGGCTAATGACCTAAGAATGCGATGGTTTGGTAGGTATGGTAGGTTTAATCATAGGGTTTAGGTTTTAGGCTTAGGGTTTATCACTTAGAACTTAGGTTTTTTTAACATAGGTATGAATGTATTTGGTTTACAGTTTGAATGTTGCATTTAGGTTCTAGGTTTAGGTTTCATAATACAGATTGTTGGTTTTTATATCACTTTTGTCACAATGCCACAATAAAACCACATGCATATTGTGAATACAAGCGACGTTTGTGACGACACCCTTTGTCGACAAACCATATCGAACCTCTACAACAAATGGCACCCATGTCTTCACTAAATCGTGCAAGGCGAATGACAAAACACATGTCGTCGACCAATCCTTGCGGAATTGTCGATGAACATAAGTCGACAGCCAATTACAAACCCATATCAGCTGAACGCGATGAAAACCATAAACATTAACTGAAGAACCTGATCAATAACCAACACTGTCGAAGCTAAATTGAACCGAAAATGACACTGAACACTGACGACGACACTTGAACACCTGTGAAATGATCTGATGAGATCCTCCTGGATCAAAAGAAAATGTTTTATTGTTTGAAACATATGTCTACAAAGAACTATAACAATTTTTAAAATAAATTTTGAATTTCTATGTCAATTAAGGTCTACCATTGAATAAAAATGGACATATCTGCAATTTGGAAATTGAACCCAATAATAACATCAACTACACCTCTTCTTGAGAAAATTTCTTGTGTTTCCCTTTTGAATGTTGAATTACCTCTGTATTATTTCCTTCATGATCCATGAAACTATTCAAAAGATCACAGTTCTCTTTACCACTAATCTCCTTGGTGTCTCCCATGTTATTGTTTTAATCCAACATATTCTGCTTGTGTAAATCTAACCCATGTCATGTAGTTGAAAATAATTTAGATACCATTCAACAACATTTAAATGATTTTATCTCGAAAATCAAGAAAGTGTGGTCCATAAGCACGACACATCAAAAACCAGACCTCACCTTGGTTTTAAAATAATGGCCACAAAAACTATATAACCTACTCGTCTATTTGATTGGTAAAAACATGAAAGAGTTATTGTGAATTTTGCATTTTAGACAAGAAACATAGGGATACTTTCTACAAAAAAAAATTGAATGAATAAAAAACATGCATGTGGAAATTGCACATAGTGAGCTTGTGGTCCCATGAGAATTTAGTCATTAGCAAGTCCAAATTATTTTATGACATCCATCAACCATGCTACCATGAAATCTTATTGCAATATTGCTTCCTTAAGCCTTACAATTCCTCCATATTTCTTCTTGATTACTTCCTTCTGCTATAGACAACCTTAATTAATACAAAGAAATTTTTTTATAGTTTGAAACATGTGTCAACAAAGGACTATAACAATTTTGTAAATAAATTCTGAATTTTTATGTGAATTAAGATCTACGTTTGAATAAAATTGCACATCTCCCATTTGGAAATTGAACGCAAGAATAACGTCAACTACACTTTTTGTTGAGAAACTTTCAAGTGTTTCCTTCCTAGAAAAAAATGGTTGTTCTTTCTCAAGTACAAGTCATTAGTCCAGAAGTCAAAACCCATATTATTATACATCATAAAATCGAACCGATATTAGCTCAAAACATGCATACTATCCAGACGCTTCTCAAAACATTTTGAAGCTAAAAAAATATGCAGTCTCAGAGTTTACAGTCGATGAATCAACTGTCCCATGTGAACCGATAAAAAATTATGTTGGCATTCACATCATGAATATGCAGTGTTATATTCTTTGCATATACAACATAATTTGGTGCATTTTAGGGTTCACAAGACATTTAGAGTGAATATCAAGTCCAACACACTTAATATAAACTCGTAACACATACAATGCCTCTCTAGAGATTCACATTCATTACTAATTGAGAAGATAACCAAATGAAAAAAAATATCACCAGAAACTCAAATACCGATCACCATCGCCAATCAACCATAACAAGGGTTGCCTTTTTTGAAAAAAAAAATGAAAGACAAAATGCCATCATTTAAAGAAATTGCTCCAAATAAAGATGGACAAAGATAAATCTTGAAAATGTTAGAGAATTGATTTCTTACCAATGCCAAAGTTCGATCAATTTTCAAGTGCCTCCTCATTGATTGAACTTGTGGAAACAATATTTGAGTCCTTGGTGATACATAATTTGGTTTCCTGTTAGGAGCTACTAGAAGAGAATGTCTCCTTATTATAGGAGTTCCCTTCTCCTGAACATCTAGACTCGACTTTGGAGAATGACCACGAAGCTTTTCTTTTTCCGACTTAGTAGAAATCATGTAACTTTGATTCAATGGACTACCTTGAGAAGCATGTCGAACATGCTCAGTTTCAATAGATGCAAATGAAATGTGCCTTTGGGTTCTTTCTTCTATAATGTTATTTTTCCTATCTTCCTACCTTAATATTAATTTACGCCTAATAATAGCAACATTGTGAGTTATATGAAACATTGTATCTAAATGCCATTACCCTTTAAAGAGCATCCTCAATTCGTGTATCACCCACCTTATTATCCACTCTAGACATCCTAGGTTATTATTAATTGATAAAGAGTATATAAATTTTAGGATGGTGTTTTATGTGAACTAAAATACTAGTGAGGTCCAACACTATGTATGGGGGTTCATTGTAACCTTGGATATATTCTATGAGTTGATGCAATGTTTTTCTTGTGGCTACAACTTAGATTTGGTTGTCACCTAGTTATCATGATTCAAAAATCAATCATCATCTCAGACCATTGCATCATTGGATATAATTTTTCAGAGAATGTTTCTTTTTATTTGTCGCAATGATTCAAAACTCAATTATTATAACTCAATATTTACTTTCTCGCTATTTGTTCTGTATATGAAACCTTTAAATAAATCACAAGAACATTTGATTTTATAATGTGATCTCCCCAGCATGGGTGGGTGTTTTAGAAATTAGAGAGAAACTTGAGTGGTTATTGCTAGAAATTGTTATATAGGATAAGAAAGTTGAATGGTTTGTAGGCAATCTAGATGCCATAACAAATATCAAGTTCAAATTTTCTAGTGTCTTTGGCCATCATGTAGCGAATAAAAACAATTTCAACTAAGAATGTCAATGCATCACTGCGACACTAAAAAAGACCATTTATTTTATCTTGTGACATCCCTAGCACTTTTCTCTTATTATGGATCAAGTTATATACTAGAATAGACTCTTTCTTCCAAAGGCTCTATAGTATCTATTGGATGAAGGGAAATGTTATAATAACATTTGTGCAAAGCAAATCCTCAAGGGTATCTCAACATACTCTGTGTGTGCTATAAATAATAAGCTCTAAAACATTTTTCATATAGCTACTCACTTTCTTAGAGGAAAAATTGAACAAGATAT
Organism: Pinus tabuliformis; assembly: GCA_031772625.1. NCBI lineage: Eukaryota > Viridiplantae > Streptophyta > Pinopsida > Pinales > Pinaceae > Pinus > Pinus tabuliformis. Next base: position 147,492,817 of record CM062818.1, on the reverse strand, counting down.
GTAAACTTTAAACCATTTAGATCTTTAGGTTCTATTTTTATTTTTCCTTGTTTACTGTCAATCCTCATCTTTTAAAGCTATATTCTTTTTTATATATATGACTACTTGTTTAAAGGAAAAACTCAAGGTGTTATATAAAATATTAAAATCGTCACTCTTTCTTAATTTTTCATCCTTCTTAATATACAATACATCACAACATGACTTGCACTTCATCATCAACTTTCCCTTTCCTCGAAAGGAAGTATAGACTTTTCCTGATTTATATAATTCTATCTCCTCGTTTCCAATGCTAGGTGATGAGATTTCACCTGGAAAGGAAGCATAGACTTTTATTGATTTGTATCTTTCTATCTCCTTGTTTCCAATGCTAGGTGATGAGAGTTTAAACTAAATTAACAAATTTTGTGTCATTTATGCATGAAGAGTTTTTCTCTTGAGAATATGTTGTTCCATGTTATCTTTTCTTTAGGTACTCTTCTTTCCAACCTGAATAATCTTAAGATTGTATTATAATGAACCTATCTTTTGCACAAATCCTACTTCCATATTGATGATGATTTTATATGGATTTCGTTAACCATTTGATGTTTATTTGATTTCATACTCACTAAGTATGATTTCTTCTTTCTGGGTTCTTGACCGATTAAAGACTGTTTAATCTACTAAGTTTTCATTTTATTTCTCAGTGTCTTAAATGGAAATTATTTATATTTCAATAGCTGATATGAAGTTGGTCACTTTTGTTCTTTGTGCAAATAGTAAAAATATATGGAGCATGAAAAATATATTCAGAGCACACTTTCCATCACATTTGTAGAGAAAAGTATAACAGAGTATCACACTTTTCTTATCAAATCTAAATGCTCCTATATGCATCACTTTTCTTATCATATATAAATTGTCCTATATGTAACAATAGTGGCTTTCGTCACTTCGAGAGCAATAAAAACAACTATATTGAGAAAATAACTCCACCACTGAGAGAGATATGGTAGCAACTGTGGAATTGGTCAACATGTCTTGCTCTGTGGTCTTGGCTATCGGGCATAGCTTTCTTAATCTTGTACATAAGACTGTAAATTTGCATTTAGCTTATACTACATTAGCCATGAAATTTCCAACATTAAGGGCACACTTTTCATCACACTTTTAAAGAAAATTATAACCAAGTATGACATGTTTCTTATCGTATTTAAATGCTCCTATATGCAACAACTACCTATCACGTTTGTAGAGAAAATTTCAATAGAGTATCCAAGTTTTATTATCATATTTTGGTGCAGCACTTCCAATACTTGAACACACAAAAGGAAACACATTCAAAAGCTTTAACTAAATCAAAAGTCTCAAAATTCTACATACATTTCTACATCTTACAGGCTCTTTTCAATTTATACAAATGGATTAGAACCTGTTATGAAACTGGCTCACAAAAAGATAGAAAAGAGAGATCCACGCCTTAGAATTCAGCCTCTTCGTGGGGGCAACCTCCTTTACATTACATAAATGAGCAATTCTTCGATGATTCAAATGACAAAACCTCCTTTCTATATATAGGAGTCTAAGGGGTCACAATATAACCCAGCCGACCTAACAATAATAATATAAAGCCACAAAAATAACAATAAAGGGATTCTATGGGGCACAGTAATAAAAATATGGGGAAAATAGGGGCACAACAATTTACTAAGGGATACAAAGACAATAGTAATGGGGTAATCACTAGTATTATAGGGACCCAACATGCTACTGTATAAAACTCTCATCCTCCCATGTGGAATCTTTAGTGGATAAAATCTTCCACTTGATAAGATACTCAGAAATTGATCGATTTCGTAATTGTCGAGTTCTTGTTTCTGTGACTGCTTCTGGTTCCAATATACCTTTTCCTTCCTCGTCAAGTTCTGGCAATATTGTTTGAACTGGGAGCTTGTCTCCTATAACCTTCTTTAAACATGAAACATGGAAAACTGGGTGCAATCGAGAAGCTACATGAAGCTCCAATTTGAATGCCGTAGTACCAATCTTTTGCAACACCTTGTACGAACCATAATACTTTGGTGATAATTTATTATCCTTCTTAGCTTGCTTGAGGGTCATTTGCTTATATGGTTGTAGCCGTAGGAATACCCACTCACCTACATCAAAATTTATTTCGTTGCGATGTTGATCTGCCTATTGTTTCATTCTATTCTGTGCCAACACAAGGTTATCCTTTAAGAATTGGAGGACATGTTGTTGATGTTCGATGTGATGTTCCACTGCTTGAACCTTAGAATTTTCTCTTAAATATGATGTGATGGATGGTGGCTGATATCCATAAAGTGCCATAAATGGGGTCATTTTTGTTGTTGTATGGAAGGAAGTGTTATACCACCATTCAGCCAGAGGCAACCATTTGACCCATTGTGTCTGTTTACCAGATACAAAGAAACGAAGATATCCTTCCAAACATTTGTTTACTATCTCAGTTTTCCCATTAGATTGAGGATGATAAGATGAGCTATGAGCTAACTGAGTACCAAGAGAAGAAAATAATTATGTCCAAAAATTTCCAGTGAAAATGGGATGTCTGTCACTTATAATAATCTTTGGGTTTCCATGTAGCTTTTGAATTGTTTCCATAAATGCAGTAGAAACTGTACTGGGTTTAAATGGATGTGATAACGCACAAAAGTGTGCATACTTGGTAAGTCTATCAACTACCACCATGATGACACTCTTTCCCTCAGACTCGGGAAAACCTGTGATAACATCCATTGAAACCTCCTCCCAAAGTTGCCTTGGAATGGATAAAGGCTGTAATAGACCCGGTGTCTTAATTGTTTCAACTTTATTTTGTTGGCAAACCAAACATTTCGCCACAAACTTTTGAATATCTGATTTAAGGCCCTCCCAAAATAATTCCTTCTTAACCCCGTGGTAAGTTTTTAAAAATCCTAAGTGCCCTCCTAAGGGAGAAGTGTGTAATTCCATAAGAATCTTTTTTTTTAGCTGGGAATTCTTACAGAGGTATAAGCGATCTTTGTACCATAACGAATCATTTTTCCAGCTAAATGTATCAGACGTACTGGAGTCTTGTTGTAACTTTCGAATAAGTGCCCACACTTCTTCGCCATTCTTCCATTCCTCCCTTGCTTCGTTTATCCTATCTAGTTGGATAATAGAAATGGAACACAACAATGCTTCCACATCCTCATCCTTTCTTGAGAGTGCATCTGCCACCACATTTTGCTTTCCTTTTTTGTAGATGATTTCAAAGTCATAACCCAACATCTTTGTGACCCACTTCTGTTTCTCTTCAGAGGATAATCTTTTGTTCTAAAAAGTATTTAAGCCTATCATGATCCGTTTTTACCTTGAAGTGTCTTCCCATTAGGTAGGGTCGCCATTTCTTAAGTGCATGGAGTATTGCCAACATTTCCTTCTCATAAATAGCTTTGTGTAAAAACTTTCCCTTGATTGGATGACTTTCTAAAGAAATGGTCTTTCATCTTGCATTAAAACAACACCAATTCCATTTCCTGAAGCATCACATTCCACAATAAAGGTTTTTGTGAAGTCTGGTGTAGCTAAGACCAGTGCTTGGCACATTGCCCCTTTAAGATGCTCGAAGGCCTTTGTTGCTTCTGGAGTCCATGAAAATGCATCTTTCTTCAATAATGTTGTTAGAGGTGCTGTTATTCTCCCATAATTCTTAACAAACTTGTGATAATACCCTATCAACCCAAGAAATCCTCGCAAATTATTTATGGATGTCGGGATTTTCCATTCCTTAATGGATTTAATTTTGCTAGGGTCTACCTTAACTCTTTCATGAGATACAATATGACCCAGATATTCCACCTCCTTTACTCCAAAGAAACATTTGGATCTTTTTGCATATAATTGTTTCTCCTCCAATAGTTGTAGCACCCTGTCAACATGTTCAACATGGTCCTTCCAAGACTTGCTGTAGATTAGTATATCATCAAAAAATACTAACACAATTTTTCTAAGGAATGGTTTGAAAATGGAATTCATCAAACCTTGAAATGTTGAAGGTGCATTGGTAAGGCCAAAAGGCATCACCAAAAATTCATAATGACCCTCATGAGTTCTAAATGCTGTTTTTGGAATGTCTTAAGTCTTCATTCTAATTTGATGATATCCTGAACGAAAATCCAACTTGGTGAAGTAAATTGATCCATGCAATTCATCCAGTAATTCATCAATGACAGGAATGGTAAACTTATCTTTAATACTGTGCTTGTTGACCTCCCGATAATCCAGACACATGCGCCATGGTCCATCCTTCTTGTGCACCAATACTACTGGAGCAAAGAAAGAACTTTGACAATGTGCTGGTCAATTCTTCCGTGAAAATTGCCCAAGTGATAATTTGTTTATGAGAGCAAAGCCATTGATACCATACAAACTGATTTGGTTCCAAATATAAAGTTGCAATACATACCTTTTGTGTGTTTTGCACATTATTGAGATCGAAAAATTGCTCCATCTGTAATATTCATGTTGCGGGATCCTTTCCATCAAACTTCCTCATATCGATTTTTGGAATATGGTAGGTCTTCGATCTAACATTAGAGTCTATGGAATCATGATTAAGATTTCTTTTGTTCTCATCATGAGTTTCCTTTACTACCGTTTCACCATTAGTGACCATTTCTTGTAGCAACTTATTTATATTTATCTTCAATTCTTCCATCTTATCATCTATGCCATGAATTTTAGCGTCCATTCCATTCATCTTAGCTTCCATGCCATCCATCTTAGCTTCTACACCTTTCTTTAAACAATCCATCTTAGCTTCTACACATTTCTTTAAACCATCCATCTTAGCTTCTACATATTTCCTTAAACCATCCATCTTAGATTCTGTTGCCTTTTGTGCAAGTGACACTTGTTGCACTTGGTCGCGTAATTTTGATATATCATGTTGCATTTCTTCCTCTTATTCATAAGTCATGCTAGAGCTTTCAAGTTGCTTACTAGGTGTTTTCACTTTCTTTCCTCAGGGCATCAATTACTGATTAAAACTAATTTTTCAAACCAAGCTTATGCAAAAATAAAAAAAAATCACACCTTTTTTCACTTTGTAAAAGCTTGATATTGAATCTGATGTATCTCTGCAATTTCGAATCATCCAATTCTAAAATTGTGACCTGTAGTAGCCATCTGTGTCCTCTTTCCAATGCCACCAGTCTGATCCAAGTTGGATTCTCCAAGGAAGAGTTATGCACAATCTCCTAAGATAACATGATTATAGACTAGTTCAGTAGAGCGAATTTGTACGACGTGCCACGAGTCTCTATTTTGACCTTTGGATCTAAAAATGATATAAACAAAACTACAGTCCATCATCTTTTTGTACCTTCTTACGAAATTTCAATCTGATGCTTAGAGAGAAAGTTATGACGATTTTCCCCAGGTCACCTGTTTGGAATGTAATTCAGGAGTTTGCAAAAAGACCGACTTCCTCAGATCATATAACCGCAAATATAGTGCAAAAAGGTCTAAAATTGGGGAATTGAGATTCAGCGCGATGTCTTCTCAAATGGGTTTTTCTTTTAGCTTCTGAAACATTGCAGAAAAAAAGTTATAGCGAAAATTCCACGATGACCTGTTTAGAGCAGCGAAACCCTAGAATCCAAAGCTCTGATACCAAATGTTATGAAACCAGCTCACAAAAATATATAAAATAGAGATCCACGCCTTAGAATTCAGCATCTTCGAGGGGGAAACCTCCTTTACATTACATAAATGAGCAATTCTTCGATGATTCAAATGACAAAACCTCCTTTCTATATATAGGAGTCTAAGGAGTCACAATATAACCCAGCCGACCTAACAAAATAATATAAAGCCACAAAAATAACAATAGAGGGATTCTATGTGGCACAGTAATAATAATATGGGGACAATAGGGGCACAACAATATTAATAAGGAATACAACTACAATAGTAATGGGGTAATCACTAGTATTATAGGGACCAAAGAAAACCCAAGTATGTTCTAGATCCCTTAAAAACTCCAACAATATCTCTCTTGATCGCTAAAATATCTCATCCAAATCCTTATCCATAGAATAGAGCTAACTAATCCATAATCCTCTCAAACCTTCCACAATACTCTCAGATCTTCTCCTACTTACAATAATAATCATTCTCTCTTAAAAACTATAGGAAGATACAATAAATAATTAAATCCTAGCTTTCTAAACTAACTCTAATAAACAATTGACCCAGTTTAGGTGCTTCTACATCAGACTCCCAAAGTTGAAAACATTCATGCTCTCCTAATCATATGCTGATGAAAACCTCTAGGGTCCCAAACCTTAATTTTTAATTCTCCAAATGCTCTGCACCTTTGTTGTTGTTGCATGTATGCTACCTTCTGGTTCATTTTCCTTTCTTCATTCAGTTTGAAATTCTGGTTGATCATCCCTTCTGCTATCATTTGTCTCCATCTAGATTCTCTCATCATCAATTTACACAATTCTTCAATCACAGAATCAATTTATGCTTTCTCATGGAATCCTTTTTGTCTCATCAAGTTGCTTGAGATCCTTTCTCTGCTGCAATTTTTCACATTGGTTTTTCACTTGCTGCCTTCTCTTCTCATCTTTTTCTGCCATCCATACATCCTTAATATCTTTGAAAACATCTTCCTCTCCAATTTCCATTTCATGCTTCTTATCTCCAAATTTACTTTCAAGAATTAAATTATTTGTCATCTTTCTGACTGCATACTCATCCACCTCTTCTTCTTTGTTAGCTAGTACATCAAAAACTTGGCAACTAACACATATCTTTGTCCCAATCAAAGCTTGAGACACCCCCTCATATCTGACTGCAGGCACACTCTCATACTCCTATTCTTTCAGCAAATACTCCAGCAATTCAATTTCTCCTTTACACCTCACAAGTACTTCATCATGATGTTGTTTATAGTCTTCAATAGGTTCTTCTTTCTTAACGTCTTTCAATAGTTGTTCTTCCTCTTCATTTATTCATATGACTGTCTTATTTTTGTCTTGGGGCAAATCTACCTCGCCTTCTTCTTCAACACATTTTTGCATTACTGTCTTTTTGTAAGCCCTCTTCAAGAGCTATCCTTGCCTCGTCTTATGCCTTAACATTCTCCTGCAATTTTTCTTCATCAATAACATTAGTCCAATTCATTGGATTACCTCTCTGAGAAAATGTTCGTTCATTCTTCATCAGAATAATATTCTTATCTTCCATCTCCATGACAGCTACATATGATAGTCTTCCCCCATTAAATAACTCATTATCTCTGAGTAATTCTTCCTTCAATTGAGCATTGAATATCCGCTCCCACTTCACTTGCAATCTATGGCATTTGAATTTTCTTTTCATAATCCAACCATACCTCTTGTCTTCCTTATTCCTCTATAATATCTCTATCAATAACTCAAGACAGAATTTTATCTCATCTTTCTCTCTGTCAATCTCTTCTTGATTCTTTCTCATGCCATTTTCCTTGGCATTTTCCTTCTCCTTTTTGTGGCTTCTACCCGAACCTTTGCAATGACTATCAACAAGCATCTTCTCCTCCTCTGTGAACTCCATCTATTCACTTGTGGACTCTGTTCAATCCCCTTTTCAACAAGCCTTCATACTTGCCATCCAACAATGCAAGATTTATCTCTCTGCTTGACCTCTTGACATCTTTTTGTTCTTTGTCTTAGAACCATCTTTTGAGCAACTCTCTTGCTCCTCTTTCCTTCTGCAACTTAAATCCATTTTTCTTGAGAAAACTTTTGTCCTCTCTGTCCAACATTTCGCTAGAACGTTTAGGTTCTTCTACACTTTCCTTCAGAGTATCCACTTACTTTGTGTTCAAGAATGCAACTGGTTCATAGTAGGCTCCACACGCAGTAGATTTATTTTATAGTAATAGATTTTCTGCTATTTGAAAGTGCCTCTTTCCGTGCTTCAAAAAAGATTTCCAATGTATAGTGCAAATCAAATACAATTATGTAGCTTAGCTTGAGGTTGTTTGGAGATATTCCATATCAAATTCAATGGGTTTGTTTCTTTAGAAAATAAACATCATTATTTGAAATTACCTGGAAGATATAAATGAAATACCAACACCTCACATATTTTGGCCCTCAATGCTACAGTGTTTGCACAAGCATAAAAAACCTCCATGACTGGAATTTTCTCCATGTTCAATATGGATCCATCATATTTGCATTTGACTGATGGTTTATGTGCCTTTGTTACTAGTTCTATGTTTGATCCATCTAGCAACATATACAAAAAAATGTCTCACGCATTGTTATTGTTCAATCCAACCAATACATCTTCAAGAATGCCAATCGACAATCCACATAATACAAAAAAATTGATAGCCTCAAGTGTATCTATCCTTATCTTTGAATGTGCATGGCGAAGATTAGGAAGAAGATCCCTCAAATTTACAATTCCTTCCAAAATATTTTAAAAGGAACAATACCCACAACCTTTTAAACTCTCATTTTTTTTTTAATACACAAAAATTCAATTTGTAATACACATTAGCAATTTCAATATCCACTACCTATCACACCTTATTTTGAAGGATATGTGATATTCATTGAGAATTTGGAGAGTTTTATAATAATAAGGCATCAAATTTGAATCTTTACCCAAACTCACCAACAAGATTTCTCCACAGTTCGAAATCAAGTTTTGACTTTTAATAAAAACCCACGTGACGAGGGTTCAATGCCTTTGGAGGTCTCATAGTAGCCATGCCCGCATAGATCTCCACTAGCTGGATTCTTCACACACAAAATTCTCACAAGTCGTTCATCTTGGATAAAATATAAGATGCCTGAAAAATAGCTTCAGGTTTGGACATATCATCGGCTACCTTTAGCACCACAACATTAAACTTTGTCACAAAAAATGTAAGATTAACTACTATTGTATGGCTAGAAACAGGAATTCTAAATTCTTTTGCAAAAATGAAATAGAATCATTCTCACTCCAATCCACTGGGCCCAAATTAGGAACCTCTACTGCTAGTGAAAGTGCAGCTGATATGGAAATTGCAGGGATACCATGAACCACCATATCATGCTTGAATACTGTAAGACTTTAGCTCCTTTGTAGTATATTCAATGTAGTATCAGCTACCTACCGAACAATATGTCTCCAATCCATGCAATGATGTGTCACAATTTATTGTAGTAATAAACCAGCATGATAGAATCCTCACATACATGAAATGGAAAATCACGATTTCACAATGACGTTAGATACATCAAGCTAGACACACATGCAAGCCTTAAAATAAGTCTTGTGTGAACTCTCTGCACACTGCATAGTCGGCTCTAGATGATAGATTGCTTTCCAAGTTCGATATCAACTTCTCGAGACAGATGGGTAGCGTATGTGAACAAGAGAAAATGTGCTTATATTCTAATGCAAATGGTTTATTGATAAACAACCATCGCACCCTGGACATTAATAAACCCAGTGATTCCTACAATTCTTCCAACAACGCTCTCTACAACAGAATCTTCAAGATAATCAAAGGCACAGTCTGCGATCAACCAACTTATGTGCCTTTCCCAAGATGAATTAAAAACACAACTAATTTAACCACTGCACAATATCACTCATCTCTCACCTTAGCTCTGATACCAAAAATTGTGCACCGCTTCCAATATTTGAACACACAAAAAGAATCACGTTCGAAAGCTTTAACTAAATCAAAAATCTCAAACTTCTACATACATTTATACATCTTACATGCCTCATAGGCTCTTTTCAATTTATACAAATGGATTAGAACCCAAGTATGTTCTAGATCCCTTAACAAACTCTCTCTTGATCCCTGAAATCTCTCATCCAAATCCTTATCCCTAGAATAGAGCTAACTAATCCATAATCCCCTCAAACCTTCCACAGTACTCTCGAACCTTCTCCTATTTACAATAATAATTATTCTCTCTTAAAATCTATAGGAAAATACAATAAATAATTAAATCCTAGTTTTCTAAACTAACTCCTCTAATAAACAATTGACCCAAGTTAATAAAAATTGACCGAGTTTAGATGCTCCTGCATCATATTTAAATCCTCCTATATGCAACAACTACCTAGGGAGTAGATTTATCATGGAAGATTATGTTAAGAGAGGCAAAGGTCTAATCAATCTGTTTAATTATTATTTATAGGATATTTTGTTAATTAAAATAGATGTTAGATATAAGACTTTTATGATCCATAATTTAGAGAATAGTCTTTCGGATTAATCACATCGCAAGGATTGGGTTGACGTTTCGAACTAACTAATGTGGTTCATCCTCAGGACAAGGTGAGAAATCAATCGATCTAAGAGAATAAATAGCAGGGATGCATCACTGCACAGTGTTAGCCGTTCATAGTTAGCCGTTAGTGAAATAAAATTATTTAGTTAGAAACTAGCCATTATGTAATAATAAATTATTTATTATCGAAAAAGTTGCAAATTTATTAATTAAATAATCTAATAAAATAATAATATAAGCAAAGGCTGACCTAGTCAATGGGACGAAGAAAACTAGCTGTTATCATAATAATATTAATTAACTAGCCATTATAATAGGTGATTATAATAATATTATGTAAAAAAAAATTATTATGTAATAAAATATAACATATTTACCAAATTAAATAACTAAAATCTTATAAATTCATATAATAATGTCTTATAACTATTATAAATTTATATAATAATAATAGTTTGAAAATAATTAATTATAGAATTTTATATAATAATAAGTTACAAAAGAAGAAAACTAGTTGCTATCATAATAATATTAATTAACTAGCCATTATAATAGGTGATTATAATAATATTAGGTAAAGTTTTTTATTATGTAATAAAATATTACAAAAAACTAACATATTTGCCAAATTAAATAACTAAAATCTTATAAATTCATATAATAATATCTTATAGGTATTATAAAATAGTAGTTTGAAAATAATTAATTATAGAATTTTATATAATAATATATTACTAGTATTATGAATTTATATAAAAAGTTTAAATGAAATTAATAATCTATTTTATTATTATAATACTATGACTAGAACTAATAATATTTTTATTTATTTATATGAATAATAGGTAAAAAAATTAATTGCTTTAGATAACTTAAAATTTAACATTAATAAACATTTAATAAGGAGATAGCCACTTTATTAAGAAGAGGAGAGTAGCCAACTAAAAGGAGGAAGATAACAAAAGCCAAGAAATATAAGGTGGAGGAGAGGGTGGAAAAGTTAAGAGGCGAGAGCTGGAATCCAACTTTTACTTAACTTCCAGCCATCATCCCTATTTAGGTTATTGGTATGCCTCTCAATCTCAATCGCTTCCTGAGTTTCTTGTGGTGGAAATGACCAATTTTAGCAATGACCTTAGATTATTCAATGCAGACATGGTGCTTATATTTCTCAACATGTTCTGCAAGTTCTGGCATGTGGGAGCGTTTGTGTCTGATGTCAGCCACATTCTCACTGATCCTATGCTTAATAGGTCTCCCGATTTCTCCAATGTAGAGGATACCATAGGAGCAGGGAATAAGATAGACCCCTTTTGAGCTCATTGGGTCAATAGGGTCCTTAATCGACCTAAGAGATTTTTTAATGGTATTGAGAGGCTTGAAGGAGAAAGAAAAATTAGTTTTCCTAAGAATATGGGAAATCCTATCAGTGGTACCTTGGATATACAGGAGATGAACCTTAGAGATAGGATTAGAGAGGGTGAGTTTAACCCTCGGCTCCTTGCTAGCTTTGTGAAAAACCTTGAGGCTATGGGATCTATTGTACCCAATATTTTCAAAAACCTCAAGAAGATGAGATTTCTCCTGATCAAGATGGTCATCATCAGAGACCCTTAGGGCACAGGTAGCAAGAGTGCTGAGAACCCCAAAATTTTTAGCAGGGAGATGATGAGAATCGACATGGAGGTACTATTCTGTGTGAGTATTCTTCCAAAAAACTTGGTGACAGACAGAACCATCGTCCCTCCTAGAGAGGAGGATGTCAAGAAAGGGAAGGCAACCATTCTCCTCAACTTCCATGGTGAGTTTGATGGAATCTTATTGGGAATTAAGGTGCTCAAGAAACAAATCTAGTTTCTCTCAACCATGAGGCAAGATGACACAAGTTTCATCAACAAAACTCTTCCATTTTTTAGGATGGTATTTGGTAGAATCAAGGGCCCTGCTCTCAAGATCTTCCATGAAAAAGTTTGCGACAATGGTGGAGAGGGGGTAGCTCATCGCAAAACCACAAGTTTGTTCATAGAATTCACCCTAAAAGCTAAAGAAGGTAGAGGTAAGGAAAAGGCCAACTAATTTGGCCATGTCTTTATTGGTGATACGATTAATGATATCAATGGCTTCATGGATGGGGATTTTGGTGTATAGAGAGACGACATCAAAGCTCACTAGTAAATCGCTAGGATCCAGCTTGATATCTTTCCACTCTTGAATGAAATAAGAAAAGTCTTTCACAAACGAGTCAGTGTAGCCAACGAGAGGTTTGAGCTTTTGGGAAAGGAATTTGGCAAGAGCGTAGGTTAGTCCGCTTATTGTATTGACAATAGGTCTCAAGGGAGCACCAGACTTATGAACCTTTGGGAGGCCATAGATCCTAGGGGTAAGGGGGTTGCTCTCAATGAGTTTTCGGGCCAGGGGATTAAGAGAAGACATTATAAGACATTATTATATGAATTTATAAGATTTTAGTTATTTAATTTGGTAAATATGTTATATTTTATTACATAATAAAAACTTTTACATAATATTATTATAATCACCTATTATGATGGCTAGTTAGTTAATATTATTATGATAACATCTAGTTTTCTTCGTTCCATTGACTAGGTCAGCCCTTTCTTATATTATTATTTTATTAGATTATTTGATTAATAAATTTGCAACTTTTTTTATAATAAATCAATTATTATTACATAATGACTAGTTTCTAATTAAATAATTTTATTTCACTAACGACTAACTATGAACGGCTAACACTGTGCAGTGGTGGTATTTATTCTCTCAGATCAATTGATTTCTCACCTTGTCCTAAGGATTAACCACATTAGTTGGTTCGAAGCGTCGACCCAATCCTTGTGGTGTGATTAATCCTAAAGAATATTCTCTAAAATAGACGTACAAGTAATCTAGGTAATTATTATTATCTATGCCACCACGTTATGGAATATTATTTTAAGGTTTATTTCCTTTAATTTTAAAACAATACTGAGGGAAACAAATCTCCCTTTATGTACATATTGTTAAAGTTAGAGGAAGAAATTTTGTTGCAAAGGAAAGAGTTCCAAAATGAGAGAAATTTAGATAGCATAACATATAACATCTCTCTTCATATATGCTTTTCTTCCATATGCTACCACCGACGTTTCCTTTGGAACATGTGGTGAAATTGCTAGTTTTATTATTTTATGTTTTTGTATTTTCAACTACTATTGTCCATATTGTCCATGATATTTGAATTCAAAAACACTAAAGTTAGCTTTAATTTAAATGTAAAAACTATTTGCATATAAATAAAATAATTTCAATCTTGAAATACCCATTGAAATAGTTTATTTTTTCATAAACTTGCTCTCATCTCTTTTCAAATTTTTAAATAACAACCAAACACATCTATGAAAATGTTCATTACTACATAGGAATCATAATCACCACATAATAATGAATCGATTGGATGTACAAGTTCATTACCACAAACAACTAAAGTGATAAAAATGATAGAAGATATGCTGAGGAAGGAGTTGCGTAGAGTCAGTTTAGTTCTATTTTTAATCTAAAAAATAAATGTCCAAAGGTAGGCATGGCATTGGAATCTCTTCGAGTAGCACAACCTTCACTAGTGTGAGTCCAAACCTGTCACCCATGTCCACTTTGTCGGCACTCATGCCTTAGGGAAGAACGCATTCAAATGGATGGAGGAGGGATTCCAACAACAGATGGATAATTCAACTGGCCAAACGAATCCCCATGCACATTCTCCTCCTTACATTGAATGGAATCTGCTCAAAGTTTCATCCACTGTAATCCACACTATTCGTCTCCTTATCAAGAAATCTCTCTAGCATAAATTTCAAGGGTTCCTTCCATATTTAAGTGTCCTTTCCAATTTCCCACAAATTGGCTATTATTTTAGAGTACACGAGTGTCACAAATCCTGTAACCTCACAATGATTATAGTCTTTTTGAGGGATGAGGAAAGACGTCGTTGGGTGCAACCAGAGCAGTTATTTCACCATGGCACAAAGACAATGAATATGCTCTGCATCACTTTATTCCACCATTCGATCATGCCCCACTACCTCCTCGAATTTAGCTTGGATGTGTTTCACCTTTTCTAGATTGTAGAAGAGTTCTTTCATCACTCATTCTATTATCGTTATAGTGGCGTCACTCCTAGCCCCAAATATTTCCTGCAATATGAAAAGAGACTGAACATGAGAAAGAAAACCATAAATACATTTTCCATCAAAATTGAATTGAGGCAAGGGAATCAATACAGTGAACGTGATGTTTTCTTGATTGATTATTTTATTATTCCAATGCAAATGAAGGGTGAACAATACGACATCACCCTCTAGGTCTCAAGTCCCCACAACTCTGACACGAATCTCGCCGACTGAAATTAAGATATTGACAAGATGAACAATGCTTTTCGCTTGGTTTGCGATTCATCTTCCCAAATGGAGCATAGAATAAATAGTTACTCAACTAATGTACATATAACATAGGTTTCTGACTATGAAACTTGCTCGACCAAGGCCTTTTTCTATGCTACCAAGTTAAATTACCAAAAAACGAAGAAAATAAATTCCAGCTCTCCCTCGAACTCTAAATTCCCCCTTTTGTTGCATAGTCTAAACAAACATTACAAGAGATTTGCAACAACTTCCCCAGAGACAACTCCTCCAAATGGGGTTTTCGTTGAATAACTTTAATTGGAAGGGCTTAATTTCTTATTGGCGAAGTACTCATGGGTTATAATAACATTGGAGTGCAAAAAAGTGCATAGTGGAAGTTAGGGGAGTTCTTCCCACGGGGAACACGACGTAAATATATAAAATTTACGATGTCTATAAAAATGACCGTCTATTTTAAATAAATTATTATATTTTTTTATAAAATTTATAAATATTTAAAAAATTCCATTTCTATTATATTTTTTTATATTTTCATTTTCATTTTTTTTTTTGTATATATGATAAAAGACACTAATAAACAATAAACCATAAAAATAATGACAAATTTGTATGAGACCATTTTGGATTTAGAATGTACTATATATGGTTAAAAAAATAAATATGAGTATATCACATCCATTTACAAATGTGTAAGGCTCTTTTATGTTAAATAAAAAAATTGAGTAATTTTAATTTTAGAAATTTATTATAATAGAGCTAAAAATTAATATTTAAGTTAATATATACGCATGTAGGAAAATATATAACAAAAAATATAATAAATAATACAAATTTCATGATATAAATAAAAATCAAATCTAATTCAATACTTGTGAATATGATATTTTTTAATTAAATTAAAATAAAAAGACACAAATACCTTTAAAATAAATTTAATACTTTATTTCTAACTAATATAAGCAATACTAAAAACTTTAAGAAAATTAAATTTGTATGATCAGCCAATAATAATTATTGATAATACATTTGTAATTAAATGTATAAAATATCATATCATATATTATTAGCTCTAATAATACACTTGTAATTATAAATCTAAAATTCTATGGTAGCTCTACACTCGGATTGTTTTGTAAATCTAATTTGAAGGTGCTATATTTGTTCCCCATATTTTATATTTTTTTATTAATACAAAATAAATGAATTAAATGACAAGATTTTATTGATTTTGAATTTCAAACAAATAATAGAGGATAGAACTGAATCTAAGTAGCTCACTAGATTAATATGGTGGGTTATAATAGTGAAAATATGTGTATAAGAGAGATTTAGATTGCTAGACTAGTCAAATTTCCTACAAGGAAGGAAGAAAATTACCGTAACATAGAGTTACAATTCAATTCTATCCCCATTGGAATTAACATAGACTATCTTCCTCCAACTTAGAAAAATAAAGGAAAGTTTGGATCTCATAATAGTCTAATGGAAATTACACCAGAACTTTCATGGTGCTACTTTATAATTGTGAATGACTTCTGTAAACTATGAGATGTGGCTAATGTATAATATGCAAATTTCAAGAGATTATCATGGTACATGGTTCATTTTTTACACTTTTGCTTGGGTGGCCTCGTGTAGATGTGGAGGAAATCGAGCTTTTGTGCATCTTCGGTATTTCTTGAATAAAATATTGAAGGTCGTTGTAAGAAGGTTTGTATTTTGTTGTGCGAGAATAATTTTCACTACATTTTTCATGTCCTCTTCATCCAAAATAGTAGTCTCATCCACACATATTTTGATGGCTATACCCACGTGTTCTACGAGCCTCGAGTCAAATGGTTGTTCTGTGAATGTGGGCCACATGATCATGGGAACTCCCGTGCTTATGCTCTGCAGCGTAGAGTTCCAACCAAAGTGAGTGAGGAATGCACCAATAGAAGGATGCAAGAGAATGAGGAGTTGAGGTTACCAACCCCATCTAATTAGCCCCACCTACAATATCTTCATGGGTTATAATAAAGATTTAGTTGAAAGTTAAAACAATGGGATCTAATGGTGGAATAAATTTCAATCATCTAACATTAGATTATACGGTGCAGAAGAGTGTAGAGTGGCATCTAGGGGAGTTTTCCTCGGAGAGAACGCCTTACGATGAAATTAAACTTGCAAGTTTTTCACAAAGTTTGAAATTATTTGTTTATGTGAAAATTCATTTTTTATTCAATTTTTCATAAGCAATTTTTACATAATCTCCACCATACCTAGTCCATAGATTATTATTTTAAATAAAATATATAACACCACATTTATGGAAATATAAATAGAATTATTTCCAATTATGAATAATGTGGATATTTGAGTATATAAATTAAATGAATGGAAAAATTTTATAATAATAAAAAAAATTATTTTATAATATCATAAAAATTAATTAAAATATAATTTATTTGAAATTATTATTATCATTATTATTAATTATAAAAAAAGTTTATTATATATATGTAAATATTTAACAATATTCTTAATTATCAAGAAACATTCTTAGTTTACCATGGAAATTCTAAATACATAAATAGTCTTTGCTAGAGTACAATGCACCAATACCATGGCTTACTAATATTACATGCCAATAAATCATAACACATATTTATATCACATTTTTTTAGATAATCAATTTAATTAGAAAGACAAATGACAACTCATTTTGAGATAAATTTCAATCTTTAATTTTTGATATTAGTGCTCAAATCGTCCCCCATATGAATGACTTGAAGATGCATTCACCAAGGACTCAAAAATTCTCCTGCTCTAGGTGCTACGACTAACCTCCAATTCACCATAGGGGGTAACCCTGATAATTGATTATATGATTTTCAATAAGAAAATAAAACAAGGTCCGATATAGATAATTGTTCACTGTAGTAAATCATGGCATTAACAAAAGTGAGTGATAAAACTTGAATTCAATGAAAATATTGGAGAATATGATCCTAATGATACGAAGAAGCTAACATACAAATTTGGGAGAAGGTAACCGGAGAGTCGAAAAAGAAAGGAAAATAAAACATAAAATGCTAAGTTAAAATATACTAGTCATTTTTAGTATTAGATAAAGATGTATGAAATAAGTACAAACATTCTTAGTGTTCTCGTTTAAACATTTGTACTGGGGTGCATTCAATAATAAATATTGAAACTAGAATATACAAAGACATAACAAACCTTTATGCTTTTTGAAACACTAGTGCTATAAAACAAAAAAAATTATAACATAAAACATTCGCAATTGCTAATGTAGAACACGGATTATTGGTAAGTTGAAGGCAAGATTTCGAATGACAATAATCAAGCACGAATCATTTAGTCCTACGTTTGATAATATATATATTAGAACATCATAACAAAATGTATTGTCTCCTAAATGAGGGAAAGCCTCTAATTTAGTTTCTGTAATTGTCTATCAAAAGATAAATGAAAAACAAACAAACAAGGATTCTTCAAAACATAAGGATCAATTTCAAAGATATAAAATCAAATTGTGTAGCATGTACAGGCAGATAAAAATTCACACTTCTGTCAACAACCCCCCCATGATGTGAAGCATGGTCTTAAGTAATAGTTTAAAGAGTAATTGTCTTAGTAACCTTCTTAAACGTAACCAATTCAAATTCAAATTAAAAAAAATTAATTTTCAAATGAAATAACTATTCATTGTGGAACCTTTATGATTTTGAGGATTTGACTTTCTTCGTTGAGCTAGTGGGGGAGAATGAGTGGGCTTTACGGATCCTGACAATTGGTGCTTGCATGGTGATCAAAGGGATTTCACCCTAATCCTCTGACTTCTCTGTCACGTACTACATCGGTCGTAGTAGTTGAATGACTTGTGATGTGGAGGAGACCTTCTCTATCACAATATTTCATTTAAAGTGATTCCTTAACTTAGCATATTTGTCCCACTCTAAGGTAGACAACTAGAGCATGTTCTTATATTTGGTGATTACCACCACAAGCCGAGATATAATCAGATGCCGAGCAATAGGAATATTTTGTATAATCTTATTGATCCCAACTAGAATGGTAAAATCCTTACAGAGAACATTTACAAATGTATATGAAGAGACCTCTTCCTTGCCCTGCGTAGATAAAAATCCCATATCCTTTTCTATATTCTCTAGTTTATCGCAGAATTTTTCCCTGGATTACACATAATTATCGTTTCCCCAGAACGAAGTCATACCAAACTCCCGAGATAATTCCAACTGGTCCTAAAATCATTTATCTCTTTAATGACCTTCTCAAATTCATCCCACATTGTTTTCATAGCAACTTATTTCTTCTTAACATGCAGAGGGAGAAAATGCACTGATCTCTGGGAGGTATATCTAGTCCTTCCAAAGTGTCATCTTGTAATGTATTGACAGGGTCAATGAGGGAGTCAATATCTTTTAGTCTTTCATCAAGGGACGCGGTTGTGCTCTTTGTTTCCAGATTCACACTTTTTATTACGCCCTTTTCACAATTTGAGAGGATCTCTTCATAAGATCTGACTGTGGAGATATTCTTCCAGATATCCCTCCATATCTCTCACTTTTCTTGGGCTAGTACTTTATTCCTTGTTACAGTGAGTAAAAGTGTTCCCTGCAAATACTTAACTTCATTATACTCATTGTTCACAACAACTTGAATCTGCTTGATCTCTTCGTTCTTCTAACCTACTCAGTTCTCTGCTCTACGTTCATCTCTTTCCTTCCCTGCTTCGACCAATTGTATTTCTTTCTCCAGCTAGGTTATCTTGACGTGTAATATATTAGAATATCTAGTTTCATATTCTTGGTTGGAATTAATAGCTTGATCAATCGAATTTTTGTATTCTACCAAAAGTTTTGGATGTCGTTCCTCCCTTTCATGATATTCTGCTTCCAATAGCTCTATCTGTTTGAGACTACTTTTTCATTCTTATTCCTTAAAGTTGTAAAGCTAATTCCATTTCTTGGAGGCGATCTTCAATTTATTCCTTCCTTTTGAAAGCTTGGATCAGGACGTGAGGATCATGATCAGGGATTTTAAGGATTGATTGAAGGGCTTTGATTTCCTTTTCTTTCTCCTCCAACAATTTCTTAATAGGCCCAGTATCTTTGGGTTGGTTAGATTGTTGAACAAATATATCCTCTAACTCCCTTATTTGATTAGTGTTTTTCTTTGAAGCCATGTGTGCCACATGTAATTGCTCAGACACTTTTTCAAACATTGCCTGCATATTTTTGTTCCCAACAGTGGAATCAAGTAATATTTGGGCCAGAATCTCGCTTGCCTATCAGTGCAGGTTGATGACATCCATATCTGACACTCTTCCCAAATTAATGGCTAGTGAAGAGGTCCTAGAGCCTACCATCTCTTGATTCTCCCTAATCTCTGACTAGATAACTATAATGTTTAAAAAATTCATCTCGAAGTTAGTAGCAGAGATAAATTAGGGTCCACCTGTGGGGATCACATCATTAAATGTTGGGGTGTCCACTAACTGGAATTTCTTCGAGAATACATCCAACTCCCCACTGGTCACCATTATTGTTTTATGTTTAGTAAAATTATGTTTAATGTCAAGGGATTGAATCCCTGAATCCTTGGGTTTTATATCTTCCAAGGCCTATCATATTTATTTATTCAACTGTTCAAATTCGCATTTGAACATATGAGCACCCACATCATTTTCCTTTCGCTTTACCCGTCGTGACACTTCGGGTGGAGTTAATTCCTTTGATTTTATTTTGGATTCATGGGAAGTGGGAAAATAAACCACAAGATCTACATCCTCTTCATGTATTTGGATTTCAGAATTACTCGACATGATTGGAGTAGTTGCCTCCATCATTACTACAGATGTTATTGAATGTAAAATATCATCAACAAGAGTTTCAATGTTTGCCAACTTGTCCATTCCTGGTTTGCAAGTTAGGGAACTAGTGATTAGAACACCATTGGATGTTCAAGATACCCCTAGACATTCACAGAAGAAGAAAGTTCAAGTTAAGGACGAGCAACTGTCAAGTTCGAATTTAATTCCTAGATTAGGTTGTTGCTATCATAATAAGGAGTTGTACTCCTAATTGTATTAGGACTCTAAGACAGTCAGTTAACTGTTACTTGTAATTAATAGTCAAGCTAGGAAGTTTGAATTTCCCTCATGTTGGATCAGGGAATCCAAGATTGTAATGATAACTCTATAAAAGACAAGAGGTGGAATGCCTTAGGGTTGGAAATTTTCAAAAGAAACAAGCACTCTATGTTATTGTAGTAGACTGTATGTTTTCCTGTTAATATAGACATATTAGCTTCACTACTCGGGATTTAGAGAGGGTTTTAATGTTGGATTTTCTCATGGCTTTCTTCATTTACTTACTTGCAGTGGTATAAATACATGTTACTTAGAATTCATTGATAATGCTCTAACTTCCTTCACGTGTTTATAAGCTGTGTTCCTTGCAATATGTCTCTGTTTCGTTGGTATATCAAGAACCTTTATGCCCTAACTTCCATGTTAAGTTGATCTTGTTGTTGTACTAAAACATACTTTGACTCCATAGCCCAATAGATGTCTATTGATTGGTATTTCAACCATTTATACATTTTTGTTTGAATTTTCCATAGAGTTAGCCATCTAATCTTCCAATTAAAATATTTAACCCGGTGAGAGAGCCCTCTCAGGTTGAGGAGGCTAAACCTTAGCCAAAAGATTGGTTTGAATTAGTTACTCAAAGTCTTCCTGATCAACAGCTTATCAGGATCTGGTTTTGCGATAACACAAAGAATGTGCCTAATACTCGTGCTAGTTTCGGGGTGACGATAAGGCTTAGCGAATGGATTAGGAATCGAATGACTAACTCACGACAAGTCGATTGGGGGTTAAAATCATCGGTGGTTTGGTAATGCATTAAAAACGTAACACAGGTAAGTGTAATGAACATGTTTGCGTGGTTGATCTTCCTACTGGGAGAGATCTGCCACTTGTACCTACACACTCCATAACACCCACCCAATTTATTTTTAGTTTGAGGATATATAGCTAATTAGTTTTACATATATCTTAAAATATCAGAAGGGTGAGGTTTTTTTTAAGCACCTAAGATGGGCTCCTTTTTGGGATGGTTCTCCACCCACCCGATTTATTTTTAGTTCGAGGATATATAGCTAATTAGTTTTACATATATCTTAAAATATCATAAGGGTGAGGTATTTTTTAAGCACCTAACATGGGCTCATTTTGGGGATGGTTCTCCCTGGTGGAGAACCAAGAATGAATACTAGGTGCCTTATGGTTAGGCCATGGTGTTGGGATTAACTAGCGGCTAGAATTATTCGATGAGACAGATCCATATATATATGCAATGAGGGAGGTTTGTGCAATGCAATGGTTTATAGTGAAGAATTAATGAGGATACAACATGAATTAATTAAATAAATATAACGAAAGCATTTCACTAAGAGTGATTATTACCTGACTATTTTCCATAGGAGAAGATAATTGTGATGGCAGATGCTGCTAGTAGTAGTAGAGGAAAGTTGGAGATGCTCCATGAGATGCAAAATAGGGTGATGCACTTACTCGTAGTGATGGAGGAGTGAATGGCTCGCATTGAAGAAAATTTGACACTCTTGCCTAGGATTTATCATGGAATTCATGGAATCGAAGCACGGTAATCTACCAGAAGTACTCACCTTGCAGGCTCCTACAATTCTAAAAGAGACATAATCCAGGTACGTCTTATGGAGTCCTACGACTCAGTCTATAGTAATTTTAATGCATGTTACAATGGAAACTTTTAACTTATTTTTTATATGAAGTTAAGGACAATATGATAGACTCATGAGTAATTTCCAACAAGAATTTTACTTTATTATGACATGAAGAATTTGGATATTTATTTTCCTTGAGCAAGAATGTGTAAATTTGTTTAGAGAGGTAAAATAATTATTCCTTTGTGGTTTATTGCATACTATTACATATATATTTTTAACTCTTTTCAAATATATTTCCTTTTCATCATATATGCAATGTAAATGGAAACCTTGCATGTGGTTATCACAAAATAGTTCATAAACCATATCTACATGGGTTTAGCGATAAACAACAAAACTTTTAATGGTGGGGGTGAAGTGGTTGGATATTAGTGTCGACTACAGGATTAATAAATGTCTACGTAACTAGATTACCCGTGGGGGGAACTAGTCCGTCGAAATAAACAGATGTCTGGGCTGAAAAAATTGAAACACAAGATTTTAGGACACCCCTCCACAGTAGTTACCATCGAATGTTTCTCCTCTTCCAACAAGAATCCATAGCCCCATCGGACTCATTCTTTGCCCCACGGACAAGAATTTCATTTCCTTCTTATTTATCCATATCATTAGGCAAGTCATGTATTTAATTTATTTATTTTACTTTGGCAACACGAAGGGAAGAAGCCACACTAGAAGGTTCTAGTGCCACTAATGTCGCTCCACTGCCAGTGAGCATCCATAGCCTTGGTGGAGTCATTAACATAGCCCACAAAACCACAACGTGAGGGGATGGGTAGGTTACACACTTAAATTTCAGTACCACTAACCTTGCTCTACTACCAGCGAGCGTCCATAAGCCTGGTGGAGGTTATCAACATACCCCATCCTAAGAAGGAAGATAATGATCAATGGGAAACAAGCTAGTGATGGAACTTTCTCGTGGAGGAGGAAAAATATTTGTTTGAAAACTCCAAGGCTAAACATGATTTCATCACAGAGGATATCTCGTAGGACTTTTAAAGAATGCGTAGATGTATGATGGCCTTCAGAGATATGGGATAATAGAATAGATGTAATTAGAATTTTTCTTGTATGTAACTCGCATGACCCTAAGAGTGTTATACTTAAGAACTACACATGGTTTAAAGTTAACTTATGACATCCATTTACCATTTAGATGATAAGAAATTTGGATGAACAATATTGGGTCTGAAAGCAGTTGTAGCAACCGTGGTTGTTTATCATGTTGCCCTTCATAGGCTTCTGCCAAGTTTTCTGGAGCATATTAGTTGATGCCTAGTGCATCAAAATTGGCCTCAGTTAACAACTTAGCTAGTCTTGGCCCCATACTGATTTTTATGGGCTTTAGCTCCAAATCATACTCTTCAGTTTTAGTGATGAAATTTCGTCTCCTTCCCTCGATATCTTGTTGTAAGAGTATATCTATTATCGTAGCATGTGGAAGATAGAATATAGACTTGGCTAACATAATATATTTCCCTAAAAGCCTTAAGGGTTTAAACTAGAGCATAGGCTTACTTCTCTACGATATTATACTTAAGGTTTGCATGTTGAAGGGCCTTACTAAATAATTCTACTAGCTGCTCATATCCCCATTGGTTCTTCTACACCAAAACAACAATGATGGTATTCTCTGAGGCAAAAGGGAAAATTATAAAATACTTTGTCTAGTCCAGACTAATGAGGGTAGGGGCCTCCATAATTGCAGTATTAATTATTTCAAAGGAACACTTTGACTCTTCATCCCAAAAAACATCACTATTAGCACTCAGGATTGAACCTCAAGGTTGAGAAGAGGCAATCCCGAGGTAACTAGAGACCAAGCTTTCGATTTTATATCTAGCCTTGCCACACCAGAGAGGGCTCTATCTTTGCCAACAAAATGTGGTTACAATAAGTGAATCTTAGGCTAGCTATGAAGTATGGGGATTTGATTGAAAGTTTTGGGTCGAAACAGCAAGAGAAAGGACTACTGGGCTATGGAGCCGACTCTGGTTCCTGTTGGCCAACTTGGGGCAAAGTAAGCACAATGCTCAACTAGATAAAAGTTGTAAATGAGAGAAGAAAAGAGGAGAAAGACCGCTGCCCTGCAGGCATCATTCAGGGGATGGATCTACAATGGCAGCTTTACAAGAAAGAGAAAATTAGGGTTACTCAATAGAGCATCTAGCAGAGGATGGATTCTGCAAAGATAACCACTACATTTAACAACAAAATCATTGTGAAAGGAGCATCATGTGTGGATGGATTCCTATAACTTCCCTTAGATAATGTTGTAACAAGAATTAGCAGAAAAAGTAAAGTATGTAAGTGAATCTACAAGGAAAACATGCTAGACATTAAACACCGTGATGGATCCCAAATCTAAAGGGCAGAAATTGCTCCATTAAAATAATATTCAGGAAAATATTTACACGGTCTAAAGTAGTGTCACTCTGTTGCAAAAATTGAAGCCTTACATCTTCCTAAATTTTCCTACATATACCCTATTACATCTTAATCTTAATTTCCTAAACATAGGAATCAAAATAATTAAAATAGAAAAAAGAAGCAGCTAAATATTTTTTTTATGCAGTCAAATAAAATAAATCAAACTTATAACTATGGAATTAAATCACAACAAAACATAACAATAGGTTTTCTGCCACAAGTCGAATTACTGAAGGTGTCATCACTGTAAATATGGGATTTTTTGAGATGTTGATAGATCATCTCCCACCTGCATCCTATAGATGCCTTGGATTCCTGAAATATTTTCCATTTGTTCATTCAAAGTTTTGAATACTACCACCTCTCCTTCAAAAACTCAATGCTGTTGATTTCATGGCTAAAATACTTGCCATCGGTTCCTAGAAAGATTCAAATAATGCCACATCTAGTTATGATACTTCATCACTATCATTCCCGAAAATTTATGACACTTTGGAAATAGCTTTTGCTTTCTTGGAGGCAGCACCTGAAGAAGTCTTGGAAGGAATAGCCTTGGTTGCAAAGCCAAACTTTAATGTCTTTTGTTGATCCTACACTACAAGAGATGTTGTAGTTCTCACTATACCAGAGGCTGGGGACAGAACAAGAGTCCTCTTGTTGCTGTTGTGACCTTTTGGCATCCGCAATCTGAACAAATTTAACCATTTCCCTTTCCATCACATTTTTTACAATAGCTTGAATCCAATATTTGAATATGTTAACTGCGTGTCTACAGATGTCTGCTCCAAATTGTCAGTATCTAAATTTTCAATCGATCTATGATTGATAGGAAAACAGAGATCCTCAACAAGAGATGCTTCATATGCCTCTTCATGCCTTTGCTGACATTTTTCTTGAGCACTCATTCCATTTTGACTATTAGACCATCAGTTCTCCCTTTTGACAAATCAACTTTGCTACATGAATCTTCTCATCAAGATATCCATGATTTCTTTTTGGTTTTCCTTCACATGCAGCTGCTAAATGATCAATATAACCATAAAGGAATCATTTTCCTTGTTTCCCAGGTGTAAATGCAATCTCTCTCAAAATATAATGGCTTTCACCATAATGTCTCTTGCTCATTGTAATGACTCTCACATCATGGAAATGATCCTCACAGATGATGGGCGCATAAGCATTGCCCCAAGACTAGCTCCACGAGGCAAAATGCCTCCATTTAATATTGAGAAAATGGGTTGCAAGGTTAGGGGTGTCAGGCAAAGCATTTTGGCCCTTGCTGGCCCTATGCGTAGTGCCACCTTGTTATCGGGAAAACTAGTGTCTATTCAAAGCTGCTAGTCCCACTAAGACAGGTAGCTATCTTAGAAACAAATAGATTATTGTTACTTGTGTTTTCCTTTATGAGAGATAGATGAGAGAGAAGCAGAGAGTACCAACCTCAGTCTTTCGCTTGGCTCCTTGCTTGTTTCCTCCCTCCTTTGACAGAGATTCGCCACTCCTTCCTTACTTGTCCCACTTCAAAGAACACTTGTAGAGTCAAAGCAGCATAATACCATCAAAGCATAGAGATCTATAACCATAAACAACATAGGATCAGATGTATATTAACCATACAAATGCATATATCAATACAAGATATAGAGATATACAAGAATATGGAGGAAAACTCAAATAGATTTATTGATAGAAGTAGTAGAAGAGAGGATTACAAACCATTGGTCTGACCCAGTGCCATCCTCCCAGCAGGAAAGCCCTCTTCACCTCATTAAAAGCTTAGATCACCCAACAATACAGTGTTGCATAGAGAAACCAATAGCACTTCCTTACAAAATATAAAATTCCAGCCTTTGGATCTCTAGGATGAGGGATCCATATATAGATGTTTGCAGGTGGGTGAGTCAGCTTCTGGGATTTTGAATAGTGTCATCTCTCTGATAGTTCTTGGTTCCACTTGGATATTTCATGATCTCTTACTCATCCCTAGGCGAATTCAGAGAGGCAACTGTCGAATGAGAAGCTTCTAGAAGATTCTCTGGGTTTCTACCTAGCAAACTGCTTCTGTCATTTGTCTACTCTCGCTCATCATACCCTACAAAAGGGCTTTCCAATATGCATCACACTTTTTGCATCTGGAAAGTGAGATGCATCGCATGCTTATCACTGAGCAGTCTCTATGGTCCAGTTTTGACTAGTTCTGAGTAGCTTTTCAGTGAGAACTTCTGGGAGATGATGTAATCAGCTGACCTTGCTCCTTTAGGGTATGAAACAACACTTTTAGGGACTTAGAAGCCCTTGGTTTATGGACATATGTGATTGGGGTTACAGTGCTTAAATATGTCTATAACACACCTACAGGTGAGCAACGCCTCTTTCTATGCGCAATGTCGTTAAGTTTTGCACTTGGGGAAACTACCCGATACGCAGTGCTCCCTTCCTACATGCAACACTCCAGCCTCAGTGCACAACACCACCTCCAACTGCCTTGTTCAAATTTGCAAGCACATCTACTTGAAATAATGACCCAATACTTCCTTCAATCTCTTCTAAGCCCATTTCTCTAGGCTCAATATCTTTGACAGCTTCAATGGCAACAACAACCTTGCCATGTTTAGTTTCCTCAACCTTCTTCACTGTGCCTTGGCGGATTGACCCAGTCTTTTTTTGTAGTTTGAGGCATTTGAGAAATATTCTTCTTTCCCATCTCCCTCAAAGGGTGAAGAGCCAGATCCATTTTGTGATAATCATAATGTACCTGATCTTGCACTAGGTGTGTGAGAATTTCTAGTGATCCAAATCATTTCATTGATAGTTTTCCTTCTAAGATCATCAAGTTTCTCCAAGGATCTCTTAAGAGGTTTCATACAAACTAATTTAGCAATAGCTACCAATGATGAAAATGTTGCATCTCTTATTTCTGGTGTGCCATCCTTTAGACACTCCATGCAAATTGGAACATAATCTTTATGAATCTTTAAGATAATAACTTTATTGCTTGATTCAATGCAAAATGTGACCCAATTTATTGTTAAGGAATGAACTATCAAAACTTTATTCTTGCTTGCCAATTTCACATCCTCAATGACATCAACAAGAGAAACACAACCAGACTTATGCATAACATGAAGTGTTTGTGTTAGAACATCTGACATGACTTCTTTCTTCTCTTTCAATTTCTCCTTTAGCTCTACTTTTCTTGCAAAACCACATCCCACGAACCAAAGTAAGTGGAAAGTTTGTGCTTCCATGGTTTGATGTTTAGACTCGTGTGTTGTGACTGCAGGGTGCATGAATCTTGGAGTTGAGCTTGGTCTTCGGAGTCATTCAAATTGTTTATTTGTAAATTTTGTAATAATTTACCCTCCTTCATCATAAGAACCTCCATATGACTATCCAGTTTGAAGATATTGTCGATGTTGAGATTGAGGTGCTAGTCACATTGGCATAGAACTTCTGCAATAATCTCATTCTCTCAATAGCATAGTTTGAAAACAACTGAAGGAGGCAGCAATTCTAGGATCAATTTCCTGGCGGGCATCAATTGCATTTGCAAAAAACTAATTTGGATGGACCAACCTATGCACAGATTCATGGATATCTCTTTCAATCAAAGAAGAGAAATGAGCTTGCCATATGTTGAGATAAGGATTAGCAACACAATAGACATCTATGACCTCAAATTCTATGGTCTCTCCTTCTCTATCACAATGCAGCCACAAAACTAGCCACTAGCATCTCCTAGCTTCCTTAGGATCATTAAATACATGAACTACTACACTGGTTGATTTTTGACTCAATTATTCATTTGGTCATATCTTTTGATCCAGAAGCTGGTTTTGGGAGTTTGATATACCATTGGAAATCCTTTTTTGAGATGCTTTTGATGGGCATGCTTATGACATGTTTTGCACTGAAGACTATGTGCAAAACATCTAACAAAACTAGACATAGTAAGATCCCATCTTGATCATCAGTGACAGCTTGCGAAGACTGGAACTAACAATCACTACCCGTTTTCAGCATTCAAGTGATATTCCTTAATATTTTCATGAAATTGGGGATAAGTCTTCTCAAGAAATAGATAACTATGAACCAATCCTTTTCATCGGTGAAAGAAATATTCATTTCCATTTTGAAGGTTGATCTAACATTCATCAATCTGGATGTCATTTTTTGATACATGAATGTACCCTAGGGGGTGATCAAGTAAGTTTTATACAGATTTTCTTTGTGGACAACTATATGGTTATAACCAAAAAACCCATCCATCATAGAAATGTGGGTAGTGCCGACTACTCGCTAGAGTATGGCATCCATCTTGGGGAGAGGATAATTTTCCTTAAGGAGGCTCGATTGAGGTTCCTAAAATCTATACATAACAGAATCTCACCATTTTTCTTTCTAACGGTGACTAGATTGGCTACCCAAGTAGAATAGTGTAATAGAACAATCATCTTTGCGTCTAAAAGATTCTTAATTTCCTTCTAGATGGGAGGTAGTAATAGAGGATTAATGTGACAATTTTTTTTCCTAAAATTCTTTACCCCTTCCTTTAGATGGATTGGGTGTCCTATTATAATTTGGTCGTAGGCTTTAAGATCATCATAAGACCAAGAAAAGACATCAATATAGTTTTAAAGAAGAAGAATGTATTGATCTTTAACATGGGGTGAAATTAGCTTAGATAAGTTATGTAATTTAACCTTAGCACTGGGGGAAATGTTCAAAGCTTCTATCTCCATATTTGTAGGCTTAAGTGATGGGTTGGAAACAATGCCATTGCAGTCGAAATCTTCTCCAATAGAATCAACCCTCTAATGATGTAGTTATTTTTCAACTGGATGACATTGTGCTTAACAATTTTAGTTTTTAAAGGAGTAGTACTAGCATTGGCCTGGTCAATGTCTTCATCTTCATCTACATACTGATTTAAAAATTCTAAAACCAATTGTATAAATCTCTTAATATATTGTTCGTCTTTGAATACCTACCAATGATTCACATTGTCGAGTATGGAGGGCTTGTATAGGACTCCTATTTCAAATTTAGTTTTGAGTCCAAAGGGAGGAATGGAAGTAGCTTCCATAACAACAAGAGCATCTGCTAATTATTTTTTCTCTCTAGGAACGATGGTAAAGTTGATAGCTGAAAAGAAATTATCTTGTAGGTCCCAGACTTGGTTTATGTAGGCATGCAAATGAGGGTTCTTAGTTTGGAATTTGTTTAACACTTGCTTGATTACCAATTTGGAGTCACCATATATCGATAAATTTTGAATATTATGCTTGCATGTCGTATCTAACCCAAGAACTAGGGATTCATATTTGGCTATGTTATTAGTGGTTTCAAAGTTCAACTTGAAAGAAAAAGAGGTATTTCTTTGAGAGGGGGGTATCAAAATGAAATTAGCACGAGATCCTTCTTTAGAAGAGGCTTCATCGAAATACATTTTCTAAACTACAGGGGTCCAGGGACAAGAGACATAAGCATCTTTTTCAGACCTAAGAACCTTCTCTTCCTTTGAGATAATAAACATGAATTTTTCCATATTGCCTTGAAAAGTATATATTAGGGAGTTCTCCAGTGGTTTTTTCTGAACTAATGGTATAAGTCAACCTAGATTCCCTATACAAGTGGCAAGTACCTCCTCCAAACACAGGGATGGTGGCATAAGAGAGATCTAGTTGCAGTAACCTGCCAAGATTTGCACCCCAGTTCCTAGATAGTAGCATCCCATAATTAGGAGGGACATCATCCACGACTACATCCATGACAATCCTCTTGACTGGAACCTAGGCCAGAACTACCACTAGATGTTTAATTACGCCAAAACACTTGACTTTACGTAAATCAAAGGAATATAGTTCATGATATTCTCAGGTTATATTTTTTCTAAGTCTATCCTTGATCTCTTTAGGCATAAGGTTATGGGAGGAACCTATGTCAACATGTACTTGTGAAGGTTCTAGTCATGGATTTTTAAACTACAACAAAAATGAGGGACCAAATTACCATTTTTTTAATTCTAGATGCCGAGAGAGATCTTAGGGGCGTTGTCGTAGATGTTAATAATGTCTATCAATCCCATTTCCTGAGGTGGATCATTAGAGTTTTTAGAGAAGGCTCAGTTTCTTGTTTATAATTAGGAAGCTTTATGACTTGTGTTAACGACATACTAATCCTGAGCCTCTTGAATTCATTTTGCAAGCTAAATTTTTTAGAGGGAGGTGTATCTACCTCAACAGGATTAGGCTCAAGAGTAATAATGGTTTATACTTAATCGGGAGCGGTTGAGGGGAAGGTTCTATTGATAGTCCTGGACCCACCACATTCAAGGGAACACCTCGGTATGAAGTGCCAACTATACCTCACACCGTTTCGTGTGGGAGTCCCATCTAGTATGATGGCCCAGTTGCCATTGTCTTAAGGATTTGCCTCAACTCTTGCTTGTCAGCACAGGAGAGTGGTCATATTTGCCTTCAAGAATTGAGGTTCAGATGCCTGGTGAGTGCTAGTGTACTCGTGTCAATGATTCTTTTACTGTAAAGGGAGAGGGTGAGAGTGGGTCCCAAGTTTGTTGGGCTGTAGTCCTAACTCGGCTAGGAACACACAACACAACAGGACATGCACAGCTTCTAGAGGAGTAGTCCTCATGGATGCAGTAGTCATAACATACAAGGTAAGATAACACGTACAACACTCAATGGATGAGTCTGAATGACTGCAACAGTTGTTATAATGATTTCTATGTGAAAGGTATGTCTGATGTCTAGGAGAGTAGTCTACATGGGCGAGACAATGTTAACAACATATACAACACATTTCCATTAATATCTTATACATTACAACAACTAAAATAGTTCATATGTAGAACACAGGTTAAAGCAACATGCATTACAAGTGTTAAAAAAAAGTCTTACAATACATAAAATACATGTCTAAAAATGTGTTGGCCTGTTAGCAGGCTTGTGAATTAAGCGAAAGTTCCAAGACACATCATTACACCATACATCACCAACCCCAAGTGTGGGGCATTGGAGCCACTACTCACTCCTCAAAGAAAAGATTACAGACTCTCTTTGATATGTGGGAGGAGTTGAGGTGAAAAATACTTTTCATGTACAAATGAGGGGGTATTTATAGCCAAGGGTGAAACTGACCCTTATGGTTGTTCAACTACCCTCATGACCATTTGACTTCAATGGATTTTCAAATTACATGATTCTTTGTTCAACAACTGGGTCTCTTGGACTTCCACGTTACATCACTTTGATTGACAATATATCCCATAATAGAGATGTGGGTGACATGACTCACAACATGACTTGATATGATAGTGTTGGTACATTCATGATGCTGTTGGAATGCATGTCAAGATACAGTGTTGTTGGGTGATGGATGTCTTCATGGTGTATCACAGCGTCACCTCCGCATGACGAAGTGCACAGAGTCATCGATGGTATTTGGTTTGCTTGCTGAAGCTTTGGCTTGTTGCTCCTTGATTTCATGTTGGAAGGCTTGACATGGTCATCTATTCGGGAAGGTGCATGTTCATTTGTTCACGCATTGGTGAGCACATCTCTTCACGTGCACCATTTTTTCATCCGTTGGTGAACCTATCATCTACATGTGCTCCCTTCGTTCATCCCATTCTTTGCCTTGCCATGTTTGTTGGTGTACCTATACCTGTAGTCACTCAAGATGAGATGACAACAAATCCAAAACCTCCTAGTCTAGCATGACACATGATCATTCAGATGCAAGTGACCGATAGAGGAAGCAAAGTTGTGAAGTGGGATGATGGCTCCGGGCACTGTTGATGAAAACTGCACAAGAGTCACTGAGTAATTGAGATGAGCAATCCAAGTCGATAATGACTGTCTATGAGGTCTGGCTTGACTGCAAGGCAAAATTATGCAAATTTTGGGAGGGACAGTCTCGGTTGCAGGAAGACAAGGTAGGCAAGATCTACGCAATTTCTACAATGAGCGGCAAGTAGGGGCTGGAAGGAAAAATTTGCACAATTTTTTGGAGGAATAGGCTGGGCTGTAAGGAGGGCCCGTAGGAAGGGATTGCAGAGTTTTTTGGAGGAACTGTTTGGGAGACTAGCAATCAAAACTACACAATTCCCATAGGGAACTGGCAATTGACTATTAGGGTCACTAGCACCCAAAACTGTGAAATTCCCAGAGGGAACTGGCAATTGGCTACTCAGTCACTGGTGGAAGAAACAACGCAATTCCTGGTGGGAACTGGTAGTCTACTACTAGGAGATATTGGTAGGGAAAATTGCACTGAGTCTGGGAGGTTGGCCTGATGATAATCTCTACGCAATTTATGAGCTGAGAGGACTACTCGGAAGTAGAAGGCCTGCTTATGAAACTGCACAATTTCTGAGATGAGCAGTTCATCAACTATTGGGATGACTAATTGGTTAAAATGTGTAATTTTTTGAGGGCAACATGGATGGACACATGGTGTCTGTCTGGCCTGTCTGTGAAATTTCCTCAGTCAGCTGAGTGAGTAAGGTCAATGGCCTCTGTTAGAGTCGGTCTAGTCAGTCCTCCTTCAGAGATCAAAACTCTTTATGCATTTCATTTTTAGGAGTCCCGCTCCATTCACTCAGTTGCATTCCACTAGGGGCATGCCATAATCTGACGAAAGAGGTCATGCTAGTCATTTCCCCTCATGTCTGGCTCCTGCTGGCTTAGGTCTTTTGTCAATGATCACCAAAGTCCATGACAGTTAAGGTCTGGTCCTTTAAGGGACAAAAGTCATTTTCGATCATTAGGGCTAGGGATTAATCAGTTTTGTCATTAAATATGTCCAGTAAAGCCATGCAGGCCTGAGTGAGGCCCTTACAAAGTAATGATTCAGAGAGTTTCATCGTCATATTGATAAACATCGATTGTTCTTCAAAACTCTGTTTTCTAGAAAAGTCAAACAATGTCATTGGTGATAAAATTTTCAAAAAACTTGTTAGTTGATTTCTTCAGATGCAGGCATGGTTTCCATGGCCAAATGTCCTGTCATGCAATCCCTGCAAAGAGTGCCGAAAATTTCATCATTTGAGCTAAAATTTCAAAGGGAAAGTGAAAATCAGTGTTGCTTTAAGTCAGTGAAAAAGTGTTAAAACATAACATTAGAAAAATGGGTTTTTGAAGAAGCAAAAATTTAACCCATGACTTCCAAGTCTTTATATACAAGTTTTCACCAAAATCAAAGTCATTGTGCGAATCAAGTGCATAGGGAAACATTGCAAAGTGTTTGAGTGTGCATCGTGCGTGTTTGGAGCAAGGTTGGAGGCAGTTTTTAGGGCGTGGCGCATATACACAGGGGCACGACGCACAAAAACCCACCCCTCAGTTCAAATTTTCAACGGGCGCGACGCATATAACAGTTGCGGCCCACTGGGTTTTGTGTGCGGCGCACACCCACAAAGGGCCAAAACTGTGCCAAATCACCTCAAATTTCTTGTGAAGCCCATCAAATTGAAAGGTAGGCTCTATGACATGACTTGTTCATCAAATTTTATAAATAATATGGTGGTTTATGGCTATGTTTGAATGCAACAAAATTCATAAAATCAACCACAAGAAAACACCAAAGGCCATTGTTGCTAGGGTTGCATAATTGTGGTATTGAGACCAAGGTTCCATTTTCACCCACCATTTTTCCCTCACCTACCATTTTTCCCTATCCTCCCTTTCTCATTTTTCCTATTATCCCTACCCTAAAACACTACCAAACCCTATTCTCTTTCCCCTCCTCTTATTTATAAACATAACATCCCAAAAACCTACCCTATCAAATACCCAAACCCCTTACATATCCCTAAACAAACTTCTCCCCATAACCCCTATTCCCATCACATTACTCCCCTCCTAATACTCCGTTTTGTTTCATTGTTCCCCTTGGTGGCATATATCACAAAAGCACCTAGCTTCACACCATCATCAAAGGGCAGCCTAAATACAGTACAGACAGTAGTCATGACATCACAACATTCATTAGAGTATGAGATGGAGACACAAAGTGACTCATCCTCGGAAGAGCAGGCTCCCAGGAGACATCACAACGGCCCCAAACATTTTAGGGATGAGCCCACTACAAACATGCTTAAGAAGGACGACCAAGTGAAGTGGACGGAGGAGGCTGTAAAATCTTTCAATTTAGTCAAATTGGCTCTTTCTTCAGCTCCCATTCTAGTAAGCCCAGACGACACTCAGGATTTCATATTGTTTTCATTTGCTTCGGAGCACACTATGGCAGCTGTGTTATTGCAGGAAAGAGATGATCATGAAAGACCCATTGCATTTTGCAGCAGAGCTATAAGAGATGCAGCCTTAAAATACAACATCATTGAGAAGCAAGCCCTTGCACTTGTGAAGGCATTGAAAGATTTCCGGGTATATATTCTACATTCTCATATTTTGGCCTATGTTCCTAATGCTGCTATCAAAGATGTTTTAGTGCAGACCGATCCAAAAGGAAGACGAGGCAAATGGATTGCAGCCTTGCTGGAATATGATGTGGAAATAAAGCCCACAAAGCTAGTTAAAGGACAAGGATTGGCAAAGTTAATGGCCGAATCAAACTTGCACGCCTTGGACATAAATCTGATTGCTGCTATGTCCGATGAGAATGAGGAAGCATCATCAATTCAGGTATCGGAAATGTTTGCTCTTTCTCTGTGGTATTCAGACATCATATATGTGCTTAAAAATTTGTCACCACCGTCCGACATGACTAGAAATAAAGCAAGAACACTCAAGTTGAAAGCTGCCAAGTTTTGCATTCTTAATTCTACACTTTATTGGAAAGATCCCGGTGGCGTTCTTTTAATTGTTTGGTGGAAGAAGAAGCAAAGTAGGTCATGGAGGACTGCTGCCAAGGAGACTGTGGTGGTCACCTTTTTTGGAAGTCAACAGCAAATAAAATTCTGAGAACAGGGTACTATTGGCCAACATTGCTTGCCGATGTATATAAGATGGTCAAGCGCTATCATAAATGTCAAATTTTCAAAGGAAAGTAGAAGTTATAGCCTTTTCCACTTAAGCCTATTGAGGTGAGTGCCCCTTTTCAGCAATGGGGATTGGATTTCATTGGTGAAATTCATCCCGCTTCTTCCGGTCAGCATAGATGGATCCTCACAGCAACAGATTATTTCACGAAATGGATCGAGGCAATTCCCACCAGGCAAGATACTGATGTGGTAATCATTTCATTCCTTCAAAATAACATCTTGTCTCGCTTTGGATGCCCGAATAAGTTAATCACTGATAACGCAGTAGCTTTCAAATCAAAAAGGATGGTAGAGTTTTGTCATAAATATCACATCATTTTGGGTCACTCAAATGCCTATCATCCGCAAGGCAATGGATTGGCGGAGTCTTCGAACAAATCATTGGTCAACATCATCAAGAAGCTCTTGGAAATAAATAAGAAGAGCTAGCATAAGAGGTGGGTCAATGCACTTTGGGCAAATCGGGTCAGCCAGAAGAAATCCATTGGTACGTCACCGTTTGAGCTTGTTTATGGAGTTGATACATTATTTCCTACCTCTCTTGCTGCCCCAGTAGTCAAACTTCCTCAGGAGGCCGGCAGTGAAGAAGATCCCATGCAGAGAAGGTTGAATAAAATGGTCCACTTGCAGTAGACCAGAGAAGAAGTTTTCAAGAACACATCCAAATTGCAAGAGAAGATCAAGAAAAATTATGACAGAAAGGCAAAGGTGGATAAATTTCAGTTGGACGATGTGGTGCTGAAGTGGGATGCAAGGAATAAGGAAAAAGGTAAGCACAGTAAGTTCGAGAATCTTTGGAAAGGTCCATTCAAGATTGCAGCATATCAGGGTCAGAATGCCTTTCTTCTGAAGGAAATGAATGGGGAAGATTGTCCAAGAGGGCCGATCGATGGTCGGCTACTGAAGCGGTACCAATTCTGAGTTATTAACGCTGCTTCCACTGTCATTGTAAATACCATTTTTATTTTAGTTTGGTTTGAGTTTGTCAAGTTAGTCTTCAAGTCATTTCAATGTCAAGTTTGAGTCAATTTTTTGGTCATTTTAGTTTCATAAATGAGTCAGAGTCCTGTGTTGTTTATCAAAATGATGACTCCATAGCCCAATGGATGAAGGCACTATCTAGCTCTTCTACAGATCTATTATTCTTGGCACCTCCAAGGAGCTACCATCCCCCATTGGAGCCAATGTTAGAGTCAGTCTGGTCAGTACTCCGTCAGAGATAAAAACTCTTTATGCATTTCATTTTTAGGAGTCCCGCTCCATTTACTCAGCTGCATTCCGCTAGGGGCATGCCATAATCTGACGGAAGAGGTCATGCTAGTCATTTCCCCTCATGTCTGGCTCCTGCTGGATTAGGTCTTTTGTCAATGATCATCAAAGTCCGTGACAATCAAGATTTGGTCCTTTAAAGGACAAAAGTCATTTTCGATCATTAGGTCTAGGGATTAATCAGTTTGGTCTTTAAATATGTCCAGTAAAGCCATGCAGGCCATAGTGAGTCCCTTACAATGTAATTATTCAGAGAGTTTCATCGTCATATTGATAAACTTCGACTATTCTTCAAAACTCTGTTTTGTAGAAAAGTCAAATAGTGTCATTAGTGATAAAATTTTCAAAAAATTCATCAGTTGATTTCTTCAGATGTAGGCATGGTTTCCATGGCCAAATATCCTTTCATGTAATCCCTCCAAAGAGTGCCGAAAATTTCATCATTTGAGCTAAAATTTCAAAGGGAAAGTGAAAATCAGTGTTGCTTTAAGTCAGTGAAAAAGTGTCAAATCATAACATTAGAAAAATGGGTTTTTGAAGAAGCAAAAATTTAACCCATGACTTCCAAGTCTTTATGTACAAGTTTTCACCAAAATCAAAGTCATTGTGACAATCAAGTGCATAGGGAAACATTACAAGGTGTTTGAGTGTGCATTGTGCGTGTTTGGAGCAAGGTTGGAGGCAGTTTTCAGGGTGCGGCGCATATACACAGGGGCGTGATGCACACGGAGGGCGCGACACACATAGAGCCACCCCTCAGTTCAAGTTTTCAATGGGCTCGACACATATAATGGGCGCGGCGCACTGGGTTTTGCGTGCGGCACACACCCACAAAGGGCCAAAACTGTGCCAAATCACCTCAAATTTCTTGTGAAGCCCATCAAATTGAAAGGTAGGCTCTATGACATGACTTGTTCATCAAAGTTTATATATATTATGGTGGTTTATGGCTATGTTTGAATGCAACAAAATTCATAAAATCAACCACAAGAAAACACCAAAGGCCATTCTAGGGTTGCATAATTGTGGTATTGAGACCAAGGTTCCATTTTCACCCACCATTTTTCCCTCACCTACCATTTTTCCCTATCCTCCTTTTCTCATTTTTCCTATTATCCCTACCCTAAAACACTACCAAACCCTATTCTCTTTCTCCTCCTCTTATTTGTCAACATAACATCCCAAAAACGTATCCTATCAAATACCCAAACCCCCTATAAATCCATAAAAATACTTCTCCCCATAACCCCTATTCCCATCCAATTACTCCACTCCTAATACTCCCTTTTGTTTCATTGTTCCCCTTGGTGGCAGATATCACAAAAGCACCCAGCTTCACACCATCATCAAAGGGCAGCCTAAGTACAGTACACACAACAGTCATGACATCACAACATTCATCAGAGTATGAGATGGAGACACAAAGTGACTCATCCTTGGAAGAGCAGGCTCCCAGGAGACATCACAAGAGTGGCAAACATGTTAGGGATGAGCCCACTACCCTCACTGAATTACAAGCATGCCCTCTTGCCATGTCATGTTTCCAACATCTATCATGTTTTTAATTTTGTCAAAGAGTGGATAATGTTTGAGTTCATCATGAGTTGGCCCGTATTTTTGTGCTTCGCCTACATGGAGATCACTCTATCTTGGCCGGGGTAACCTTCACACTTACACCTGAAACTATCTCATTAGCAACCGGTATACCGAATGTTGGAGAACCATGGCACAAGAAACAGAAGGTTGATCGACAGCATTATCAACCTTACATTAAGGCCAGTTGCTTGAGGCATCTCACAAGAGTCTTTCCATTCAGATATTTGAAAGATGAATATGCTCCACTCATGAAGTTGATCATGAAGTACTTCACTGTGAGGGGAGGTTCTCTCGTCTATATGCCTATCACATCAGGTTGCTCATGCACTTTACCAGAGTATGGATGTTGAACATCCCATTTTTCATTTGCAGGAACATAGAGAGGATGAACACCTTCATGCAGCATAAGACCCCTCAACAGCAACTTAACTGTGTTTATCACTTTTCTCTTATTAAGATTTTGGTGGATCATCAGTTGGGATTGCAGGGCATTACTTGGGATGACTTCATCTCCCGTGACCTCCTCAGCACTTCACAGGTAGAGTCAAAGGTTGAACAAGAGATAGGTGGTCCTTCTCATCGGTATTAGCACCATGAGAATACTACTATGCCAGTATTCATCACCTATCAGAGAGGCAGTAGGCATTTGTTTGCAGTAGCAAAGCGAGTGTTATCTCCACCCAGGGTGGAAGGGGTCTCGCTTCCGACATGAGCACTATGGGTACAGGACAGAGGTAAGGAGCTAATGCAGGATGAGGGGCCTTCAGGTGAGCCATCAGGTGAACGAGAGACCGAATTCATTCTCCTTCGTAATGATGATATAGATACAAAACCGACAAGTGCACAACTCAAAGAGATCATACAGGAGCATTAGTCAGAGATCGAAGCCTTATCCCTTGACTTGGAGAGGGCTAAGTGGAACATGAAATATTTGGAGTAGAGGAATAAACAGCTTGAGGATCAGCAAACGATCATGGAGCCACAAAACATTCGTGAGCATCGCCAAGCTGCACAAAGGAGAAGAGTTGAGCTCACGTCATTGGAGCAAGAGATTAATAAGGACCAGGAGGCCAACCACAAGAGAGTTAACATGCACTTCGAGAGGCTGTTGGACAAGGCCGACAAGGACCTTGCACTGCTGAGACACATGGCTTTCCACTACATGGCGCGAAACAAAGTATGCAAGGCCCGAATCAGGAATTTGAAGGCTAAATTGAGGAAAGAAATCAAGAAGAAAAAGAGGCAAAGGAAGATCGATCGACTTCAGATATTGTCCAAAGCCACTTTGGCCCAACATTGCACTTCATATAGAACCTCCAGCGAGCAATTTTGGTCACATGGTAAATTTTTGGTCACAACACAGGTTTTTTCTCCCTGTGCTCCAAATCACAAATGGTTTGCATTTTTGGATTCAACATGGAAAATCACAACTACTGGTGCTTGGACAAGAAATTTTGGCATGATTTGAGTCTCCAGGAGGTTAAAAACACTCAAAAAATGACCTCTCTGCCCCTATTTTGACACACAGGAAGTAGTCTTGGGAGAATGAAGATTTGGAGGGGCAAATGAGCCCCAAATTCAGAAATTCCACTTGTGTTGGAAAGCAGACAGGCCAGGATTTCCAACAAGCACACCTGGGCACATTTTGGACTCCTGCAAGTGCCTCAAAACAGGCTCCAAAGTTGAGCAACGCATATAGAAAGTGGTGCAGCGCATATAGGAAAAAGGGCTAATTTCACCTTCGTTTCGCGAAATTTCAATTCGCGAGTTCTCCAAGTGGGCCCGCTCATCTACATTTCACTTTTTCGACACTTAAGGCAGAATTTTAAGATTTTAACTCCAGATTGTCTCCTATCCAAGTGGAAAAGGAAGGTGAACAGTCACCCAAGCCATTTGTCATGTTTGTAACGCTGCACCTGTAGCTAATGGTTGGCTTTCCACCTCCATTTTGTAATGATTCGAGTAACTCCCCAACCCTTGGGCATTCTATCTCTTCATGGAACATTCTATATATTGTATACAAACTATTTTCAAAGGGTTGGTTGGCTTGTAATTTCTAGGAGACTGTGGGAGAAAAACTCAATTCTTCATTGTATATTTTGACAGAGGATTAATGGAAGGCAGCGGCTCTGTTTCATGAGATTCATGTGGTTGTGAGTGTAGCAAATGTGTCTCTTATGTTTCATATGTATTTCGTAATGTTTCACAGTTCATTTCATATTCATTTCTAGTGAAATTTTCTAAGTTAGATAAGGTAGAATTCATTTTTATTGCTCTGCCTGTGGGAAAATTTCATGTTCAATGTTCTTCTTCTGTTGAAAAGGATTCAGGTACTTATGCCCTTTTCACCCTCCTAAGCAATTCCTCCATTCCACATTATTTCAAACTAAATTGCTAGAGTTTGCACCTATCTTGCCTCACGATATAATCTGTGCCTTTGTATTAAATTCTCTGCTCATTGCTGTCCGTTGGTCCCATACCATCCCAGAAACTCAGTCATTCATAAAAAAAATTGCTTCTTGTATCCATATTTACTTACTAGCCTAAGATCAATATTTCACTGTTAGTCATCTCAGACCATTTTGTTTACTTATTCGCTGAGCGTGACTCGGAGAGAGCCCTCTCCTGTTCTGGTAGGGCTAGCTACCAGACTAAGCGTGGTTTGTGGTTACCCTGAATCTTTCCTTCCTTCAGCCTAAGGCAGATTTAGGTGCTAACATAGTGGCGACTCCACTGGGGATGAAATTAATCCCCTTACTTTTTGATAATTCTAATCTTCCGGATGATAAGTTTAGGATTTGATAGGCTGAGCAAGTTGTTCATGTCCTTCCGATTTTTTTCGAAAATAGCACACTGGCTTTGAGAAAATATACCAGAGCCAATCTAGATCCGGATCCACCTCATATTTATGAAAACCCCAACTTGATTCCCAGACTCCTTCGTCAAGGGAGCACTATAACTCCCGTGTTCAAATCCCATTCATGTCCTGACATTTTTGAGTACCTTGAAGAGCTTGAGTTTGATGAGCGGTTTGAACTATCATTGTTGGAGACCAAATCCGAAAGGGTTGTGGACTATATTGTCGCCAATCCACAATTCCTTGTAGACTTGGAGACGGAAAGGGCTAACCGGTCAATTGATAATTACATTATAACTCAGCTTCAAACTCCAACTGCTAGCCCCTTACAAACTGTGCACACTCCAACACCTTCAAGGCCAAATCCACCAAGAGTGATGGCTGCTAGTTTTTCACCCCTGGTTCTGCCTCAAGTTCTAGATGATATGCCCACAGATTATCAAAGCAAAATCCCGTTTTTTGATGGCACTCCTAACAAAATTACTGCTCAGCAACATGTGGATAGAATGGCAGATTTCTATGAACTTCATGAGATCGATGCGGAGAATGTGGCAATGAGACTCTTTGTACAAACATTTGCAGGTGAAGTGAGGAAATGGTTCAGAGCTTTGCCGGCGGCAAGTATCACTACCTTGGCCGACCTGTAAAGACAATTCATAAACCGATGGGAAGTGAAAAAGAATCCTCTTCAAATTCTTGCTGAATATGAGCAAATCAAACGAAACACTGGTGAGTCGGTCCAAGACTATTGCGTTAGATTCAATTCAATTTATAACAAAATTCCAGATCATCTAAGGCCACCTGTGGGACTAGCCATGATGAAGTTCTCGGATGGTTTTGATGCTGACATGGCTTATCAATTAAGAGAGAGAGAACCGGCCACAATGGAAGACATGCAGAAGATAGCGGTCAGCATTGAAGCAAATCTATTGTCCAAAAGAGCTAGAGTGAAAGCAGAAAAAAAGGTCACAGTCAAGGAAGAGTCTTGCTCGATGGATCAATTACTCAAGAAGGTAGAGCAGATGCTTGAAAGGGTGAAACTTGACAACCCGGAGCCATAAGTTAGAAATCCTAACTTTCGTGGTCTGCAACAACCACAATATAGAATAAGACAGAGAGATCAGCAAGCCTAAGAGCAGACAGCACAACAGCCAGTACAAACACCTTTGCAGCAAAATTTTGTGCATGGACCAGAGTCAGATGAGGATGGGAATATAATAGGTGAAAAAAACCACCTCTTTACTCCTGATGATTTGCCTATTTATCTCACTGAGGAGGAGCAGTATGCAGAAAGTTCGACTGTACACAAAGATGTAGATTTTATTCTAGCAAACAACACCGTCTTGGAGGAAGAATCAGATGAGTACCAAAGAGGCTATATGAATGCTCTATC
This sequence comes from Pinus tabuliformis, assembly GCA_031772625.1. Taxonomy (NCBI): domain Eukaryota; kingdom Viridiplantae; phylum Streptophyta; class Pinopsida; order Pinales; family Pinaceae; genus Pinus; species Pinus tabuliformis. Next base: position 147,449,736 of record CM062818.1, on the reverse strand, counting down.
CGCCCACCAGTAGCGATATTCACTTAGAAACAGAGATGTGCCGTTCAAACCAATTCAGAAAAGAGAGGATGTTGAGGCATCAAAGAATGATTCATCAGTTACACAAAGGAAAGGAAAGGAGGCGGTTGGTCCGGAGAGCAGCAAATCACCATCAGCAAAACAATCACATCAGCAAGTTGCATCGAAAGAAAAGGAAAAGAAAGAAACCCCAATCAAAGATGTAGAAAATATTCCCGCTTTTAATTTAGAGAATGAGATTTCTAAATTAAAGATATCTGTCCCCTTGACTGAAATAATGAGGAACAACAGTTATAGAGGGAAAGTATCTAAAATGTTGAATTTGGACCCAATGTCCGACATGGTGAATGTCGAAGACGATTAGCCTGAAATGATTTTTGGGCCAGAATCGAATGGTGAGTCTCCTGATAGTGATGTTCCACCCTTTTATATCAGTTTAAGGTTGCATGATTTTGTGTTACATAATGCCATGTTCGATTCCCGAGCTTCTCACAATCTCATGCCCAAGGCTATCATGGATAAGCTTGGTCTGGACATCACCCGGCAATACCATGATCTCTATTCATTTGATTCCAGTAGAGTAAGATGTATAGGACTCATCAAAGACTTGGTTGTGAGTCTGGATCAACTCCCAATGAAGAATGTTTTGATGGATGTTGTTGTAGCAGATATTCCTCCCAGGTTTGGCATGCTCCTTTCCAGGTCTTCGGTAGCAAAATTGAAAGGGACACTACAGCTAGATTTCTCCTATGCAACGATTCCAGTGTTTGGAAAAATGAGGAAATTGTATCGGGAACAAAAAATGAAATACATGATCACAAGCAAGGAGAAACCAATAAATCATCCAATTAACTATGTACATACAGATTTAGAGTCTTTTTTTTTGTATTCAGATAGTTTCAATGATATAGATAGTCAGTTAGTTGAAAAAGATGATATTCCGGAAATAACAAAAAATTTCAGAGAAATTTTAAAGAAAGAAGGACAAGAATAGCAGAACACTATTGGGCAATCAGCTGAAAGTAATGGACAGTAAGCAGACAAGGCACAACAAATAGATTTCCAGCACTTGCAAGAGGAGGAAGAAGGTTTGTGGACCATGGATTTCGATGGAGCAGTGGGAAATGATGGCACTGGAATTGGAATTTGGGTACGGAGTCCTTTCTCTGCCCCGAACAAAGTGCCTAGTAATGTGCGGGTATGCTCTTACAAGTTGGCTTTTGAGTGTTCAAACAATGAAGCTGAGTATGAAGCTCTGATTGCTAGCCTAAAGATTCTAAGAAAGCTGAATGCTAAGAGGATTTTAGTATATGGTGACTCCGAATTGGTAATTAGGCAGGTCAGAGGCGAGTACCAATCAAAGCATCCTAGGATGCGGGCTTACTGTAATGCAGTTCTAGACATCCTAAAATTATTTTCAGAATACACGTTGACATGCGTGCCTCGTATGAAAAATAGTATTGCTGACGCTCTTGCCAAGGCAGCAAGTAGTTTGAAGATCCCAATGAACTCTAGCAATAAATTCGAAATCCATGTCAAGCATTGTCCAACTGTTCCAGACAATCAGAGATATTGGCAAGTGTTCCAAGATGATGAGGAGATTGATGATTTTATGCAAAACAAAGGCAAGTTCAAAGAGATCTCAATTGATGTAGAAAATGACGATGGTAAAGGTAATGGTACAGATGAGGTGCAAATCAATGAAATGGATGTGTTGCAGCTGAAGAATAACGTTATTCCTAAAGGCTTGATACCTTTAGAAGAACTTTTTGATCAAGATGATGTAGCCCGCAAGCCAACATTGCAGCCAACAGAGAAGGGTGTAGAAGAGGTCAACATCGGAACAACTGCTAATCCTAAGTTGGTAAAATTGTCCAAAGCATTGCCACCAAAGATCAAGGACAAATATATCAGTTTGCTGTCTTCATTTGCAGATGTGTTTGCTTGGGACTATTCTGACTTAAAGACATATGATACCAATATAATTCAACACACTATACCCATCAAGCCCAATCAAAAACCATTTAGACAGAAGTTGAGAAGGCTAAATCCAAAATTGCTGCCATCTATTGAAAAGGAGATAAACAGGTTGTAAAAATCAGGGATCATTGTTCCCATCAGATTTTCAGATTGGATCTCTAATTTGGTGCCTGTACGAAAGAAGACAAGTGAGATTCGCTTATGCATTGATTTTTAGAAATCTCAATAAAGTTTCATTGAAAGATAATTATCCACTGCCCAAAATGGACCATATACTTTAGCGAGTAGTGGGAGCATCTCGTATGTCACTACTTGATGGTTATTCTGGATATAACCAAGTTTCTGTCCATGAAGATGACCGAGACAAGATAGAGTTCACCACTCCGTGGGGAACCTTTCATTACGCTAAAATGCCTTTCGGTTTAAAGAATGCGGGTGCCACATTTCAGCGTGCAATGGACTTGGCTTTTGCAAATGAGAAGGATGTCTTTTTGGTTGTGTACCTGGAAAATTTTATGGTGTTTTCCAAATCTGATGAAGAGCACATGTACCATCTAAAAATTGTCTTTCAAAAGTGCAGAAAATATGGCTTGTCCTTGAATCCAAAAAAGAGCTTGTTTGCCATGGAGGAAGGCAAACTACGCGGGCACATTATCTCAAAAGATGGCATTCGTATTGACCCAGCACGTGTGCAAGCAATTTAGCAAATCGATCTACCCTGAAATAAGAAATAGATACAATCTTTCAATGGTAAAATGAATTTTCTACGCCACTTTGTACCTAACCTTGCTAAGCACCTAAGAGAGATGACAAACATGCTTAAGAAGGAAAGCCAAGTGAAGTGGACGGAGGAGACTGTAAAATATTTCAATTTAGTCAAATTGGCTCTTTCTTTAGTTCCCGTTCTAGTCAGCCTGGACTACACTCAGGATTTCATATTTTTTTCATTTGCTTCGGAGCACACTATGGCAGCTGTGTTATTACAGAAAAGAGATGATCATGAAAGACCCATTGCATTCTTCAGCAGAGCTATAAGAGATGCAACCTTAAAATACAACATCATTGAGAAGCAAGCCCTTGCACTTGTGAAGGCATTGAAAGATTTCTGGGTATATATTCTACATTCTCATATTTCGACCTATGTTCCTAATGCTGCTATCAAAGATGTTTTAGTGCAGACCGATCCGGAAGGAAGACGAGGCAAATGGACTGCAGCCTTGCTGGAATATGATGTGGAAATAAAGCCCACAAAGCTGGTTAAAGGACATGGATTGGCAAAGTTAATGGCCAAATCAAACTTGCATGCCTTGGACATAAATCTGATTGCTGCTATGTCCGATGAGAATGAGGAAGCATCATCAATTCAGGTATCAGAAATGATTCCTCTTTCTCCGTGGTATTCAGACATCATATATGTGCTTAAAAATTTGTCACCACCGCCCGGCATGACTAGAAACAAAGCAAGAACACTCAAGTTGAAAGCTGCCAAGTTTTGCATTCTTAATTCTGCACTTTATTGGAAAGATCTCGGTGGCGTTCTTTTGAATTATTTGGTGGAAGAAGAAGCAAAGCAGGTCATGGAGGACCGCCACCAAGGAGACTGTGGTAGTCATCTTTTTGGGAAGTCAACAGCAAATAAAATTCTGAGAACAGGGTACTATTGGCCGACATTGTTCGCCGATGTATATAAGATGGTCAAGCGCTGTCATAAATGTCAGATTTTCGAAGGAAAGCAGAAGTTACAGCCTTTTCCACTTAAGCCTATTGAGGTGAGTGCCCCTTTTCAGCAATGGGGATTGGATTTCATTGGTGAAATTCATCCCGCTTCTTTCGGTCAGCATAGATTCCTCACAGCGACAGATTATTTCACGAAGTGGATCGAGCCAATTCCCACCAGGCAAGCTACTGATGCGGTAATCATTTCATTCCTTCAAAATAACATCTTGTCTCGCTTTGGTTGCCCGAATAAGTTAATCACTGATAACGCAGCAGCTTTCAAATCAAAAAGGATGGTAGAGTTTTGTCATAAATATCACATCATTTTGGGTCACTCAATTGCCTATCATCCACAAGGCAATGGATTGGCGGAGTCTTCGAACAAATCATTGGTCAACATCATCAAGAATCTGCTGGAAATAAATAAGAAGAGCTGGCATGAGAGGTTGGTCAATGTACTTTGGGTAGATTGGGTCAGCCAGAATAAATCCATTGGTACGTCACCGTTTGAGCTTGTTTATGGAGTTGATATAGTATTTCCTACCTCTCTCACTGCCCTGGTAGTCAAACTTCTTCAGGAGGCTGGCAGTGAAGAAGATCCCATGCAGAGAAGATTGAATCAAATTGTCCACTTGCAGCAGACCAGAGAAGAAGTTTTCAAGAACACATCCAAATTGCAGGAGAAGATCAAGAAAATTTATGACAGAAAGGCAAAGGTGGATAAATTTCAGTTGGATGATATGGTGCTGAAGTGGGATGCAAGGAATGAGGAAGAACATAAGCATAGTAAGTTCGAGAATCTTTGGAAAGGTCCTTTCAAGATTGCAACATATCGGGGTCAGAATGCCTTTCTTCTGAAGGAAATGAACGGGGAAGATTGTCTAGGAGGGCCGATCAATGGTCGGCTGCTCAAGTGGTACCAATTCTATGTTATTAACGTTGCTTCCATTGTTATTGTAAATACCATTTTTATTTCAGTTTGGTTTGAGTTTGTCAAGTTAGTCTCCAAGTCATTTCAATGTGAAGTTTGAGTCAATTTTTTGGTCATTTCAGTTTCATAAATGACTCAGAGTCCTGTGTTGTTTGTCGGAATGATGACTCCATAGCCCAATGGACGAAGGCATTGTCTAGCTATTCCAGAGGTCTACTATTCTTGGCACCTCCAAGGAGCTACCATCCCCCATTGGAGCCAATGTTAGAGTCAGTCTGGTTAGTCCTCCGCCAGAGATAAAAACTCTTTATGCATTTCATTTTTAGGAGTCCCGCTCCATTCACTCAGTTGCATTTCGCTAGGGGCATGCCATAATCTGACGAAAGAGGTCATGCTAGTCATTTCCTCTCATTTCTGGCTCTTGCTAGCTTAGGTCTTTTGTCAATGATCACCAAAGTCGATGACAGTCAAGGTCTTGTCCTTTAAAGGACAAAAGTCATTTCCGATCATTAGGTCTAGGGATTAATCAGTTTGGTCTTTAAATATGTGCATTAAATCCATGCAGGCTAGAGTGAGGCCCTTAAAAAGTAATGATTCAGAGAGTTTCATCGTCATATTGATAAACTTCGACTGTTCTTCAAAACTCTGTTTTGTAGAAAAGTCAAACAGTGTCATTGGTGATAAAATTTTCAAAAAAGTCGTCAGTTGATTTCTTCAGATGCAAACATGGTTTCCATGGCCAAATGTCCTGTCATGCAATCCTTGCAAAGAGTACCGAAAATTTCATCATTCGAGCTAAAATTTCAAAGGGAATGTGAAAATCAGTGTTTCTTTAAGTCAGTGAAAAAGTGTCAAAACATAACATTAGAAAAATGGGTTTTTCAAGAAGCAAAAATTTAACCCATGACTTCCAAGTCTTTATATACAAGTTTTCACCAAAATCAAAGTCATTGTGTGAATCAAGTGCATAGGGAAACATTGCAAAGTGTTTGAGTGTGCATCGTGCATGTTTGGAGCAAGGTTCGAGGCAGTTTTCAAGGCACGGCGCATATAAACAGGGGCGTGGCGCACACAGAGGGTGCAGCGCACACAGAACCACCCCTCAGTTCAAATTTTCAATGGGCGTGACGCATATAATGGGTGCGACGCACTGGGTTTTGCGCACGGCGCACACCCAGAAAGGGCCAAAACTGTGCCAAATCACCTCAAATTTCTTGTGAAGCCCATCAAATTGAAAGGTAGGCTCTATGACATGACTTGTTCATCAAGGTTTATAAATAAAATGGTGGTTTATGGCTATATTTGAATGCAACAAAATTCATAAAATCAACCACAAGAAAACACCAAAGGCCATTATTGCTAGGGTTGCATAATTGTGGTATTGAGACCAAGGTTCCATTTTCACCCACCATTTTTCCCTAACCTACCATTTTTCCCTATCCTCCCTTTCTCATTTTTCCTATTATCCCTACCCTAAAACACTACCAAACCCTATTCTCTTTCCCCTCCTCTTATTTTTCAACATAACATCCCAAAAACCTACCCTATCAAATACCCAAACCCCCTACATATCCCTAAACAAACTTCTCCCCATAACCCCTATTCCCATCACATTACTCCCCTCCTAATACTCCCTTTTGTTTCATTGTTCCCCTTGGTGGCAGATATCACAAAAGCACCCAGCTTCACACCATCATCAAAGGGTAGCCTAAATACAGTACACACAGCAGTCATGACATCACAACATTCATTAGAGTATGAGATGGAGACACAAAGTGACTCATTCTCAGAAGAGCAGGCTCCCAGGAGACATCACAAGAGTGGCAAACAGGTTAGGGATGAGCCCACTATCCTCACTGAATTACAAGCATGCCCTCTTCCCATGTCATGTTTCCAGCATCTATCATGTTTTGAATTTTGTCAAAGAGTGGCTACTGTTCGAGTTCATCATGAGTTGGCCCATCTTTTTGTGCTTCACCAACATGGAGATCACTCTATCTTGGCCGAGGTCACCTTCACACTGACACCTGAAACTGTCTCATTATCAACCGGTATACCAAATGTTGGAGAACCATGGCACAAGAAACAGAAGGTTGATCGAAAGCATTATGAGCCTTACATTAAGGCCAGTTCCTTGAGGCATCTCACAAGAGTCTTTCCATTTAGATATTTGAAAGATGAATATGCTCCACTCATGAAGTTGATCATCAAGTACTTCAGCTATGAGGGGAGGTTCTGTCGTCTATATGCCTATCACATCAGGTTTCTCATGCACTTTACCAGGGTATGGATGATGAACATCCCATTTTTCATTTACAGGAACATAGAGAGGATGAACACCTTCATGCAACATAAGACCCCTCAGCAGCAACTTAACAATGTTTATCACTTTGCTCTTATTAAGATTTTGGTGGATCATCAGTTGGGATTGCAGAGCATTACCTGGGATGACTTCATATCCCGTGACCTCTTCAGCACTTCACAGGTAGAGTCAAAGGTTGAAAAAGAGATAGGTGGTCCTTCTCATAAGTATGAGTGCCATGAGACCACTACTATGCCAGTATTCATCACCTATCATAGAGGCAGTAGGAATTTGTTTGCAGCAGCAAAGCGAGTGTTATCTCCACCCGGGGTGGAAGGGGCCTCGCTTCCGACATCAGCACTACAAGTACAGGACAGAGGTAAGGAGCCAATGAAGGATGAGGGGCCTTTAGGTGAGCCATCAGGTGAATGAGAGGCCGAATTAGTTCTCCTTTATGATGATGTTATAGATACAGAACCGACAAGTGCACAGCTCAAAGAGATCATCAAGGAGCAGCAGTCAGAGATCGATGCCTTATCCCTTTACTTAGAGAGGGTTAAGTGGAAAATGAAATATCTGGAGCATAGAAACAAACAGCCTAAGGATCAGCAAACGATCATGGAGCTACAAAACATTCGTGAGCATCGCCAAGCTGCACAAAGGAGAAGAGTTGAGCTCACGTCATTGGAGCAAGAGATTAATGAGGACCGTGAGGCCAACCTCGAGAGAGTTAACATGCACTTAGAGAGGCTACTAGACAAGGCCAACAAGTACCATGCGCTGCTAAGACACATGGCTTTCCACTACATGGCGCGAAACAAAGTATGCAAGGCCCGAATCAGGAATTTGAAGGCTAAATTGAGGAAAGCAATCAAGAAGCAAAAGAGGCAAAGGGAGCTCAATCAACTTCAGATATTGGCCGAAGCCTCTTTGGCCCAGCATAGCACTTCATAGAGAACCTCCAGCCCAAATTTCAAGAAATTTGGGGCAATTTTGGTCACATGGTAAATTTTTGGTCACAACACAGGTTTTTTCTCCCTGTGCGCCGCGCCACTGGCATGACACTTAGGATTGGGAGCTCCAAATCACAAATGGTTTGCATTTTTGATTTAGCATGCAAAATCATGACTACTAGGGCTTGAAAAAGAAATTTGGTCATGGTTTGAGTCTCCAGGAGGTCAAAAAGACTCAAAAAATGACCTCTTTGCCCCTATTTTGACACATAGGAAGCAGTCTTGGGAGAATGAAGATTTGGACGAGCAAATGAGCACCAAATTCAGAAATTCCACTTGGGTAGGAAAGTAGACAGGCCAGGCTTTCAAAAAAGCACACTTGGGGACATTTTGGACTCCTTCAAGTGCCTCAAAACAGGCTCCAAAGTGGCACAACGCATATAGAAAGTGGCGCAGCGCATATAAGAAAAAAGGCTAATTTCACCTCCGTTTCGCGAAATTTCGATTCGTGACTTCTCCAAGTGGGCCCACTCATCTACATTTCACCTTTTCAGCACCTAAGGTGGCATTTAAAGTATTTTCACTCCAGATTGGCTCCTATCCAAGTGGCGAAGGAAGGTGAACAGTCACCCAAGCCATTTGTCATGTTTGTAATGCTGCACCTATAGCTAATGGTTGGCTTTCCACCTCCATTTTGTAATGATTCGAGTAAATCCCCAACGCTTGGGCGTTCTATCTCTTCATGGCACATTCTATATGTTGTATACAAACTATTTGCAAAGGGTTGGTTGGCTTGTAATTTCTGGGAGACTGTGGAAGAGAAACTCAGTTCTTCATTATATATTTTGACAGAGGATTAATGAAAGGCAACAGCTCTGTTTCATGAGATTCACGTGGTTGTGAGTGTAGCAAATGTTTCTCTTATGTTTCATATGTATTTCGTAATGTTTCACAGTTCATTTCATATTCATTTCTAGTGAAATTTTCTAAGTTAGATAAGGTAGAATTCATTTTTATTGCTCTTCCTGTGGGAAAATTTCATGTTCAGTGTTCTTCTTCTTTTGAAAAGGATTCATGTACTTATGCCCTTTTCACCCTCCTAAGAAATTCCTCCATTCTGTGTTATTTCAAACTAAATTGCTAGACTTTCCGCCTATCTTACCTCATGAAATAATCTGTGCCTTTGTATTAAATTCTCTGCTCATTGCTGTCCGTTGGTCCCATACCATCCCAGAAACTCAGTCATTCATAAAAAAAATTGCTTCTTGTATCCATATTTACTTAATATCCTAAGATCAATATTTCACTGTTAGTCATCTCAGACCATTCCATTTACTTATTCGTTGAGCGTGACTTGGAGAGAGCCCTCTCCTGTTCTAGTAGGGCTAGCTACCAAACTAAGTGTGGTTTGTGGTTACCCTGAATTTTGCGTTCCTTCAGCCTAAGACAGATTTAGGTGCTAACAGCCTCTGCGCAATTTTTAGGGGAGTCAATCCAAGGGAAACTGCCAAGTTCGACTGTCCGAGTGGCTAGCATGAGAGTTGATTGAATTGCTTGCGGGCAGCACAGCTTGAAAATACTAGCTTTTTGCTTCTGCGCTGTTCTCGTTGATATTCGATTGAGTCAATCATGGGCTAATGGTCCAACTATCAGAGGGGAGTCTGGTCATCAGAACTTCAGAAAAAATGACTAAGTGTGTGAACGATTGAAAGATGCATAGGTGATCATAAAAACACACACTCACATGACTCAATGATGAAATGACTCAAACCATCTAGACACACGTTCAACATGATTGACCAATGGTGCAAGTGACAAGCACAACACTCATGATTAACCATTCATTGATTGAGATGATGCTTGCACGACAGTGAATGTGACTCCATGTGTGAGTGCAATAGATGATTTCCTAGCGAACACAACAAGCACATATGAAGCGAAGACTTTGAGCATAACTAGAACATGGTCACAATCATGACTTAGACACCAACATGTAGAAAATTGAATGAAATCAATAAGTAAGGTAGATGCAAATACTCACATGAGCTCGTGGAGTGAACCCGAGTGTGTGCAGTCATCAAGTGAAACTCTCAAGGGAGGCTTTGAAATTGGTGCAGGCCAAAATTTCGGAGGGTGGTTATAGCCGCTACAACACTTGGCAACACATTGGTGGAACTCTAGCTTCTTTGTTTTGGTTCATTTCTAGCATAGGGTCTTGGTATTTCGAGGAGTATTGAATCACTGTGTGGGTTACTTTAGCTTCTCCACTTACCCCATGGACACACATGGTTCACCCTTTTCCAACTCAGTCAAATAGTTTAACTTGATCTCAATTTTTTGAATTCGTGAAAGGTAGTTTAGCTCACGAGTTGAAGATTTTAGAGTATAAGTTTTCATCTCTGGTGTTGCTCCACTGCCAGCAGGTCTAGACAGTACACCAGTGGAGTCACGCAGGAACACAAACATTGCTCCACTTCCAGTGAGCCTGGTAAGTACCCTAGTGGAGTTGCATGCTTCACCTCTCTGTGTAGGAAGCCTTTCTCTTCTTTTTCCTTTGTATTTTTCCAAGAGGACTGTGCATAGGCACTTATTTATTTTTTTAGGGCAGAAGAGGGATCCAAAATTATTGAGAGCATAAGAGGTTGTTCCATCAGAGAAGCATGTAAGAACTGTGACATAGGTTTGCTCATTTAGATTTTCCCTTCCTTCATTTATACTAGTTGGATGAGCTTGAACACACAGAGCAGTAGACTGAGTATAGGCATGGGGTTTCCTATTGTGGACACAGGTTCATGGTTGGACCAAAAATTCCCTTGCAGACGGTTCATATTTTCTATCAAGACTTCATCGGATGAAGGTTACAACCAAGCACAGAGAAGACAAACATAAGACTGGCCAAGGGCTGCAGCGTCATGAGTTTCCTCAAATTCCAGTCACATACTCTATTCAGAAGCCATAACGTAGTAGTTGGCAGCACTTATTTCTCGAAATGAAAATAGTAATTTATCAAACAAATAAAATGAATGTGAACAAAAATATGAAGCCGAATCAACCAAAGCAAGAACAAAGATAATAAGAAAAACAAACAAGATGAAAGCAACAAGTAGCAAGCAGACTATGTACATGGCATGGATGCGGGCCGACCTACTCAAAATAATTCTTGAGATCTTGGTCATTGACAGGATGGTTGTCAATCTTCTTGTCAAATGATTGCAAATGATACGTGTGTGGGCCAAGATTCTCGTGGACTGTGTGCGGACCAATCCACAGCGACTAGAACTTCATATGTTTTCCTTTGTCTTCATGGGGCTTATCCCATTTTAGAATTAAGTCACCAACATCGAAGTTAGCTTTCCCTGTAGACTTCTTATCGAACCATCTCCTGATACCGTTCTGGTGAAGCGTAAATTTTTCTTTTTCTTTCATCCTTTCTTCCTAAAGCTTATGAAGAGCATCCATCCTATGCTGAACTAGCTAGCAAGGCTTTCCTTGGGATTCTTGGGAATGTTGAAGTGCAGGCAAGTCGATATTTGGCCGAAGGATGGCTTCTTTACATAAATCAAGAAGTATGGTTAGGTGTTCAGAGAGGGCTTGGGTGTTACATAGTCAGTCCATAATGCATTCATCGGGGTCGTAGGTCAGTTACGTTTCTCAGAGAAAACATTCTTCTTGATTATACAGATGAGGTTTTTATTCGTGGATTTTGCTAGACCGTTTCCTTGCAGGTAGTAGTTAGATGAATTCTTTAACACTTTACCACTCTGTAATGCAAAGTCATAGAGTCTCAAAGACGAAATATAAGTTGCATTATAAAAAACAAGTGATACTAGAATGTCGAAGCGTGAGATGATTTTCTGTTGCAGGAAGCTAATGACCTCCTGGTTGTTCACTTGCTTGAGTGGAACTGGTTTGTCCACTGCATGAAGTAGTTAGTCGCTGTTAAGATATAGCAGTGTTGTTTTGACAAATGAGCGAAAATTTCCCCATTGATGTCCAAGACACATTGTCAGAATGGTTTGGTCACTGCAAGAGGGTACAATGGGGCTGCTGATCTTTGTGTTCTACCGGCAAATCACTGACAGTCCAGGCACTTGCAGGCATAGGCATGTTGATCCTTGAATAATGTGGGCCAATAGAAACCACCTCGCATAACCTTTTGTGCAGTGGTATTTCCCGCAAAGTGACCCCCGACAGGTCTGTCATGTAGATCTTGAAGCACCATCTCTAATTCATGTGCCTCATAAGATTTCTTGGGAATGGCTGGGTAGTTGACCTTTAATCCCTACATCCTTGCACACATGAAGGAGATGGAAGGTTCATCATTAGCTTCGTCCTTTTGAGTGAGTATTGCAGTTAGTGAGTTATCAGAAAAAAAGGTGTATAGAAAGAAATCTTTCTTGAAATTTGGGTTGTAGAGCGCAGGTGCTTCTCCAATGGCTTGCTTGATCCGGGAAAATGCACACTTTTCCTTCTTACCCTAGCTATAAACTACATCTTTCTTGATCATGTCCTACATGGGCTTAACTATTTGTGCATAATCCGAGATGAAATATTTCCCAAGTAGGATTGCATGGCTTTCTTGTTGTATGGTTAAGGAAGTTGTGTAATGGCTTGAACCCATTCCGAATCCACCTTGATCCCAGTATTGGAAACAATATGTCCAAGGAGGTTCCCCTCCGACACTGCAAATACGTTATTTTTCGGATTCAAGGAAATCTCGTATCTTCTGCATTGCTAAAATATTTTCTTCAGATGGCATATGTGGTCTTCTCGTCATCTTGAGAACACAGTCACATCATCGAGGTATACCACCAGGCTCAGTCTAATGTGTTTGGAAAAGGTGATGTCCATAGCATGCTGAAATGTTGTGCCTACATTTAAAATCCCAAATGGCATTCGTCAATAAGTGAACTTAACCCACTTGGTACAGAAAGTAGTTTTGAGTCTATTAGTTTCTGCTACCAGAACCTGATTTTATCCTGAGAAACCGTCAAGGAGAGAAAACATATGTGCCCCAGATACTGCTTACAAAATATGGTCCATGGATGGCACGGTGTAGTTCTCTTTGTCCAAGGTGTGGTTTACGTTCCGGAAATCGACACACAAGAAGAATTCCCTGAATTTCTTTCATACAGGAACAAAGTTGGAGACCCATGTGGAATGTTGAACTATATATGATCCATGCATCAAACAGCGTAGTAAGCTCTTTCTATATGAGGGGTTCAAGCATGACCCCTTCTCTAATTGGGATGATATGTTGGATTATCCGTGTGTCATAAGTTTTCAGATCATCATATGTCCACGCGAACACATATTGGTACTGTTTGAACAAGTGGATAAAGTCTTGCCGCTCTTGTTGTGTAGAACATGTACCAAGATTGACAAACTTCAGATCTTGTTCAGTTCCCAGGTTTTTCAGTTCATGCCTAATGGTGGAACTGCGGGTCTTGTTGTTCCCTGGCCCATGGAACTATTCTTGCAAGTCATATATATTTCCCAATGATGCCACACCTTTTGCGAAAATGTGGCCTTTAATGTTACTAGCTTCCGCTTACAAAGAGCGCTTGTGCTCGTCATCGTTTATTGCTGCATCTTTGAAGACTTCGGTGTTGGCCATGAAATTTAGTATCTGTTGATCCTCATTAAACATGTGTAAGTTAGTTATGTTTTTTTGAATAGATGGTTTGTAGAAAATTTCAATAGTAAATATATCCCTAATCGGTGACATTCTCGAGGCTCCATTTTCCAGTGCATTGGTAGCTGCATTACGCATACATGGTACAACAATAATATTAAATGCTTGGAATTTTGAGACTAGTCACCATAACTCATTTTGGTAACTTTTGAGATGCGGTGAAAAACAATGAATGGTGTTACGTACCTACCGTACCACTATCTCTAAGTCACCTACCACTTTGAGTATGGCCACGTTGAGGCTAATGGATTTCTGCAAGCCCAACACGAGTGCTTCATATTCTACTACATTTTTCATGCACTCAAACTCCAAACAACTTGATACCATATTCTTCATATTACAAGGGTCGATTAGAACACACCTAACTCTTGAGGCATCCTATGCCTTTGATCCATCAAAGTACATGGTCCATAGCTCATCTGTACACGGACTGCTTGAAGTGTTAGCACTACTACTACTGTTGATGCTACTGCTGCTACTATTGGTACAATATGTTGTACAAGTGTCATTACCATCAGTTGGGCAAGGAACTGTGCATCTGGTGGGGTTGGAGTTGGCCGTGCAAGATAGCACCCCAATGTTGTCTTAAGGAAACAGTTGTCGAATATGAGTTCTCTGAAGGCCAAAGGTTCATTCTTGCCATTGACAGGAGTGATGTTATGTTTCATGTAGCTCTTAGATTCTATGCAGCTTTGGTTTCACTTGCCCTTGTACAGAAGCCACAGGTGAGACCATTCTGTAGAAAAATATCCATCTCACTTGCTGGACCAATCTCTACTAAGTAATAGATCATATGCCTCTAGGATGTCCACAACCACTATGTTGATGCATTGGTGGACTCGACCATCATGAGATAGTCAGATGATCATGTCTCATAGTTCACCAATGGTTGGTACCGATGTTCGATCAAGTTGGATTATTCTCATGGATGTTTCGCTCCATTATGCCTTGATCTTCTTAGCAATGGAGAGTGGAATGACGTTAGTTGTCATGCCAGAATCAACCAAGCAGTTGTTAACATTGTAGTTAAAGACTTAAAATGAAAGCAGGAATGGAGGGAAAATTGAGTTTTATTCTTCCATCTGGAGTGTATTGAGCACAGTGGAAAGTGATCCTAGAGGTTTGCTTTCTCCATTACTAGTAGAGGTTGCGCTATCTACCACTGTTTGTCCCAATGCGCGTAGTAAGATATCTCACTGACACTGTATCTTAGCCAACTTGAACAAACTGATGCTTGCCTGAGTTTTCTTCATTTCATCAACAATGTTGTAATCCAAAGGTGGTAGTCTCACTAAGGTGTCCTGGGTAGAATGAGTGTTCGTGTTGTTCAGTGGAGTGTTTTGCTGTTTGCTTCTCATGGATGTGCTTTTGTCCACCACTATCTTCTCGAACTTGCTTCATTTTTTCTACTTTGGGGTGGCTAGTGGATCTATCTTCCTAATTAGCAATTTGATCTTTTCTTGCATCTCCCCAAGTGTGAGGGGAGCCCCTTTACTCCTAAGATTGTAGCAATCATTTTTTTTGGGGGCTACTTCATGGTGTTTGTCCTTGACATCTTTTGTGAGCACTGATACATGTTCACCACATGAGCAGAGCTTGATGGCTCATCAGGTGCAACCTCTTCATCATTATCGGTATCTTCCATCTGGTCTTGCATATTGCTTCTCGTATCGAGTGTACAATCGTAGAAAGCATTTGTGACTCACTTCCAGTGCGAACAAGAGTCCTCGGGATGATGCTCTTTGTGGAAAGAACATAATTTTGGATCTTCACACTATTCTAGCTGGCACACAGGCTTCTGCACGTTTTTTGAAATGAGCTAGCTAGTGCTTGATGAGTTTCTTGCCTGTCTCTGCCTAGGCGAGTGACTACTTGCAAATCTGTTTGATCTATGTTGTTTGAGTTCATACATTTCAGTGGTCAAGCTCTTGACAAGACGAGCAAGGGTCTTAATATCAATTGCTTCCTTGTCTCTACCCTTGCTCATCGTTTCTTGGTACTTCCTGCTCACATCCTTGGAGTCCTTTGTCAATTCGCCATCCTTGATGACTCCGACTGCATGCAGGTCTTTCTCAACATCGATAGCCTCTTCATAATTTCCAACAATTTGGTTTCGCATCTCGCTTGATGAACTGTGCAATGTTGGTTGGTTGTGCGGATGTGTAGTAACCAGTGGTGATGGAGTCATGCGGTTTAGTGTTTGTTGCAAACTTGTTCAATATACGTGTAAACCTCTAATTGAAATCTTTCACTTTCTCTTTTCCCTCCATCTTAAGGCGTCCCAACTCTTTGAGTAGCATGGTTGGGGTCTTGCCACCACCGAACTTCTCAAAGGAACACGCATTTGAATGAAACCCAGTTCTATATAGAATTCGGTTGAAGGCTGTGATACCAAGTAGCTGCGCAACCATCCAAGGTACATGGGAACAATCTACATGGTACATCATCATAACATACCTCAAGGGTCTGTAGCTATAGGTAGAAGTTGTCTAAGTTTTTTTCCACCTTCACCGTGCTATCAGGGTCGAACTTGATGTTCATCTTATCCACTCACCTTGGCATCTTGTGCAAAATGGCTAGGAGATCCAATGGTCCTTGATTCATCCATTCAATATTTGGGTCAGCCATCACTTTTTTATCTTCGTCCTCTTCCTATTCTTCGGAGTCTAATGGTTCCAGCTCTAAGTCTGTTGGTTCATCTCTGCCTCCACCTCCTCCACTGCCTTGCCCTCCACCTCCTACATTGAAGTCTGATCCCAAGATCACAACAGTGTCTTGTTCGCCTTGCCGGAAGATCGGAGGTTTATCCCCATCTTCAATAGCTTTTTCTAGACCTTCAAGTGTGGAAAGGATTGCTTCTTCCACCGATGATAAAAAACTCTTGTGGGAGTGGCTTTTGACTACCTAGATGCGTGAAAAATATGTTGTTTGTCTGGGATTAGTATGACTGCTTTTGTGAACTGGTGAGGTATGGGATGGATGGAGTGAAGGTGTTCATGTGAAGTCTCGTGTTCAATACTGGGAGGTGAGGAGTACCAATTGTATAGTCGCATGTAGGTGAGAGGGAGTGTGAGTTACTGCCTTGACTAGATGGTTGATGAATGAGTGTGAGGGGATATTTAGCCATATACAATTGGCTACTCTACTTATAGCACCAGAAATGTTGACAGTGTTGGACCCACCACTTTCAAGGGATCACCTCGGTATGAAGTCCCAACTAGACCTCACACCATTTTGTGTGGGAGTCCCATCCAGTATGATGGCCTGGTTGCCAATGTCTTGAGGATTTGCATCAACTCTTTCTTGTCATCACACGAGAGTGGTCTTATTTGCCTTCGAGAAGTGAGGTTTGTGTGCCTGGTGAGTGCTAGTGTACTCATGTTAATGTTTCCTTCACTGTAAAGGGATAGGGTGAGAGTGAGTCCCAAGATGGTAGGGATGCAGTCCCAACTCTTCTAGGAACACACAACACAACAAAACATGCACAGCTTCTGTAGCAGTAGTCCACATGGATGTGGCAATCACAACATAGAAGGTAAGATAACATGTACAACACTCAACAGATGAGGATAGACAAGTGCAACACAGTTGTTACAGTGAGTTCTATCTGAAAGGTATGTCTGATGTTTGGGAGACTAGTCTACATGGGTGAGACAGTGTTAACAACATATACAACACATTTCCATTAATAGCTTATGAATTACAAAAAGTGAAATAGTTCAGATGTAGAACACAGGTTAAAGCAACATGCATTACAAATGTTAAAGATTAGTCTTACAATAGATACAATAAATATGTGAAAACGTGCTGTCCTGTTAGCAGGCTTCTGAATTAAGAGAAAGTTCCAAGACACATCGTTACCCTATACATCACTAACCTTGCGTGCATCAAGTGGGTCTCTTGAACTTCCACATTACATCACATTGATTGACATCATAGCCCATAGTAGAGATGTGGGTGACATGACTCATAACATGACTCGACATGACAGTGCTGGTACATTTGTGTTGCTACTGGAATGCATGGCAAGCTATAATGTTGTTGGGTGATGGATGTCTTCATGGTGTATCATAGCTCCACCTCCACATAGTGAAGTGCGCGGAGTCTTCGATGGTCTTTGGATTGCTTGATGAAGCTTTGGCGTGTTCCTCCTTTCTTGCATGTTGGAAGACTTGACATGCTCATCTGTTCGCAAAGGTGCATGTTTGTCTGTTCGCTTTTTGGTCAACACATCTCTTCGCATGCATTGTTCATTCATCTGTTAGTGAACTTGTCTTTTTGCATGTGCTCCCTTCATTCATCCCATTTTTCATCTTGCCATGTTTGTTGGTGTATATGTACCTGCAGTCACTCATGACAAGACGACATCAAATCTAAAACCTCCTAGTCTACCATGACTCATGATCATTCGGATGCAGGTGACTGGGAGAGGCAACAAGGTTGTGCAGCGGGATGATGGCACTAGGCATTGCTGATGAAAATTGTGCAAGAGTCACTGAGTGATGGAGATGAGCAATCCAAGTTAACAGTGACTATCTATGAGGTGTGGCTCGGCTGGAAGGCAAAATTGTGCAAATTTTGGGAGGGACAGCCTGGGTTGCAGGAAGGCAAGGTAGGCAGGATCTGTGTATTTTTTGGAACAAGAGGGTAATAGGGGATGGAAGGCCAAATTTTTGCAATGTTCTAGAGGAACAAGTTGGGCTGTAGGGAAGGTCAGAAAGCAGGGATTGCATAGTTTTTGGGAGGAACTTCCTGGGAGACTAGTAGCCAAAACTGTGCAATGCCCAAAGGGAAATGGTAGTTGATTGATGGGGTCACTTGCAGCCAAAACTACGCAATTACTAGAGGGAACTGGCAATTGGCTGCTCAATCACTGGTAGCAAAAATTGCACAATTTCTGGAGGGAACTGGTAGTTTTCTACTAGGAGCTGCTGGCAGGGGAAACTACATTGAGGCTGAGAGGCCAGCGTACTGATCATCTTTGCGAAATTTCTGAGCTAAGCAGACTATTGGGTAGCAAAAGGCCTGCTCATGAAATTGCGTCATTTCTGAAATGAGTAGTCTGTCAACTGTTGGGATGACTGACTAGGAACACTGCATAATTTTCTGAGGGAGACAATGATGGGCACATGGTGTTTGTCCGGCTTGTATGCACAATTTCCTCAGTCAGCTGAGCGAGTAAGGTTTGTCGCCTCTGCACAATGTTTTAGGGGATTCAGCCCCAGGGTGACTACCAGGATTGAATGTTTGAGTGGCCAACACAAGGTTTGATTGAATTGCTTGTGGGTAGCATAGCTTGAAAAGACTAGCTTGGTGCTTCTCTATTGTTCTGGTTGACAATCAATTGAGTCAACGATCTCAATTGGATCCATGAAAAATAATCAAGATGCCATGACTGTATCCGAACATGACAGACTTTGAATTTGTGAAGAAAGAGTGATCAGAAAGACCTCTAACAGTGGTAGTTTGCAGCCAGCGAGGAACGACGAGGACCTTGATCAAAGCGCACTAACCGAGGCCCATGGAGACCGCGCAAGAGGAAAAACTGGCACTTGGGAAGCCCGGATCGGGAAAAGGAGGCTGTTTCTGATGTGCGATTAGCGCTAATCATGCATCGCTGGGAAAAACCCCTCGAGAAGGAAAAAGCTCCAAAGCGCTCGGTCGCATGGAAGCCAAGAAAACCATGGGGAAAGCACTAAGGCAAAAGGTAGGTGCCGCGCTCCAAAACCGGCAGTATATCGAGGGTACCCTTAAGCGGTAAGCAGATTTTGAGAAAAACGAGCAATTCCATTCAGCACCTGACGTGTAGCAGCCAGATGAGAGAGAAAACCACCACTCATCACGTGCTAATGGTCGAGCGAGTCAACTACGCGAAATGAGAAAATGTCGTAGGATCTGGGCACTCCAGATCTGACGGTGGAGATTGCGCCCAATGGAGGAACCAGATTTGGCAGGGGATTAAGTCGAGGCATAAATAATTCTGAAGTCTGATTTGATGTTGAAATGGTGGATGAGTCATTCAATAGT
This sequence comes from Pinus tabuliformis, assembly GCA_031772625.1. Taxonomy (NCBI): domain Eukaryota; kingdom Viridiplantae; phylum Streptophyta; class Pinopsida; order Pinales; family Pinaceae; genus Pinus; species Pinus tabuliformis. The sequence goes on along the minus strand of CM062818.1, from coordinate 147,430,114 downwards.
GTAACTAGAAAATCGAACCGACGAGGAAGAGCTAGCGCAGTTCGCGAGAGGACAAGTGGCCACTCCCTGTGAGCTATTGACAATGACGCAGAGACAAGGAACTCCAAGTGAGCAGTAGCAAGCGATTCAATGGGGGTGGAAGAGGAAGCGAGCAGTCAGGGATATATTGGCTTTAAGCAATGAACAGAGACAAAACAGAACACACTAAGAGGAGAAGAGAGCGAAGACAGAGAAAAGAAGAGACAGTGAAGCAAAAAAAGCAGAAAGACAGAGAGTCGAGCTGACCTGTAGCAAAGGCATCATTGAGAAGACAGAGAGCTTGAGAGGATCAAGCAATCCCTGAGAGGATCTATCGGGGATTGAGTCCCACATTGGGCTTCTCCCATTAAAGACCAGAGAAGTTAAGACTTGGAAAGGGAAAGAGTCTATGCACTCTAGTGGCTTGGGGAATCCAGGAACCCCCCTGCCAAGCAATTCTGTTTTAGAAGACTCGAATTGAGCTCCTCATTATAATTCTCTACTTTAAAGACACAATAAAATAAGTTTCAACAATATGTGTGTTCTAATGGCATGTAAAAAGGCCATCAATAACAAGAAACAAACTCGTTCTTTGGATAGGTTTGGGTACACTTTGGTATACCAAGGAGCATCCTTTCAGATAGGGATATAAGATTCCTCAATGCATTCTAGACTACATGGTGGGAGAAGATGAACACAAAGTTCAAGATATCTACAACATTTCATCCGTAGATAGATGGGTAGACATAAGTAGTCAATAGGACTTTGGTTCAACTTCTGACAGGTTACAACCAGAAGCATCTAAAGTCTAGGATGACAAGCGGTCCACACTTCTACTAGAAAGTCCCCATTTCAAACTTGTTTTGGATATTTTCCACCTTCACCTTATGGGCAACAAGCAGGAGTAAAGGAATACATTACAAGAGATGCATTTAGGGCTAAAAGTTTTATAGAGAAGGTCAGGCAGATCCATTTATATGTATAGGAAAGACTAAAAAGTCGCAAGTGAAGTACAAGGATAGGCATGATCAACACAGAATAGATAAATCATTCAAGGTGGGAGACATAGTATGGCTACAGTTGAACCAAGAGGGATTGCAAAAGCCTGGTAAGAAAATCAAGGCTCTAAGGTCTAGTCCCTTTGAGATACTAGAAAAGGGGAGTGATAATGCCTATCGACTCAATTTACCACCATATATATGCATTTAGTCAATTGTAAATGTGGAGATTTTGAAACATTATGAGCCTTATGTTAGAGTCGGTATTTTCATCCCTCTGTCAGAGAACAAATCCTCTTGTTGCATTTCATGTTAGGTGTCCCGCCCAGTCATTTGCATTCCATTAGGCGCATAGATCATCTGACAACAGTGGCATTCCTCCAATTTCCCTCATGTTATCTACTTCCAGGCTCATGTTTGTTCATTTAGAAATACACACAGTCTTATTTTTATCTTGAAAATTGCAAAAGTTGTCTTTAGGGTTTCATGGTCAATTAGGTCTAGGGTTTCATTAGGGTTTCGTCAAAAAATGTGTTAAAATGTCCAATAATTGCCAGCAGGCCATGAAGCGCAAGGCCCGGTAGGGACTCACTATTCATATGGTGAGGACCGGTAGGGGCTCGACTGTTAAGGAGAGGACCTTTAGGTGCTCGACCATAAGGACCTTTAGGTGCTCGACTGATAAGGACCTTTAGGTACTCGACCATAGGGAGAGGAGAGGATGCGCAAGCAGGCTCGACTGTTAAGGACCCTTTAGGGGGCTCGACTGATAAGGAGAGGAGAGGACCTTTAGGTGCTCGACTGATAAGGACCTTTAGGTACTCGACCATAGGGAGAGGAGAGGATGCGTAAGCAGGCTCGACTGTTAAGGCCGCCATCACCTTTAGGTACTCGACCATAGGACCTTTAGGTACTCGACTATTAAGGATGCGTAAGCAGGCTCGACTGTTAAGGCTGCCATCACCTTTAGGTGCTCGACCAAAAGCCCCCCCACCCAATAAGTAAATTGAGAGGTAAATCTTGAAAAAACCTCCGCCAAGCTTGGCCTAACACACCCATCCTTGAAGAAAACCTCTGCCCTCCTCTCCTTATCAGTCGAGCCCCCTAAAGGGTCCTCGTGGGGCCTAATTATTAGGATGCGTAAGCATGCTCGACTGGCCGCCATCGAAATATGTGAAAACCTCCGGGGATTGGGGTGGGTGGGTAAATAGTGGCTATAATAGGAGGGAAAGATGTTCAAACCTCCGCCAAAGCATATATTATATATGTCATTATGCTATTTTGAGAGATCGAATTGTGAACTTCTTCCATCCGGACCTTCCCTTCCTCTCAAAAACAAATCCCCACGAGCCCCGCGAAGGAGGCACTTAACGTGATTACCGAAGGACCCTCTACTCGCACCGTGCTCCTGGTTGCTCGCAGGATGTCCCCTTGCTGAAGGGCACTCATCCATCCACACATCAGCCCGACAGTTCTCATTTAGCTGGTGGCTGGCTATCGAGTTCCGCATGACTCCTTCATTCGAAGGAATGGCTCATTCATTCAATACGGAAAGCAGGCCTAGTTGTCCCAAGCCTTAAGTACGTTGCTTAAGATTGACGAAGGTCTGAGAGATGAGGTTCTTTTGGCTTACTTTGTCAAGGATCATAGTAGCTAATTGGTCCTTCATTTGGCAGTTGTGAGTGAAAAGGAGTGCTGCAACTGAGGGAAAATTGGCATTTGTCATCAACAGTCAAGAGGGGTCGGTGGTAGTAGGGTTGGGAAGATAGACTCTTTTAGCAGGAGGATAAGGTTCAGGAGAGGAACTTTAGTCGCTCGACCCCCGGGAGAGGAAGGGGCTGTGACAAAGTCACTGGTTTGCTCATCAGAATAGAAGGTTCTGGATGTGGCTTGCCGCTGTAAGAAGAAACATTCGGCAGCATCATGTGTTTGGGTCTTGTGATAGTGGCACCATCGTGGAGGACGACAAGAAGGAGGTTGAGGGCTGGGGCTAGGTGAATGACGTGCTGGAGGTGGAGGGTTTGGGGAAGTGAAGGTGTTAGGGCTGGAGCTAGTGTTAGTGTTAGGGTTAGGGTTAGGAAAGGGTCAAAATATAGGTCTCTTGTGGAACAAAAACCCAGTCACCCAGTCACCAACCCAGTCACCCACTCTCTCCTTCCTCTAGTGTAGTGGGCTTTATATCCTCCCTGGTTTGGTGCTATTGGGAAGAGGTAATAAGAAAGCACTCATCTAGGCTAGGGAGTACGCTATATGGCGATCACACACACACCCCTGAATTGCTACTATTAGGGTGAGGCAGTAAGAGAGCACTTCTCCAGGGGAGAAGGCGTCAAGCCCCGTATTCGTGCTATTCGAAAGGGCCAGTACTAGAGCACTTCTCTGGATACCTATATGGCGAGAGAACAGCGTTGTCTCTTTTCCGCTCTGCTGAGTGGGACAGGCTTCTCCTCTCCCTTTGGTCTTTAGGCCTTACTAACCTTCTTTCCTCGCCGACCTTGTCTTATCTCAATCTAGCCGCCCCCTCGCTTTCGCTAGAAAGAATCCCGTTCGTGACCTCTAATAAGGCAGGTTCAAATGCAATCACAGTGCTCATAAACCAATCCTTTTCCCATCCACTTAATACACTCACTCTCTACTAGCTAACCTGGCTTACGTACCACTTTCATCAGCGAACAAACCCCAAGGAGAGAAGAGGCCTATCCATCTATCCCGGTTATTAGAAACAACACAGAACTATAGTCGGGGCTTAAACGCCTTATTCGGTTCAGGAATCATGGTTCTTCCCGGAATGAATTGCACGGAGAAGAAGCAGCCTGGTCCACCTACACTGATGGAACTATAGTCGCCGCCTTCGATCGCCGCAGTTGATTCCCTATCCAGCTACTCGAATTTGAGTTGTTCCTTCTACCTCCCTTCTACCAGGTTCCTTCAAATGGCTCCCTTCAACACCTTCGACATGGTTCTCAAGCGCTCTCTCTAGTATACTCGTTGCCCATATCGATTTGGGGTACGGTTCAGCCTGATCCTTCCAACCTTTTCATAATTCGACGCCTGATCACCGCAGTTGGATCTCGCCTGGTTGAATTCCGATGCGGTTCGATATGCACCGGTTGGATGGACGGATGGATGTTCGATGCCTGCCGATCGGTTTGATTGATATGCACCAGTCCGATCTTCAGTGCGTGCCCGCCGATCGATGTTGGAGTTCGGTGTTGAATCTATGTGTGCCAATGCCAAAGAGATTCCATACGTGAGATGACTTGCACAGAGGAACACGGAGCCCGATGACTAATTCACGGTGCCCAGCAGATTGATGGAACCGATTTATCGCTTAGGTGTGTGTCGAGATGCGAATGTGGCCTATCGAGATGGGAATTGAAGTAAGCAAAGTGGGCGTAGCGAAATGATATAGAGTATGAACGCCTCTAAGGACTGGGAAATTATGTAAGAAAAGTGGGCGGCTTCACCAAGCGAATATGGGAAATTCAAGAATGAAAGTGGGCGTATGGGAAGTAGCCGGTGATTATGAGTTTGAACCTGGCCTACCTATTGAAATTCCCACCTCTCATTAGTCAGTAAGGGAGAGGGTGAGCCTGTCGAACTCTCGACTAAAGGAGAGGTAATGAGCCAAACTCAGAGGTAAGCCTGCTCAAACCTCCGCCTCCCAAAATGGCCAAATTAGTAGGGTTTTAACGCTCGACCAGGCCCCCCACCCAATAAGTAAATTAAGGGAAAGATGTGAAAACCTCTGCCTAAGGGGATTGGGTGGGTAAATAGTGGTCGAGCCTTAAAGCGCATCCCCAAATCGAGTTATCGCTTCATTCTTTGGGGGTTTATATATTGCTCAAGGCTGCCTCTAGCTAGGAAATCACTATCATTATATATGTCATTACGCCATACTGAACCTAAACTACTACATGCTCATATATAACTAACTACCACCATGCCCAGGTACGTTAGTGACTCGACTGATAAGGACCGGATGCATTTTCTGCTAAAGCATAGCGATGGCGGCCTTTTAGTCGAGCGTTCGTTACCTCTCCCTACCGGACCTCTCCTCTCCTCTCCTCTCCTTATCAGTCGAGCCCCCTAAAGGGTCCTCTCCTTAACAGTCGAGCCTGCTTACGCATCCTTATCAGTCGAGCCCCTAAAGGGTCCTCTCCTTAACAGTCGAGCCTGCTTACGCATCCTTAACAGTCGAGCCCCTACCGGTCCTCTCCTTATCAGTCGAGTCACTAACGTACCTGGGCATGGTGGTAGTTAGTTATATATGAGCATATGGTAGTTTAGGCAGAGATAGAGATGTGCACCTCGGCGAGATGGCGTAATGACATATGCCCATAGATGCATGATCTGCTAAAGCGTAATTACATATATAATGAATGCCGACCAAGACAATGAGTAAGTGACTGCTGGTCATTCTTAAAGGATGATAGAGAGATAGCTTCTCAGTACAGTGCCCGGCCTCCGGAGGACACCTCAAGGTCCGGCCCCTCGGAGAACACCTCTCAATCTTTCCAGAACCTGAAGTTCAAACCAACAGGCTGGGGTAGAGCCAGACGGCCGGCTAAGCCATCGGAATGCGGTATGAGAAATGATGAGGTTCCCTAATCAAAAAATCCAGTTCATATTGGAAATTCAAAATCTATAATGGGTCTCGACAAACTAGCGATAAACGCACTTTTTCTTGAAAAAGGTGATATTGCGCTAATGGCCAGACAACGCTCTCCTAACGTCAAGCAAGCGACTACGTACCTCTCCTCACCATATGAATAGTGAGTGACCCCTATGAAGAAGTAAGGGCCCTTCTAATTTGAACCGGGGTTGGGATATTAGCCCCTGATTTCACTCTTTTCGATTTCAAGCTACTTGCGCCTATTGTTTATTGGTCCAATGGCCTCACCGCTGGCTGTCCCTCTATTAAAATGTTGGGCAAGTGGCGGGGAATTACCCGTATTCAGTACGAGCAGAGTGGAAACTGCTCATACCTTTCGGACTTTGGCATTCGCCTGTCACCCGTAATCCGAAAAGACTGACCTCAATAATGTTCGCAATCAGACATTAGATCCGGATCGAAATAATACCCGATATAAGATTCATCTACGCTGGCAAAAGCACTTTCAGAGCAATTGTCCCATCGAAGCTTCCCGCGTGAAGGTTTTTTGTTTAAGACAGCTTTTCGTGCCCTTACTTTTTAGTCTATCAGCTGCAACAAGGGCTGCGGGAACGAGTGCTTGCCCCGACCGATACCACCATTCATTACCGTGAACCGGCCTTGGCCTTCACTTCAAAGTCAGATGAGTCCTCTGATGAACTTGGGTCCATACTCTAGTGAAAAAAGGAAATTAGGCTTCTCTTTCCGCTTCTTAACTTCTATCCTTTTTCGTGCTTAGCCCTTCTTTGGCATCCTTCCCTATGAATCTCTCAATCTCGGGAGTTCCTGCCGATTGGTTAGTCCCTCGCGTTTTCTTCTTTCCTTTCTTTTTCACGGTTAGGAAGGAGCAAGCCTTTTAGACTATGGAAGGCAAGCCAGCTGAAGAAGTCAAGCCTGCAGAGCAGTCACAAAGAATAGGTTGTATTCACTTGAACAAGAGTCACCTTCATCTCCTCGGGTCAAGCCACTGCCCTTCCATAGTGAAGACTCTTTCCAGGCCTAACGATAAGATTCCCTGGTAGAGCTCCAGATATTATAAGAGAGGCATTTCTTTATCTGGTGGGGACAAACCTATAAGTATAAGATCATGGTAATAGGCTATAAGATAGCTATATAATAGACTATTCTAATAGTTACTGACTCTAATAATAGTAATAGCCGTTCCAAGGGCAAACCGTCCCAATGTCACTACCAATCCCCTACCCACTCATGCTGTACCTCCTCCTGCCAATATAAACATGATCGAGCCGACATTGCCTATGTTGTTGGAGTCGTGAGTCAATTCATGCAGAAGCCAAGAACGATACATCTAGATGCTGCATACAGAATCCTCAGATAAAGAGAGTACAACATTTCAGAGATAGCGATTCGGCTTAGTTCAAATAGAACTAAAGAGAACGGGTTCAACTTATCCCAATCCTCGCTCTGGACCAAGACCAAGGTGTGTAGCCTTTTCATATTCTCTTTCTCTCTTTCTGGCTTAGCCTACCAGGGAAATGGCTCCTTCTTATTGATAGCACAGGTGAGAACACCCCTAATGGGCAAGCTTCACTAATATCCCAGGAATGAGGAATGAAAGAACTTCTGCTATCTAATCACTCTTTCCACTGAAAGGGGATGAGTGAATACCTGTAAGAGAAAGTTATCTTATTCCCGGGATCAGGGCATCAACTGCTTAATTTAGAAGTGCATACCCAGTAGCAGTAGCAAAGGTCAGAATGGGAGCTGCTCTTGTGAAAATATCCCCTTCGGTTGCCGTTCTCTAATAGAAGAAAATCCCGGGGGAAAAAGATTCTTCTGAACCCCAGAGACAAAAGAGTAGAATTTAGACGCTCAAGCCCTTGAGCCAGGTCTTTATTGATTGAGGATGTCACTTGCTACGATTCCGAACCGCTACGCACCTGTCCTCTTTCTTTAGCCAGAAAGTCTGACTTACCTATTTCGAAAGAGTTCCACATCTATGGCTATGCCCGGATCTAACTCTCTCTCTCTTTCCGGCTTAGCTTAGTGAAGAGAGGGGCCTTACCTAAAGATCATTTCCCTTTCGACGGGTATGAGCTTCTAGGAGCCCTGCCTCCAACATCGCTTATTCTGCCTTGCCTCTCTTCTATGCTAAGTTTCTTTCTTCTTCAATCGATTCATAAGACAGACGTCCTCTTTGAAATAGGAAAAGAAATTTTTAAGGTGCGAAGCCGCCAGAGAAGAAATAGGAGGGGCAAGGAAAACATCTGCAGATCGGAGTCGTTCAACAGTCAAGTAAGAAAGTCAAGCTTTCCATCAGTCAAGCAGCAAAGACAGATGGGGGTTCAATAGCTGCTTCTTCTCAACCTCCCCCAGGGAAGTCAGTAAGGTACCCAGGGCGCAAGGTGGAGAAGGCTGGGCCTCTACTAGGAGAAAGAGCTCTTGACGATCTGGGATAGTCCGATGATATCCATTGCCCAAGCTCGAAATGGCCAAGGCTTGATAATCGGGTCTAAGTCGGAAGCCGGCTTGTGCTGGATTGGTCCATACCTCTGGCAGGCATCGCAGCTTTTAGCATGTGCTATGCAATCTGACAGGACCTTAGGCCAGTAGTGGCCATGTCTCTGGATCAACCAACGCATCTTCACAAACTCATGTGCCCGGGAGTCAGTCTTTTCGATGAGCTAACTAGAAGCTTAGAGGAGAGCGCTAGCGTGCACACTTCCGTTGATGTGCTTCACCGATCGATGGAATCTTTTTGACATTGATTAGTCGGACCAAGACCAATGCTACTCATTCTGATCTCAGCTGCTTTGTCTCTTTCTCGGGTACATCCCATACATACAAAGACTGGAGGAAGCAACTTCGCCAATGGTACTTCTTCCTTCTTCAAGCTTTTCCTCGCCGCTACTTCGATCTTTCAGGTGTAGAGGGAAAAGAGAGTCTTAAGCAGCAAGCATGAGTGAACAGAGACAACTATTACTACAGAGAGCCCTAGCCTGGTTCCTTCTTTCTTGCCTGCCTCTCCGCTTCTGTCAGCATAGAGGAAGGTTTTCACTCCCGTTGAGAAAGAAGAAATGCCCTAGCTCAGCTTCCTAGCATGACACTTCGGCTACGCCATCAGAGACTGGAATGATCCTCCACTTGCTAGTCAGGAAATATCACCGCTCCGTGGGCTTCTTTCGCTGCTCTCTTAAGCTATCGCTCGCTTTACGAGTGCAACCAACAAGAAACTCTTAATTAAGAGACTATGCTGGTATCTATCTAAGAGTCAATATCTGTGAGAAGCTTCCTTCTCATACACATCCGAAGCAACGTTTGATCATCAGCATTAGAGAGTTTTGCCGGTCCTTGAAAGAGCGTCATTAGTCTAGCTCGTCATGACTCGATCATGGCCTTAGGCTGAATTGGTCCTGGCCGGAAGAACGAAAGATACCGGCAAGCACAGAGCAGTCGTCCAAAGGGGTTCCGTAGAGTAGTCTAACCCCGGGTCAATCCTTGGAGCTTTCTCCATGTCCGACAGAGAAAACTTGGTGCGAATCGGGGTGATGTAATCCACTGCTCGTCTAACTAATGTACTTATGTAGTTCCACGCAAATATGGCTGCCCGGAGAATCCGTCGTTGCTAAGGAAGAGAGTCGAGCCATAACGGATTGATGTGGCGTAGCGGCGACTGGAATCGATCTGAATGAAGCTTCAAGCGTAGTTCCGGGGCTTCTCCTATACCCCTCCTATATGGAGGAAGATTAGGTGGGGAAGGTCATAGTGAAAGCAGCAAGCTGGAAAGTCGCCGTTGATCTAGTTGCTTCTACTTTCATCGAGATTGCCCTGGTGTTCGTAACACCTCTCTTTGCCGAATCGACTGTTCACTCTGTTCCCATGAAACCATGAACAGAGAATTGCTGTTCTTTCATCCGTTGAGTTTGGTTCTATCGTAACTACACTAAATAAGTAGTTGATCCATCCCGTTAAAAGATGTTGAGTAAGGGCACTTGCTGTTGCCGCTCTTAGAGTAAGCGCTGCAAAGTGAGTAGGAAGAGGGCCGGATTCTTCTTTCTTTACTTGATAGGTCTTAAGGAAGCGATTGACTCCGAGGATCCAAAAATGCTTTACTTTAGGAGGTCCTACCCGGAACTCCCATTCCAGTACTTTCACCGCCTCAAGGCTAGATAAAAACCTGCTTAATGTGCCTGATGTTTTCACAATAATAGCGTAGTCAAGTAGCCCAGAAAGGGAATCTACTTCTTAAGGATGCCGAGAAGAAGCTCTTGTCTCTTGCTTGTTCGGTTTGCTCTTTTGCTCTTATGATGCTTTGAACTCTGCTTTTGCTGGTACTCTTTCCGTTGTAGGAAAAAGCGTAATAGCCATAGAGTAGTCAATACCCTTTAGTTTCAGAACGGGAAATGCATTTAGGTGCGAAGCGATCCCAGCCCAAGTGATAGAGTGGCCAAGCCAAGTATAAGCACTTCACCCGAGAGCAAGGTGCGCAGCGGGGGGAGATTCGAGTTGACAGGAAAGATCAGAGTCGGATTACCGGATCTCCTCTGCTGAACAAGTAGCTGGAGCAGGAATGAATGTAGCATCTTTACTTTATAGAATCCTAATCTATCCACAACAACCAAGATGCTTCAAGACTCCCCCACTTTTTGCAATCCCACAATGAAATACAAAGAAACACTTTACCATGGTCACTCCGGGATTGGTAGAGGCTCGATTATACCTGCCAGCGAGATTGGCTTCAACCTTCCCTTTCTCTGGTTCCTAGCCCCAGGCTTCCTTCTAGGGTTCTAGAGATAATTCCTATTGATTGAGTGAGTTGCCTACCCACTTCACTACCTTTCGAGAAGACCGAGACGAGAATCACGAGCTACCTTCCCTTCTGCCTTTTGTCCCGAGATTGAATGATTCTTCCCTAAGCCTTCAAAACTGAACCACCTTTTGTCACTTCACTACCTTTCTCCTCCTCTCTTGATGAACTCTCGGCTGAAAAAAAAGCAAGAGCCATCACAGCTGAGACCATAGATGATTATATGCCATCCTCATTCCCTTCCTTGCTGGCTTTGCCTTCCCGATGTGGATTCGAAACCTGGACTGACCCAGGAAGTCAATACATGCTTTTGGGACATTCACTATCTCACTTCCGGTAAGACAGAGAGAGGGTCCTTCTAGAACAGGGAAGCCGCTCCCTCTCGCTTTGAAAGAGCTCCTCCCGGATTCTAGGAATAGATCACTTGCTTGCATAGCCCCTCCAAGTGGTTGAAAGCTATCAATCTGGCTTCTGCGAAGAGAATGATGTCGTTAGCAAAAAAGCAATGAAAAAAGCTCTGGGTGACCCTTGAGTGAATTAGGAGTTTCGGGTTCTTTCTACGCTGGCGAACATCTCATGCATCTTTAGAACCATGGAACTACCATCTAATAGGGGCTTACCGTGATGTGATCTCTGTCTAGAGAATTAGGTAACGAAGGAGATGATCGGTCATATCAAGGACGCGAAATTGCCGAGTCAGGCATGGGCAATCTTGTGAAATCGCCTGATTTGAGTCTTGATGTCCATCCGGACCCCATCCCCCACAGTGGATTTTTTTCCCTCACCATCGGAATAGTGAGTGACTCCATCCCTTTATAGCTTGTGATTGAGTTTGGCATTTGATTAATGAAGTGATTGGGCATTTCACTAGCACCTTCACCCAAGAGACCCCCGCCGGGGATGATTTCACCGAGGATTCCGGCCTCCTTGAATTGAATTGCTCAGGAACGGCTACGAAATCGCACACTCGAGTCTTCAGTCCTATGATCATAATGGGTCGAAATAATGGGTCGAAATGTCATAATGACTGCGAGAATTCTATCGAAAACATTCTCGAAGAATATCGTATACAAACGAAATCTATCTTGATCTCTCCATCCTATTCCTACGAAGATGGATATGAAAGGAACGAGCGAGACCATAACTCGATTCATCAATGAATGAAACGACAAAACGAAGTGGATGCTCATACATAATGATATGAGCCTGCTTACGCATCCTTATCAGTCGAGCCTGCTTACGCATCCTTTCAGACGATATTCCACGAGGCTCTCGATGCATGCCTCTGGAAAACTACCGCAACATAGGCTGGCTAAAGAGAGATAGATCGAGTAAGTGAATCGGTCTACATTGAATTATATATGTCATTACGGCAGCATCTGAATCTCTATTTTATGAACCTAAACTACCACATGCTCATATATAACTACCACCATAACAATGACTGGTCTTTCTTCTCTCTCTCTAGCTAGGAAATCACTCTCATTATATATGTCATTACGGCAGCCAATGAATTGGATTCAAGTCCTCTCCCTCTCCCGTTGGTCGAGTCACTAACGTACCTAATTGATAGCTCGGCTTCTCAGAGATCGAAGTCAGTAAGGGATTTATCGCTCATCCATCATATGGGTGAGGGTGAGCCTGCCGAACTCTCGACCCCCGGGATTTATCGCTCATATGGGTGAGCCTGCCGAACTCTCGACTAAAAGGCCGCCCCCCCCAAATTCACTTATAAGGAGAGGGGGGGCCCAATATAAGGCAGCCATCGGGAGCGCTCAAACCTCCGCCTCCTCAAATGGCAAGAATAGGACCTTTAGGTACTCGACCATAAGGACCTTTAGGTGCTCGACTGTTAAGGAGAGCCCCCCCACCCAATAAGTAAATTGAGAGAAATCTGTTTCACTTCTTTAACAACTATAATTCATGATTCACCTCGCTCAGCAGGCTCGACTGTTAAGGGTTACACTCGATCGATAGGGAGAGGAAGGTGTGATTGCCCTAATCAAGTGGGGTTAGGAATACGAAGGATTACTCGACCATGCAGCTGTGCCAGGCCTTTTAGCAAGATCTCAAAGCCATGCCGGTCCGTTGGAGTGAAGATCTTAACTGGGCTCTGGCTTCATCTAAAACTTCTCTCCCTTGGTGGAGAGCAGGCTTCCCTCCGAGATTGGCCATTTGACCATGGCGGAGGTTCACCTTTTTACAGCCTAACGAAGTGCCTCGAGCCCCACCTTCTTGTAGCAAGCAAGAAAAAGCATAATGACATATATAATAGATCTCATTCATGTACTTTGGGCACAACCACAAAAAGACTTATATCCGTGAGGTGCTCCTTCTAGTTGAAGCGCTACTACAAGCCTTATCTATTCTGGTTGAAGCGTAGCCTTATCTAAGGTGAGCAAGGAATGAATGGTAAGGAACGAAGTAGCTTTCCTAGCGTCAAGCAAGCCCCTACCGGTCCTTGCCGGACAATGAGAATGCCAGATCACCACTGCGAATACGGTCCACCGAGTTCAGAATGGCTGGTTGGAGCATGACCAATCACTATGGCCGGTCCCAATCACCAATCAATAGGTCACTATCTTCCTCGACCAATCACCCATAAATATGATGTTACGCTGGTCCATCATTGGTCTGGTCATGTTACGTAGATAATAGATAGACTTCGATAGATAGACTTCGATCGACTCGGTTCAGCAGGTTTCATGCCCACTGCATCGGAATCAGACTCAAGTCGGGCGAGGAGTGAGTCTGATTTGCAGCAACCACGGCCGCACGGATGCCGCCATACCGACCGAAATTCATGGCATGGCCGGTCCGTCCGGGGTTGGTTTAGCACGCCAATTTGGATGTATTCCCCGATCCATCGTGACTTCCGATGGACCTCGGTTCGCCTCTACGGGAAGGGCTCTCTTGCTATCTCCCCTTTCCTTGGAGGTTGAGGGACCAATCAATTGGTCACTTCCTCTTCTTTCTCCGGGTTGCAAGCAATAGCCAGCCTCGAAAGCGATATAAGACTTATTACATATTGAATCTCAATCAATCAATCAATAGGTGTCTAGTCAATAGGTCGAGGTCACCGACTACGGAAGCTACAGGTCATTCATGCGCCTTTGGGCTCAACCGACGTAAGGTCATTTATGGACCGACGTTAGGTTAGGGCCTTTAGGGTGCGCTCAACCATTCATGCGCCCTTAGGTCCTAGCATTAATGATCACGTTTATGCTGCGTATCTAATTCGACTGACTCGGTTCAGCAGGTCCAAGGTTGCTCGTGTCGGATCGGAATGCATCGGATGGTCTGACACCTGCCCGGTGCTGGAAGGTTAAGGTTGGAAGAAGTGGTACGTGAGTTGGGTTTAGAACGTAGAACACGCATGCCTATAGGTAGAACACTCAATGGGCTAGGGTGGCCTCAAGCTTGATCGACCAGAGCTTCCGCCCCGAAACCATGTGTCGGTGTTCTATGCGACTGGCATAGGATCGGACCCACTGGTGTGGAGGTTCAGTAAGCATCATACCAAATATCCCTACCATTTCCTCTCCTTATCAGTCGAGCCCCCTAAAGGGTCCTTTCGCGCGTAGAAGAAAATCCGGAGATCTACGAAGTGATGCTTCTTCGACGAGAGATGGGAGTCCGGTTCACTGCATTCGGGTGGGGCCCCTTTTGATTCATGGTTGAGGAGATCACGAACATGGCATGGGGATCCCGTCGATGATAGTAGTGACTCCGGCGCTAGAGGACAGGTGGACGGCCTGCCCTAATCAGATATGCCGGGTGGGCGGGAACAACAACAAATATTCGAGGAGTCGTTGGTGCCTTGCGCGTTCAGAAGGTTCAATGCCTACTGTGTTAGATAGGGACTCCAAGCCACTCTTCCTATTGATGGGTCCGGTTGATCCATGTCTGCTCCGAGCTCGGGTTCACTGATCAATAGGTAGGGGTATCACCAAGCATTTGAAAATGTGTTTTTCCTCAAAACTCTATTTTGAGGAAAAAACAAAGTATTCAGTATTTATTGTACAAAATCATGAAAGTTTTTGCTTTCCTCATTGTAAATCCATTCACCTCCATCCTGGTTTCTTTCCTTAGCCTAGAAGCTCCAATACCTGCAAAAACAAGCAAGCTCAGGTTAGTAAACTCTTCACAAAGTGAAAAAGCGGTGAAAAAGTTCAAAAACAGAGTTTAAAGATAAAGTCAAATACAAACCATTATAAAAGTGGGTTTCATGAGCCAAAATTTCAAAAGCTCTTGGTTTATAAGCAATGCCTTCATTTGTAAAGTTCATTTGCAAAAGACAAGTAAAACAAAGTAATTTCGTTGAGCAAGAGGAAAAAATTGGGTGAAAATTTCTCCTGGTGACCGGCGCAGTGCACTGGGCAGGAGGCGCAACGCATTGGTGAGGTGCTGCGCACTGTGCCTCAGAACACAGTGTATTTTTGCACAGGTGCGACGCACTAGGGAGGCGCGGCGCATTGGGCTTGCTCTGCAACGCATACAGCGCAAAAGTCCAAAAAACCTCCAAACATGCTCCAATCACCCGAAATCATGTGGAATGGTCTTGATTCAAGTAGGTAGCATCTTCAAAATTGTATTTCATCTATGTTTGACGATGGTTTGATGGTGTATTTTTTATGGTGCTTGTGAGAAGCAATCAAACCCTACTTTTAAAAAGAACTTGCTACCAGGTTCATCATCCCTCCATTACTCCCCTATCCTATTTATTCCTGAATTACATTTCTCCCTCAGTTCCCCAACCACCCTAAATTCACTAATCCCCTATCTCAAGTTCCCTTTCCCAAAATCCTAATTGTAAAATCCCAAACCCTAACGCTATACAAAACACCCATAATATCCCATTTTTCCCTAGCTAACTCTGTCCCAATAGTCCCTAAATTCACATTATTTTTCCCTCTCCTAACAGTCCCTTGTTTCACTATTTTCCCTTGGTAGCAAAGGTCAAACAATCATCAAAGGCAGTCAAACACAGTTTTAGCACCTATTTCTCCAAGCCAATTTGTCTATCAGCAGTTATGGCATCTGATCCTTCATATGATTATGAAGAAGAGACCCAAAGTGATTCACCCACGGAGGGACATGCACCCAGGAGGCCTCATAGAGGTGGCAGACATATCAGAGAAGAACCTACCACTCTTACCGAGTTGCAGGCCTGCCCTCTTGCCCTCTTTTGTTTCCAGCATCAGTCATGTTATGAATTTTGCAAGAAGGTTGCTCATATTCAGTTTCATGGTGAGTTGGCCCGCTTATTTGTGTTGCATTTTCATGGTGATCAAGCCACTCTTGCCAGTGTTACTTTCACATTAACACTAGAAACCATTTCATTCGCAACCGACATACCAAACATTAGAGAACCATGGAACAAGAGACAGAAGATTGACCGGAAACACTACGAACCATACATCAAACCTGGTTCTCTGAGGCAGCTTAAGAGAGTGTTTCCTTTTTAGTTTCTCAAGGATGAGTATGCTCCTTTAATGAAACTCATCATGAAGTATTTCACCTGTGAGGGCCAGTTCTCCCACTTGTTTGATTATCACATCAAGCTGCTGATGCATTTCACTCGGGTGTGAATGATGAACATTCCTTATTTCATATGCCGAAACATAGAAAGGATGACCACTCTTGTGCAGCACAAAACCCCTCAGTAGCAGTTTAACAGTCATTATCATTTTTCTCTCATCAAAATTGTGGTCATTCATCAGCTTGGTTTACAGGGCATCACTTGGGATGACTTCATCTCTCGTGAGTATTTCAGAGCTTCACAGGTAGCTTCAGAGGTTGGGCATGAGATAGGAGGGCCTTCTTATCAACAGGGCCATGGGACCGCTAGTATGCCAGTGTTCATCTCCTATCAGAGGGGCACTAGACGGTTGTTTGTAGCAGTGAAGCGAGTGTTATCTCCACCCGGGGTGGAAGGGGCCTCACTTCCTCCATCAGCATAGTAGGTTCAGGCCTGAGGCAAGAGACCTCTACAGGAGGAAGGACCATCAGGTGAGCGAGAGTCTAATTTCATCCTCATTGAGGGTGATGATGCAGACATGGGCCCACAAAGTGCAAACCTTAGATAGATCATCAAGGAGCAGCAGGCGGACATTGATGCCTTGTCCAAAAACTTGGATAGAGCCCAGTGGACTATACAGTATTTGGAGCAGAGGAACAAGCAGCTTGAAGATCAGCAAGTGGTGATGGAGTTACAGAACATTTGGCAAAACCGCCAAAGTGCCCGAAGGAGGAGGATAGAGTTCACTTCATTGGAGTAAGAGATCAATGCTGATCGAGAGTCATGGCTTGAAAGAGTCAATACCCACTTCGAGAGGAAGCTAGAGAAGGAAATAAATGAGAAGAACATGCTTAGAAATTTTTCATATCATTATTTGTCCTGGAACTTGGTGTGCCAAGCAAGAATCACGAATTTGAAAGCAAAGCTAAAGAGAGCATCAAAAAGGAAAAAAGAGGATGAAGGACTTCAAATCTTGGCTGAGGCTTCCTTGGCCCATTAAAGCACTTGATAGAGAAGACTCAACCCAAATTTCAAGAAATTTAGAGCAATTTTTGCATTTTTCTAAATTTTGGCACAAAAAACAGAGTTTTCCTCCCTATGCGTCATGCCACGTGGCGCTCGCTTTTGCTAGAGGGCTCTAAATCACAAAAACTTTGCATTTTTGGATTTTTCATAGAAATTTATGATTTCCTACCTATGGCCAAGAAATCTGGGTAGGTTTTGAGCCCTCAAAAGGTCAAAAAACACTCAAAAAATGACCTCGCTGCCCCTATTTTAACACACAAGAAGCAGTGTAATGGACCTTTGAAGGGGCAAATGGAGGCCAAATTGCAAAACATCCACTTGGGTTGGAAAGTAGATAGGCAGTCCTTTCCAGCAAGAACTCCTGGAGCTCACTTGGACACAGGGAATGCCTCCAAAAGTGGGTCCAAATAGGCACTACGCATAGAGAATGAGGCACGGCGCATAGAGGAAAATTTGCTAGTTTGACCAAGTTTTGCTCTGTTTTTTGCCCAGTTTCGCCTAGTTTGACTTTTTCACTTTCCTAATGGAAAATTTATGATGTAATTTGATGAAATTTGATGGATTATGATGTAAATATGTTGGATTTTCACTTGTAGAGGTAGATTCATCAGTTTAGAGGTTGTTTCAAACTGAATGGATCAGTTTCCTTGTTTTTAAAGGCATGCTATTATGTTGCCTAGTTTCTAGTTCTCAATTTACAATCAATTCGATTAGCTCCTAAACTCATGAGCTCGACCCCTAGAGGCAAGGAGGAGCTATGTTTGTCTATATTATGTTGTTTTTCAATCATTAGCATGGTTTGACTCTTGAGAAAGCCTTGAGCTTCATTTTACATTCACTTTCAGTATTTTGGCTAAGGAATTGAGACCAGGATTTGCAGCACTCTTTGGGATTCATGTGGAAATTTGTATTGGTACAGTGCTTCTCTTTGTAATTGTGAATTTTGTTAATGTATGCCATCATCTATCTTATTTCTTCTAAACTAAACGAACAAGAGTGTAAGTAGAATTCATTGAAAATGCAATGCTCTACTTGAAGTTTTCTTTAGTTGTTTGATGTTTTCAGCTGTTTGGGGAGGATTCATGATTTCCCTTGCCCTCTTCAACACCTCACCTATCTTTTCCCTCCATCTCATTAAAATTTAAGTGCCAAAATGATCGCCTACCTTGCCCCATCGAGATCTCTGCAGAACTGAGCCTCAATCCCCGCACCCCAAAATTTGCTTTCCCCTTGATTCCAACAAAACCCCCAAAAAATCAAATCAAAGCCTTGTACTTCATACCTAGCCTAAAATCAGCTTTTATTTCAGTCATCTCAAGCCCCATCAATTATCTTTTGCTGAGATTGTCCTGGAGAGAGCCCTCTCCTGTCCTCGTAGGGCTAGCTACGTGGCTGAGCGTGGTTTTATGTTGGCCCTGGATCCTTCCTTTTCAGCCTGAGGTAAATCTAGGCATTAACATAGTGGTGACCATACTAGAGAAGAAAAGCTTGGTTTGATGTTAGTGTTCTTTGTTTTATAGACTACAGATGGAGCCTGAAGTTAGCAAGGTAGCCTTCGAAACACTTTTGCTTTGCATTAGCGAAAGTAGATAAAACCTGCTTCAGTCAATCTCCAATCTACTCTTATAAACGGAGCATCTGACTTGCAAATTTCCCCAGTAACATGTATCAAGTTCAGATCTAATTTTTGATGGTGGACAACAGTTAGACATAAGAAGGTTGAAATCACTCACCCGACGACTCCAGTATTGAAGAATCTCAAGGTTTCGAATTTGTATGGCGACTCTACTCTTCAAGAATCAGTAGCCTGAAGAATTTCTTGGTCAATTCATTGTTATCAAAATGATTTTCTTGCTCGACGATATGCTCCCATGAGACGAGATCACATTCCAGGTTTTCCAAATAAAATTCCAAAGGTAAACTGGCAAAGGAATTTGCCTATGTTTAAAGATGATGATAGGAAGGATGTTGCTTTACATCTAGTTAGATTTCACATATATATTCGCAAGTTGAAGGTTGATTTTCTTGAAGATTGCTTGATGAAGATATTCATGGTGACTCTGGCAGGTGAAGCCCGATCTTGGTATGAAAGTTTTATGCCTGCTTGTATTTACTGTTTAAAGGATTTCCATACCATGTTCTTTGAAAGGTATAAAGAATCTTATCAATCATTAAATCTAGTTCAGAACTGTTGCAAACATGCTTATAGTTTTATTGAAAATATTGAGAAAGTTTATGAAGATGATGACTTCATGGATGATGAGATCATGGAAGCCCTGTATGAAAATCCATTTCAGCAACATAAAGAGAACTTAGAGGATACTCATCAAGATGCTCAAGAAACTTTGCAGCAGGATCAAGCTCTTAGTATGGTGGAAGATGATGAAAGAGAAGGTTTATTTCAGATCTTTCCATAGAAGAAGAGAGCATGCAGGAAAGTCAAGTTTCAATATTAGAATGTGATAAAGTCAAGTCGGTTATTTCAGATCGTGATGACTAAGGGTACCTTGCTCTGAATCCCATGAAGGAGAGCTCTGATGTTGAGATCATCTGGAATGAAGAAGATAGAGTTATTGACCCAAGTGTTCTCATTTCATTAGAACCAAGCCTTCATGAGGAGGTAATCCAGTCAGTTCATGAAAAACAAGATGAGATCTTTGTTCAAGTAAGTGAAAAATCTTCTTTCAATAACTCAGTGGTAAATGATAATTTGGTTTCCATGTCATATGAAGATGATCAACAATGTTTCGAAATTTAGAAGATCAGGACTATCATTCAGGTTTTTCATGTTTTTCATGTTATTTCAAGAAGACAATAATTGCTTGAGCAAAAGAAAACAAAAAGTATTATCTCCTTTGTCTGAAGATGAGATAGATCTACTCCTGAAAGGTCAGGTTCTAGCCCAAGCTAAAGTAGATTTGTAGTGCGCACATGGTCAAGAAAGTGTTGGTGAAACTTCTTCCTCTTTTGAAAATGATGACAATCTTGTAATTAACTTTATAGATCAGCAAACAGATAATATTTTCTTTCATGAAGATGATAAGGCTGTCATGTTTGATGATCTTGAAGATTGTTTTCTGTTTAAGAATGACCTAGACCATGAAGTTGAGGAATATGAGCTTGAGAGAGACAATATGCCAGAATTTCTCATGGTCAAGGAATTTATAGCTAACACTTAGATGGCAGAAGCTTATACCTCTTTGTGCCTTCCTATCACTCAGCAACCAGTTGTTATTTTAGATCAGTATGAAGGGAATACTTGTATTTTTGCTGCTGGATCTCAAGACAAGTTAGTGCTTCAAGATTATCAAGATCCCTTTGGCATTCTTTTGCAAGCATTAGAAAAGATAAATGTTTCCTGGTTTGTTATCATAAGCCTTGGTTTCAATGGTTATTTTGAGTTGCCTACATGTACATCATTCTGCCTGCTCGGGGAAAGTGAGAACAGAATTTCATTGAGTAGCCATTTGTTGGATTGGTTACATTGGAAGGCTCACTACACATGATTGTACATATTTCATCAGTAGGCAGGCGGTTGTCATCAGGATTTTAAGTTCTAAAATCTCGATGGTCTGCTGCCATTTAAAAGATTTGTAAGTACTTGTTTCAGTTAATTCAGTCTTGAGTCATTTTTCGTTTCAGTCAGTTTAAAGATAGTTTCAACTGAGTGTCCAGTTTCAGCTTTTGAGTATCTTGTTTCAGTTTGAATTAGTTAGTTCGACTATGAGTCTTGAGTCAAAGTTTCATAGTAATTGGTTTTTGGTTTGTCAAAGTTATTGACTCCATAGCCCAATGGATGAAAGGCACTGCTTTCTTTCCCAGAGATCTGTAGTTCTTGGCACCTCCAAGGAGCTACCATCCCCATTGGAGCCAATGTTAGAGTTGGTATTGTCATCCCTCCGTCAAAGATCAAATCTTCTTGTTGCATTTCATGTTAGGTGTCTCACCCAGTCATTTGCATTCCATTAGGTGCATAGATCATGTCATGGTAGTGGCATTCCTCTAGTTTCCCCATGTTATCTACATGTTGGCTCATGTTTGTTCATTTAGAAACACACACAGTCTTATTTTTATCCTAAAAATTGCAAAAGTTTTCTTTAGGGTTTCATGGTCAATTAGGTCTAGTGTTTCATTAGGGTTTCGTCAAAAAATGTGTTAAAATGTCCAATAATTTCTAGCAGGCCACGAGGAGGTTGCAACATCAATAAATTTTATCACCAAGCATTTGAAAATGTGTTTTTCCTCAAAACTCTATTTTGAGGAAAAAAAAGAGTATTTAGTATTTATTGTACAAAATCATGAAAGTTTTTGCTTTCCTCATTGTAAATCCATTCATCTGCATCCTGGTTTCTTTCCTTAGCCCAAAAGCTCCAATACCTGCAAAAACAAGCAAGCTCAGGTCATTAAACTCTTCACAAAGTGAAAAAGCAGTGAAAAAGTTCAAAAATAGAGTTTAAAGATAAAGTCAAATACAAAACATTATAAAAGTGGGTTTCATGAGCCAAAATTTCAAAAGCTCTTGGTTTATAAGCAATGCCTTCATTTGTAAAGTTCATTTGCAAAAGACAAGTAAGACAAAGTGATTTCGTTGAGCAAGAGGAAAAAATTGGGTGAAAATTGCTCCTGGTGACCGGCGTGGCGCACTAGGCAGGAGGCGCAGTACCTTGGTGAGGCGCGACGCACTGGGCCTCAGAACACAGTGTATTTTTGCACAGGCATGGAGCACTAGTGAGGCGCAACACATTGGGCATATTGTGCGGCACATATAGCCAGGAAGTCCGAAAAACCTTCAAACTTGCTCCAATCACCCGAAATCACGTGGAACGGTCTTGATTCAAGTAGGTAGCATCTTCAAAGCTATAATTCATCTAAGTTTGACAGTGGTTTGATGGTGTGTTTTTTATGGTGCTTGTGAAAAGCAATCAAACCCTACTTTTAAAAAAAACTTGCTACCTAGGGTTTGAAAACCTATTTTGCTACCAGGTTCATCATCCCTCCATTACTCCCCTGTCCTATTTATTCCTGAATTTCATTATTTGCTAAGTTCCCCAACCCCCCTAAATTCACTAATCCCTTATCCCAAGTTCCCTTTCCCAAAATCCTAATTGTAAAATCCCAAACCCTAACCCTATACAAAACACCCATAATATCCCATTTTTCCCTAGCTAACTCTGTACCAACAGTCCCTAAATTCCCATTATTTTTCCCTATCCTAACAATCCATTGTTTCACTATTTTCCCTTGGTAGCAGAGGTCAAACAATCATCAAAGGCAGTCCAACATAGTTTTAGCACCTATTTCTCCAAGCCAATTTGTCTATCAGTAGTTATGGCATCTTATCCTTCATATGATTATGAAGAAGAGACCCAAAGTGATTCACCCATGGAGGGACATGCACCTAGGAGGCCTCATAGAGGTGGCAGACATATCAGAGAAGAACCTACCACTCTTACCGAATTGCAAGCCTACCCTCTTGCCCTCTTTTGTTTCCAGCATCAGTCATGTTATGAAATTTATGACAAGGTTGCTTGTATTCAGTTTCATCATGAGTTGGCCCACTTATTTGTGTTGCATTTGCATGGTGATCAAGCCATTCTTGCCAGTGTTACTTTCACATTAACACCAGAAACCATTTCATTGGCAACCGGCATACCAAACATTGGAGAACCATGGAACAAGAGACAGAAGATTGATCGACAACACTATGAACCATACATCAGACCTGGTCTTCTGAGGAAGCTTAAGGGAGTGTTTCGTTTCCAGTTTCTCAAGGATGAGTATGTTCCTTTAATGAAACTCATCATGAAGTATTTCACCTGTGAGGGCCGGTTCTCCCCCTTGTATGCTTATCACATTAGGTTGCTGATGCATTTCACTCAAGTGCAAATGATGAACATTCCTTATTTCATATGCCAAAACATAGAAAGGATGACCACTCTTGTGCAGCACAAAACCCCTCAGCAGCAGTTTAACAGTCTTTATCATTTTGCTCTCATCAAAATTGTGGTCATTCATCAGCTTGGTTTATAGGGCATCACTTGGGATGACTTCATCTCTTGTGAGTATTTCAGAGCTTCATAGGGACCTTCAGAGGTTGGGCATGAGACAGGTGGACCTTCTTATTAGCAGGGCCATGAGATCGCTAGTATGCCAGTGTTCATCTCCTATCAGAGGGGCACTAGACGGTTGTTTGCAACAACGAAGCGAGTGTTATCTCCACCCGGGGTGGAAGGGTCCTCGCTTCCTGCATCAGCACAGCAGGTTCAGGCCCAAGGCAAGAGGCCCCTATAGGAAGAAGGACCATCAGGTGAGCGAGAGACTAATTTCATCCTCATTGAGGGTGATGATACTGGCATGGGCCCACAAAGTGCAAACCTTAGACAGATCATCAAGGAGCAGCAGGCAGACATTGATGCCTTTTCCACCAACTTGGATAGAGCCCAGTGGACTATACAGTATTTGGAGCAGAGGAACAAGCATCTTGAAGATCAGTAGGTGGTGATGGAGTTACAGAACATTCAGCAAAACCGCCAAAGTGCCCAAAAGAGGAGGATATAGTTCACTTCATTGGAGCAAGAGATCAATGCTGATCGAGAGTCATGGCTTGAAAGAGTCAATACCCACTTGGAGAGGAAGCTAGAGAAGGCAATAAATGAGAAGAAAATGCTTAGAAATTTTTCATATCATTATTTGTCCCGGAACTTGGTGTGCCAAGCAAGAATGAGGAATTTGAAAGCAAAGCTAAAGAGAGCATCAAAAAGGCAAAACGAGGATGAAGGACTTCAAATATTGGTTGAGACTTCTTTGGCCCATCAAAGCACTTGATAGAGAAGACTTAACCCAAATTTCAAGAAATTTGGAGCAATTTTTGCATTTTTGTAAATTTTGGCACAAAAAACAGAGTTTTCCTCCCTATGTGTCGCGCCACGTGGCACTCGCTTTTGCTAGAGGGCTCTAAATCACAAAACTTTGAATTTATGGATTTTTCATGGAAAGTTATGCTTACCTACCTATGGCCATGAGATTTGGGTAGGTTTTGAGCCCTCAAAAGGTAAAAAAAAACTCAACAAATGACCTCGCTGCCCCTATTTTGACACACAGGAAGCAGTGTTGGGAGAATGGACTTTTGGAGGGGAAAATGGAGGCAAAATTAACAAATTCCACTTGGGTTGGAAAGTAGACAGGCAGACCTTTCCAAGAAGCACACCGAGAGCTCATTTGGAGACTGGGAAGTCCTCCAAAAGTGGGTCCAAACAGGTGCTATGCATAGAGAATCAGGGGCGATGCATAGAGGAAAATTTGCTAGTTTGACCAAGTTTTGCTCTGTTTTCACCCAGTTTCGCCTAGTTTGACTTTTTCACTTTCCTAATGGAAAATTTATTATGTAATTTGATGAAATTTGATGGATTATGATGTAAATATGTTGGATTTTCACTTGTAGATGTAGATTCATCAGTTTAGAGGTTGTTTCAAACTGAATGGATCAGTTTCCTTGTTTTTAGAGTCATGTTGTTATGTTGCCTAGTTTATAGTTCTCAGTTTAGAATCAGTTGGATCAGCTCCTAAACTCATGAGCTCAACCCCTAGAGGCAAGGAGGAGCTATGTTTTTCTATATTATGTTGTTTTTCAGTCATTAGCATGGTTGGACTCTTGAGAAAGCCTTGAGATTCATTGTACATTCACTTTCAGTATTTTGGCTAAGGAATTGAGACCAGGATTTGTAGCACTCCTTGGGATTCATGTGGCAATTTGCATTGGTACAATGCTTCTCTTTGTAATTATGAATTTTGTTAGTGTATGCCATCATCTATCTTATTTCTTCTGAACTAAATGAACAAGAGTGTAAGTAGAATTCATTGAAAATGCAATGCTCTACTTGAAGTTGGCTTTAGTTGTTTGATGTTTTCAGTTGTTTGGGGAGGATTCATGATTGCCCTTGCCCTCTTCAACACCTCACCTATCTTTTCCCTCCATCTTATTAAAATTTAAGTGCCAAAATGATCACCTACCTTGCCCCATCAAGATCTCTGCAGAACTGAGCCTCAATCCTTGCACCCAAAATCTGCTTTCCCCTTGATTCCAATAAAACCCCCAAAAAATAAAATCAAAGCCTTGTACTTCATACCTAGCCTAAAATCAGCTTTTATTTTAGTCATCTCAGGCCCCATCAATTATCTTTTGCTGAGATTGACTCGGAGAGAGCCCTCTCTTGTCCTTGTATGGCTAGCTACGAGGCTAAGCGTGGTTTGATGTTGGCCCTGGATCCTACCTTTTTAGCCTGAGGTAAATCTAGGCACTAACACCTTCCATGGTAGATCAGGAAGATGATCAGGTCCTACCTTTTGTGGAGTATTTGGCACTGATGGTCAGGCACAATTGACAGAAGACACAGTTTTGCAGAAGAGGTCCATAACTACAAGACTCTAGAAGGCTTGATTTTGTAACTCAAGTTAAGATTTAATGTAGTCAAGCTTAACCAGTAGAAGGCTATCTGACTCCGTTATAACTGAGCCACTAGGAGGAAGATGCATTCCATTATTTTGAGATAATTTTGTTCCATAGTTGAGTAGAGAGAGCTAGGAGAGACAGGAGGTAAAGCACAAAGAGAATATCTGTGCATTGTAGTAGCCCATGGGCCAAAAGGGTTTCCTAGAGAGAATATCCTGTGTATTATGTGTGTGTGAGATTATTTTTTTGTTCTCTTCTTTTCTTATTGATTTAATTTAACATGCATCCACTAATTATAGTTAATTTTATAGATCTAGAAATTAAATAAAACTGTAATAGTGTAGAATCTCATATTTTTAATATAATCAGATTTGTTGTGACGAACTGTCCAGTGCAATATCCATCGTAGTTTATGGATCAAAATCACTGGGATGAAAATGCGTAAATTACTGATAGACATATGACATTTTAGGAATGAAGCACCAAAAAGGCTTTGTATATAATTAGCAATAATTCTTAGTATGCTTTTAACTACAATACAAACTACGTTACTAAATTGCACTATAAAAATAACTATGGTATCATTGTTCGCTTGCAGTCAAAAGAAAAGAAACTTAGATAAAGTTGGAATAATTCAAGGATGGAATAAGTGAATGCATGACAGGTCTACCTAAATTACTGTTATAATATTGTTGTTAAAGCCTAGAACATTTCCATTAGGTAAGTGTTGTTGGGAAAAGTATCCATTCGGAATGCCCCTATCCCACTCTAAGGTGTGATAGCGCCTTAGCAACAAACGAGGAAAACTATCTTCGTATTCTTCTTTATGAAATGTAAATGGAGAAGAAGGATGTAACTAATCGGTGTCTTCCGCTAGTTTGTCGATCCAATCGCTCTCTCCTTTGTTCGCTTCCCGCTGCTTGCTCCTTCACTGGTCCAGCTTCACCAAGTTCCTGCAAGATCATAAGAGAGGAAAGCTACACAAAAGACATAGATTTACATTCATAACTAGTTTAGGATCAGATTAAACTAAACATGCAAATATAACAAAACATCATTGGTATACAAGCATATAGGAGAAACTCAAATAGTTTTATTGATATGATAATAAAGTCCAAGAGGAGATACAACCAAGTGAGTCCTGATCCAGCATCTACCTCCCAGCAAAGGAATCCCTTCCTCTCCTCCAACAAAGCATAAATCACCCAATACTAATCTCAATCTGAAACCAACAACAATTCTCTGCAAAGTACAAAATTCCAGCCTTTTGAATCTCTGGGTGAGAGATCCATATATAGATGTAAGCAGAGAGGATGAGTCAGCTTATGTTTTGACTTGTGGCTTCTCTCTGTAAGTTCTTGCTTCCACTTGGAGGTTAAGAGCCTCTTACTCATCACTAGTCGAATTCATTGAGGCAAGTGTCATTGAGGAAGATTCTGGAAGCTTCCAGTGTCTGTACACCTCGCGGAATGACACTTCCATTTGGCATTTTTCACTCAGCGCACCATGGTAGTGCATTTAGGTGTGTTGCAACGCACCTAGCTAGTGTACTGGAGTGCATTGCAACGCAGGCAGCTAGTAGAGCATCTGAATTGATCTTGAATTGACTGTTTCTGAGTGTTTTTGGGTGGAGAACTTCTGGGAGAAGCTGTCATTGGTTGACCTTGTTCCTTTAGGGGCAGGAACAACTATTTTAGGGACTTTGGATCCCTTGAATTATGGACATTTCATGCTCAATGTTGTAAGGCACAAAAATGTCTATAACAATTTCCCCCTAAAGTATGAGGCTGTTTATCGGGTAAAATGCTTTATTAGGAGGATCCGAAGTTCTTCCAATGCTGGGAGGAGACCTATAATAAGATACAATACAACACATTATTTTTCATACTATTTTCATGATCTTGCTGAGGCGGGCATTCCCATGCTCAACTTTACAAATTCATTTTTCTGTACATAGAACAGACAATCGTCTGATGGTAGACTAATGATTTTGATGAAATCATCATCCTTTTGGTAGGATGATTATCTGCTGCAATGCTGTACATGTCAATGTCTTTATCTTTCCTGAATATATATCGCAGCCCGGATGGATGAAACTAGATCCGGGGTCTTCAAAACTCGTCCGATCTTCACTCTAAGTACAAGTCGATCCATGTGAGAAATGTTTTGAAGTCGAACATGGAAAGACATCGCTTGATTACCAGTCAATGATGTAAACTATTAACAAGCGCGAGAGGAATCACTGATAATGATGATGACCCTCAAGGTACTGCAGTACAATTCACATGGTGTGAATAAAGGACTTGACGACGAACACCACGCAAAATCTTTCGGTCGAAGGTCATTGATGTATACCTGTCGCCGGAAGTGAGAAACTTGCCATTGAGGCATGCAAGCTTCAAAGTACTGAAGGGGGTGTTCCTAGATCAACTTCTTGGATAATGAGCTGATGTCGACAAGAAGCGATCCGTCAAAGGATGGCCTTGATGTATCCCACATCAGTGACACGGAACGGAGCAAATGATTTTGATGGAGGTGAAAATGATCTGATGATATATGGTTCAGGGTGGCGGTCATGAAAGAATGAAGGATAATGTATGGTAGTGGATGGGACACGGTTGACTTCTCTGGATGACTTCTCTTGAACATATCGGCGACACTTATGTGATGGATTGGTAGCATTTACCCCAAAGATGGATGGCATGGCGAGACCATGGTGATGTGACCGGTGAATGAAACAACCCAACCCGACTCAGGCACGGAGCGGAAGTGTCATGTTCAAGAGCGACTTTCTACCAATAAACGTTCTTTGAGTTTCTTCCCAATTTTTCCCCAGTCATTACTGACCAGTACCTCTTTATTTTTGTCAAGCTTGAGGAGCATAACATATGCTTGTTCTATAATTTTCCCTTCGGGCAAACCCATCGCTATGTTTTAACGAGCCTAGCGATAGTGAAACTCGTTCTCGTCTAAAGACAAGTTTGTCGCTATTAATGTTTTTAACGAGTTTAACGACAAATATAACTCGGTCCTTTTCATTTTTAGAGAGTCTGAAAAGGTACGTAAAGATAACTCCAAAGTTCCTTTTTCGTCATCTTATCCCTTAAGTCCGAAAAAGTATAAAACAATACAGAAGGGATGAATTTTCGATAGTTTTAACGAGCTGAACAAAACAAGCGCTCGATCTTTTTGTGCAATAATCCCTCAGGTCCAAAAAGATTAAAATCTAGAGGAGGGATAGCACTTCCGGTCGCTTTAACGAGCTGGGAGGCCAAAACTCGGCAATCTTTTCATATTTTACGAGTCAGATGAAAAGAGCTTAAAGAAGACTCGTCTTTTGAGGAACGAGTGATAAAATGGGTAGCAGCTGATTCCAGGTAAGGGTTGGAATTTTCCAATCACGGCAGCGTCACAAGGATGGCTAGTGAAATCACTCTTCACAGCTGTTCCTCAAAATGGGTAAACAATCAAATGGAGGTGAATGATCGGCCAAATGAAAAGTGGAGGTGATGGTGCAAACACGACCAAGGCTTTAATGGCTGATAATGTTACATTCACAGTGGTTATTTACCGGAGGGTAGTTCATTTTTTAACGAGCTTAAACGTAGAAAAACACTGCTCGATCTTATGTTTATTTTTTAATGAGCATGAACTATGTGCTAAAACTGCTCAATTAATCCAGTCATATGATAAGAATGTCTCATTTAAGATGCCATTTTTTATGGAGCTTGCGCCTTACAAAGCTTTGCTCCTGGAATCCTTTCTTTATGCAAGTTCGGAAACGACTAATCCTATGAGTTTAAAGGGTTAGACCCACGGGTTTAAAGGGAGGACCTAAAAATTTAAAAAATAAATAGCCGCCCCTTGCTTGCACTCCAAAAGGTTTGCATGCCCCCAGGCATAAAGTACGATTTCAAGGTTACCCCTCAATTTGTAGATAAAACATTTGTTCTACCAGGAAAGGCCTACCTCTTTCAGGTTATCCAAAGATTGTCTCATTTGCGCAGCAAACAAAACATTTCTTCGGCGATGTCTATTGAGATAAACAAAGGTAAGCGGCCCCGACCCAGCTTACATAACTTTGACAAGAGAATCTTATTCTAGAACAACCCCTCTTCCAATCACGGACGGGGTACAAACTAGTCATATTCTCCCGCGGAAACCTACCCTATACCCAAAGTTTTCCTGCCGAAGCAGACCAGGACGCATGCCCCCTGGGTTCCAGTCATATCCTTCCGAATCACTCGCGCTCATCGGGAGGACGGACCGTGAGTTGAGACATTTCTTGTGTGAAGAGACCATTTAGGGATGGTATATGACTATTTGCGATGCGTGATCCGGGAAATGAAAGCTGGTCCACGAGCTTGACCACTCTTCCTTCGTGCGGAAAACACATTACTCTAAAGAGTGAGGAGACGATGGCTCCCATGCAATATATATAGTCTCGTCCAAGGAGTAGGTTATAATCCAAGGGTCCTTGAACGACCATCACGTTCATTTGAACGATCTTCCCTTTCAATGTTATGGGCACATTAGGGAGGATCCCTAAAGGTCGACTGGTTCCTTTATCGAAGCCTGTCAGATTTCTCATCTCAGGCAAAAGCGATGGCGAACCAAGCACTTTCCAAGCAATAGAGGAAAGGATACTCACAGATGCCCCCTCATCAATGATGGTGCCAACCATGACCATTCTGTATATTTGGACGATAATTCTGAATGGTATGCTGGCTGGCAAAGGGGGTCTGCCTAGTTGGTTCCAGTCGAAGGATACAACCAGGTTGCTTGGTGGTGGGACCGAGTAGACGGCCGGATACTGCTCTGACGAACTTCCTTCCTGCGATAAAGGAATGGGTGTATTCCCCCCGTGTTCGTCAGAGTCTGTGTTGATGAAAAGAATCTGGATGGTGTCATCCTTATCCTCTTCAGTGACTGTATCATTCGAAGATAATACCTCTGAAGGCAAGACCGGGTCAACTGCCGCCTCGACCTTTTGACTTTCGTCTAGTATCGATTCAGTGGGTTTATCCTCAATGATAGACAATTCAGCTGACCACTTGAGCGGGCCAGCTGGATTCTCAATTAACGAAGGACTCGGCAAGAGTTTTTTATATCCAGGAGGAAGTCGTAACGGTGAAACCGGACGATCTTCCAAGACTCTTTTAGCCTCGTCTAAGAAGGGACAACGGTGGAGGGCATGGTCGCCTTCGCACAGTCTACAGGGAGGTCTAGTTCTCCCTTTTTGTCCTAGAACTTCACTTTCGCTAGTTGACGGTGTACTTTCAACATGGCTATCAGAGGTTGAGGCCACCGGATTGTCCAAACGGGGAGACCAGTCCCTTAGTATCCTAGGGATGCAAGGACAATCTCTGTGAAAGTGGTCTCCCTTGCAAATGACACATGGCGATTTAGGCCTGGTCAGTGCTGTGTGTGGATTTTCATTAGATGACACTTGTTTTCCCTTATTTGCCTTTGGCTCCTTCTTCTTTTTCTCTTTCTTCTTCTTTTCCTTCTTCTCCTTAGGAACTTGGTTTTTAGCTTTACAAGTCCCGTCACGCGAAGAGGAAGGAAGAGAAGAAGAATTAGAGGAAGTAGAGGGTTGGTGGGAAATTCTGAACTCGTCTAGTTGCTGATTCGACTGTTCAGGAATAGTGGTGTTCTGAACGACATTGGTTGAGAAGAGCCAGACCGGCAAGCCAATTGTCAGTCCTGGAAGCAACAACGTGGCCATATGGGGCGCACCAACATCTCCCCAAGAGGAGAAGGGACTAGGATTTCCACCAAGGGAAATTCCTTGGTTGGTAGGCTCCATTTTCTCAACCTAAAGATAAACGCAGGAAAAAGGGTGATTATTCCATTTAAAATAAATTTTAACGACGCTTAGACACAACTTGCTTTTTCAATTTTAAAGAGTCGAGAAAAAGCAAAAGATGACTCTAGTCTCCTTCGATTTTTAATGAGCCTGAAGTGACAAGTGCTCAGATGGACCTTTTCCGTTAAGGAGTCTGAAAAGGAACGAAAGGGACTGCTCTGGAGTTCTAGGTAGAGGGTGTGCCAAACTTTTCGCAAAACCGCAGAATAATTTTTAAGGTACGGGCGGTCAATCTTCCTGAATGCTGTGTTCAGTGCATTGCGATCAGTAGGGCGACCGACACGGCTTCCTATGGATAAAGGTTTTATGCCTATAGGGGTATCCCAATATATACTCAACGGTACGTGGGAGCACAATCCGTACTGGCACTTATCGTCTCTCAGGAGGAATCACCCAACCATCAGTGAGGCGACCAGTGACCAGGTTTTACGACGCCGGAACACGTCTCTAGCCTAGACCTCTATGTTGTGCGTTAAGTTACAAAGCATTGTTAAGTTCATTCAATTTATTTTAGGTTGATCTTTCTTAGAAGTTTGCCTTTTTGGATCACCACGAGATGTATGATACAATTCCTAAATGCAGTCTAAAGATGATAAGCAAGCTTTTATATCTTTTCAACAATGAAAATCCTAGCTACAAGGGGAAAAGAAAGACACCATCTTTTATCAAAGAGCATAGAGCACACTGTAAATGCACTTTTCCTAAATCAACATACAAACTGTCAAAATGCAAATGCACATATGCATGTATTTGTTTTCACTTTCTTAATATTGATGCCTAAAAAGAAAGCTGTTGTACAAATTTGAATTCGATTTCAAGTGAACATACAAACAAGTTTCCTTTTCGAAATCAAAAAGACGATTACGACACTTTATGATTTACTTGTTTCGACACTAGAAATGCATAAATTCAAACCAAAAGACAAATGTAAAAGCGTAATCAACTGTGAACAGCAAACAAACTCACTCCTTAGATCGAAACGAAACTTACGACAGGTCTAGATCTAAGGGCGACAGTATGACTAGTTTACTTTTTGTAATGGGAAACTGCAAATGATGTAACAAATACACAAAGAACAAATACAGTTTCTTTATACAACTGAGGCGGAATTGAGGCAAAGAAAAGGGGTTTTAGATAGGTACAGATACTGATAACAGGCTGCAAAAAACAGAGATAAAACTGAACAAAAGGAAGCAGGGAACCACAGCTGCACAAGGCCAAAGCTGATCAGCGCACCCTCAGCACAGAGAAACTGAACTTCAGTGCAGGTAGCCCTCTCGGGACCTGCGTTGAAATGCAGAACCTCTTCACAGAGTCTGCACTGAAGCAAAAACGAGAGTTGTTTCTGGGTTTTGGGTTACGGTTTGCAGTTTAATCTACGGTTTTTGGCCGGATAAAAGCTATCAATTAGGTACAATTAGAGGTATGATTTCAAGGAGGACTAAGATCTATGACAAAGGGCTGTTAGAGCATTTGTGGATCAGCTGTTCAGATCATAAACAAATCCTAGTGAAAGGATTGAAGTAGCAGCTACTTCGCATTTGATAATGGCAAATGCTTTTTGATTGCTTCTTCTTGTGTTTATGAAACAAACAATCAATGGAAACACAAAGAAACTAACTAGATACGAGCTCCCCAGTGGAGTCGCCAATTTGTTGTTGGGAAAAGTATCCATTCGGAATGCCCCTATCCCACTCTAAGGTGTGATAGTGCCTTAGCAACAAACGAGGAAAACTATCTTCGTATTCTTCTTTATGAAATGTAAATGGAGAAGAAGGATGTAACTAACCGGTGTCTTCCGCTAGTTTGTCGATCCAATCGCTCTCTCCTTTGTTCGCTTCCCGCTGCTTGCTCCTTCACTGGTCCAGCTTCACCAAGTTCCTGCAAGATCACAAGAGAGGAAAGCTACACAAAAGACATAGATTTACATTCATAACTAGTTTAGGATCAGATTAAACTAAACATGAAAATATAACAAAACATCATTGGTATACAAGCATATAGGAGAAACTCAAATAGTTTTATTGATATGATAATAAAGTCCAAGAGGAGATACAACCAAGTGAGTCCCGATCCAGCATCTACCTCCCAGCAAAGGAATCCCTTCCTCTCCTCCAACAAAGCATAAATCACCCAATACTAATCTCAATCTGAAACCAACAACAATTCTCTGCAAAGTACAAAATTCCAGCCTTTTGAATCTCTGGGTGAGAGATCCATATATAGATGTAAGCAGAGAGGATGAGTCAGCTTATGTTTTAACTTGTGGCTTCTCTCTGTAAGTTCTTGCTTCCACTTGGAGGTTAAGAGCCTCTTACTCATCACTAGTCGAATTCATTGAGGCAAGTGTCATTGAGGAAGATTCTGGAAGCTTCCAGTGTCTGTACACCTCGCGGAATGACACTGCCATTTGGCATTTCTCGCTCAGCGCACCCTGGTAGTGCATTTAGGTGCATTGCAACGCACCTAGCTAGTGTACTGGGGTGCATTGCAACGCAGGCAGCTAGTAGAGCATCTGAATTGATCCTCAATTGACTGTTTCTGAGTGTTTTTGGGTGGAGAACTTCTGGGAGAAGCTGTCATTGGTTGACCTTGTTCCTTTAGGGGCAGGAACAACTCTTTTAGGGACTTTGGATCCCTTGAATTATGGACATTTCATGCTCAATGTTGTAAGGCACAAAAATGTCTATAACAGTAAGGGAAATGAATATTGAATGAAGGTAATATGGAAATCAAAGCGATGGGTTATGTTATAAGACCAATGGATAATATGTTCTTGGAAATCAGGATGTATTTATCCTTGAGGATTTCTGAATTAGATAAATTCAAATATTGAAAATAGTGTAGATTCTTAACTGTATATTCAACAACTTATGTGATATGTTGAAACATAAGTCAAGAATCTACTCTACTCATTAGTGGAAATCAAAATTGATCGATGAAAAATTTAAGAAGGAAAGTAAGAATATGAATCAAACATGACACAATATTTTTCTAGGAAAAAAAAACTACTCAAAACCCTGATTATCTATATTGCACTAACTAGAATATCTATGAAGAAAATGCAATCCTTGTTCAACTTGAACAATTCCTACACAAGTACAATCTATCTCTCTCATTCACAAACCAGCTCAAGCCATCACTTAGTCAATTTTGTTGCCTGTCAAGGCCCTACCTCCTTGCACAATTCCTAAGAGAATTAGCCCATATTTAACTGGGAAATTATCTCTCCATAACTATGCAATCAATCTATAGGTCCTCAACTGATTGCATGTACCATTTGTACAACTCAAAAAAATTATACAATAGATAGTACATTGTCCCTGAACTCTAATATCAACTGGGTCTTCCTCTCAAATGACATGCATGATTTATCTATGAGTGAATCTTCAGTTAAATGGTGGAGCTGTGAAGTTGCATAGGTGCATGTCCCCACTACTAGACCTCCTACTAGTTCCTCCAACAGTTAAAACTAGTTTAACTGACTTTAACTCAGTTAGTCTAAATTAATTAATTACAACTAAAATGAACTCAACTTGGGCCGCTAGAATTGAGGGATCACTCTACATGACTCTAGATATAATTCCAAATCGAATTTCGTAAGCCTACTAACTCAAATTTACTTAAATATTACAGGTTGCTATGAGAATATAATTTCTATTTAATTCCTAATTTAATTCAAGGAAAAATTAAATAAGGATTTCTTATTGATATTTTTAACACTTTCTCTCAACATCAAAGGGAGTATATGCTACCTCGATCCTGCATCTGTGAAACTCGAATTTTCATCTTGACAAAGCCTTTATGAAAATATTTGCATCTCGCTCCTCTGTGGGAATATACTCCAACAACATAATTCTCCTATGCACTCAATCTTGAAGATGATGATACCAGATATCTATATGCTTGGACCGATCATGAAAAAGTAGATTCTCAAAGAGTTTGATACAAATCTAATTGTCACCATAAATCACAGTTGGATCCATATGCTCACCAAACAAACCAACAAGAATCTTCCTCATATAGATAGCCTACCAAGTTGATTGACTAGCATCCATGTACTTTTCTTTTGCTGAAATGAGTGCATTGATCTCTATTTCATGTTGTACCAAGAAACAGTTGTTGACCCAATACTGAAAATCCCACCTGATTTTCTCTTCCTGTCGGATGGACTCCATGCCCAATATGCATGGTTGAAGCCTTGATGCTTCACTCCCTCTGTCCGTATGTACCAAAGACCATACTTAGTAGTTCCTCTAAGGTATCTCAACACATGTTTGACTGCCTTCAAATACAGCCTGGTCAGCTTAACCATTACTTGACTAAGATGGTTAACTGCATAAGACATGTCTGGTCGTGTGTTCACCAAATACACGAGTGAACCCACAAGATACCTGTAAATTGTAGCCTCCACTACACCAGAAGTAGCAACCTCCTTCCTCCAGTTACCTGCTAAGGGAGTCTCCATGGGTTAACTGCTCTCCATGTGGAACTTCTTGATTATCTCGTTAGCATACTTGCCTTGAGATACAAATAGTTCCTCATCACCTCACCATACATCCATCCTAGAAAGTAGTGAATGATCCCTAAGTGAGTAAATAATTTAATAGTGATAATTGAAAACAAGGATATAGAAAGTCCTTCGTAATAATATCATAGTAAGGAAAACTCAAGAATTTCCTAATTTAGCCATAACAAGAATTGGGAATAATAACTATTAGACATAGCTAAGACATTTCTAGTAGGAACGATTATAACTAAACCATTCATTGGTAAAAGTTAAAGAGAAGAAAACCATTAGCATAACATTCAGGTATCCAACATAAATATGATTGTAACCTGCATCGAAATAGAGTATTACATAAGCTAGAGTGTGGCTATGAATTAAAGTTACATACTAACTAGAAGATAAAATATAATACGCATATATTGTTTGGGTTCGCACCTTTGAGTGGAAACAAAAAATTTATCTAAGGTATGGGAGTACATCTTAGAGATGAGACCGAAATTCACATGAAAAATAAGGTATGAACCAAAAAAAAACTTCGACTCTATGATAAACAGGTAACCATCCTTTAATAAGAAGGTTTATAAGAGAAAATGGATGGATATTTCCTTAACTCAGCTAGCTAACGCTACTATCACCATAGGGAGTGGTATGGTCCACATGTATTTGAAATACTGATAACATAGATTCAAGTGAAATTGTTTCAACGACCAAGAAAATGTAGCACGAGATCATGGCTATAGTGCAACTTAGATAAGGACAAGAGAGCCCTTATAATCAAATTATAGGAAACGAAGTCATGTACCTACAAGTATAAACCAGTAGCACACAAGTAACCACAAGATTAGTTAAGAATCAACTTGCATCCAAACTATATTATGCTGAGAAAGATAAAGAGATAGGGGTTATGTTTCTCATATACCTGATGGGATTCTCATCTATTACATAACCTGAAAAAGGAACAATGATTAGAAGTTAAAATCTCATAAAAAAGAAGACAAATAATAAAAATAATATAATATAATCTGAGCATGGGAGGATAAGCAATCTTAGCAACAAATACAATTGGGGGTTCTTCCCAAAATGTACGATAGTGGTTGGTTAAACAGGGTATCCACGTTGAATGTTAAATATACTGGAGCAGTGAAGCTTCCAGGGACTTCAGGTGACAATTGAGCACACCTATACGGGTGGAGAAACCTTGCTAAGATTTAATTCTAAAATAAACTAAACTAAAACTGTGAAATCCTCAGTCACTAGGGGGAAATATCGTACCTGTGGGAAATAAATGAGTCAAGGAGTAATTATCGAAGGGAGCTTCGATATACATGCACTCGGTTGTCGAGAGGAATAGAAAGATCTAATTTCAAATAGTGGAATGAGTTTCTAATACTATAATAATGAAATAGAAAAAAACTTGGACCATAGAAGTAAAATCACACCACAAACACATAGAGATATTACCTTGTCGAAGTAGTTGAATGAATAGTGGACAGGGTTGCAATGTCGTAATGTATCTTTGTGCCTCTTTGAAAAATATGACATCTTAGAGCCGATGGTGGCCATGACTCTATTGATGGGTAGCAAGTAACATGGGTTTGTACAGGGAAGTGAAGTACAACAGAGGTGGGTATAAGTTCTTACTAGGGTTGGCTAAGGTGAGAGTATGTTGGAGATCGAAAAACAATAAG
Organism: Pinus tabuliformis; assembly: GCA_031772625.1. Classification (NCBI taxonomy): domain Eukaryota; kingdom Viridiplantae; phylum Streptophyta; class Pinopsida; order Pinales; family Pinaceae; genus Pinus; species Pinus tabuliformis. The sequence continues at coordinate 147,392,613 of CM062818.1, read as the reverse complement.
TCACTACTCCCTCACTTTTCATGGCGGTGTTACTAGAATTTTACACCAAGGATACTGAAGAGTACTAGGTGAAACGACTTAGAGTCTCTGCATTAGGGAAATCAATATATTTCATTCCAAATCAATAGATGTTGATTGTCTCTAGCACCATTAAGGTCCTCCTAGAGAATAGGATTCAGCACAAAGGATAAAGGAGGAGTGGCAAGGAGAGATTAAGGTTTTGATAAATCGTGGCGCATTGTTGGATCCGTGTAGTTCATTCTTTTCGTTCAAATAAACCCAAGTCTGAACCATCCATGTGAAGAGAACATGGTAGTTGATGTGATGCCTCAATGAGTTTGGACACTTGACTTCCTAGATGTACCATTTGCAACCTTTTTTGAATTAATGAGTAGTGGAGTGGTTGGGAACAAGGATTAAACAATACAAATCTAGTCTTCATTTACCCAGGATTAGTTAGCTTATAATCACAAGAACCATGAGAAGTCATGTGCCAACAACCTTACAACCCAACAACAATAATACTTTGTGGTAAGTCGATAAAGAAAATTTACGAAGGGTAAATCAACATTATGGAAGAAATGAGGTAGCTAAAATAAATATATGCACCACCATTACCTCTTAGTATTAGGGTATAAGTCTAGATATACCCTAGGTTAATTCTTATAGTGGAATTTGTTGGTGCCAAAGTGGATAATTCTAATAATGGTAAGACCATAAAGTATGAGTGCAATCCCAACCAAGGTAAATAGGAATTGTAGGTGTTGTATCACTTTATGTTATTGAAAGGAAAAAAGGATGGTGTTTTTAATCCTTCCATGGAAAGGAGGAAAATTAGATAATGGTGACCATTCCAAAAAAAAAATCGTAAAGACAGTAAGGGAATAATTAGTAGTATATAGTATTTATTTTTGTGACTATAGAAAAAATAATGAAAAAAAAATAGTGTTAATGAGGTATGTGACAAGTGGTATGAGAGTGCTCTAGATTCAACCCTCAAACCTAATGGGCTCTCTTGTAAAAATGGTATGATTGCATATCATCGTGTTATGTTACCATAGTCTCATCTATCGGTTTTTATATGAGATCATAGTGCCTAAGAAGATGAATAAATGGTTGAATCTGCATATAATTATCATAGTAGCAGAACATATATAGTTGTTTCCTAAGGATGTTGGGCTCTAAAATGTTATCAGTTGTTTAATAATAAATTTCTCAGTCGTTCTATGTATTATGTAATTAATTCAATCTAAGGAGGTATTTTTAGATCAATAGACATATTTCAAGGAAATTATCCTCTTGGTTATAAAATCTATAACAAAAAGCAGATAAATGACCCATAGTTTATTATTCAACAGTCTGTAATTCTATTGGTCTACGAAACACTTGAAAACAATAAAGTGAGAGAGTGTAAATTATGCATTTAGTCTATATATACTATGTTTATGTCTGATAGGTGATCTCAATCTATTCTGATGGATTAATCATTTGTCCATTCAACATACTATTGTGTAGGAGGATATACATGAACTAGTAAAGATAATGTTTCTTTGTTGTGCAATGCACATGAAAGGTTTTTCCCCATTTGTTTTTCTTAAGAATATTCTTCAACTGACTGTTCAAAAAGCTATTTTTACTTGTTTAGGAATGGAACACCTAGTACTCTATAATTCCAACAGAAAGAGTAAATGGCACTGTTGTCTGAGAATTTTTTTTAGGTTGGACTATGATATATTCTAATCTAAATTAATGCCATGTTGTCGCCAAAGAATCATTCTCTATGTTGAATTAGAAAAAAAAGTAAGCTATATCACAATGGTGGTACTAAACATTTTGGAATTACTGGCTACATAAACACTCTACTGGATTTGTGTGTGAATAGGTGATCGGAGAAAAATATTGATTGTCAACAAAACTTTACATTATTGATGCTACTCACATGTATTCCATGCCTGTGATATTAACTACTCTACTATTATGAATCAAGAAAAACAATGACGATAGAAATTATATAGTAAGCTATAGCCACAATTAAACATTGAGTTACAAATTCAATCTGACAGGATAGGGTACATGCAACCCGATAAGATGAATAACAAGCTTTGGTAACAATATTAAAGATATTCTTCTAGCTAAATTCATTTAGTCAAGGCTTGAATTTATTCTCTACCAACTTTTCATAGAACAATGTTACAATTCACATCTTAGAGAATGTATTATAAAGAAACTTGGGTGGTAAGTGAAAGGATTCCTACAACATCTTTCTTTGGTGATTTGCTTATAACAACACACAATCCATCTCATTAAAGTTGTTACAGAGATACAAATATATGGGTGGAAAGTGTACTCAGTGTATAAGAAAATTGATCTTCCTTTAACAATATTTGAAAAAGGAAACATAGATACTCATTTTTAGTTGGGAATCCAAAATAAGTGAATTATAAGGAATGTATTAGTGAGCATACCCAAAATACATTAAGAAAACAAGAGTTAAATAGGAAATGAAAAGAAATATGGGTATGAATTTTATCCAAATTGAGTACACCAACATAATACTGATCCAGGAGGATCTTGTTAGTCCATTGTTTCCGGAGAGTTCAGGATGTCTTCAGCATCATCAACTTCACCATTGTTCTTCAGTTCTTCCGGTGTTGGTTTCGCCATTAGTTCTTCATGGTGGAAAATTCACAATGTAACAATTTGTTGTATATGGTTTAATTACTTAAAGGTAACCATCTTCAATGGGAACCTAACTTATTGTATTAAAACCTATGCTAAAAGTCCTAATGCAAACCTAAATACCTAAATCCATACAGTATATACCTAAAAACTAGTCCTAAAACCAATATGGTATATTATCAACCTAACTATTGAACCTAAGCACTACAACCTCTTGGCCTTGGTAAAACACTTCAAAACATTTTAAAAACCATTGCAAATTAAAAACAGGCCCTAACTTCCACCTCTCACCACAGTGGAGTAACACAACATGTGAGCGGAGATTAGCCGATGGGGTTAGCAGTAACCATCACATCAACCTTAACCCGGTTCCTCACCACAACGGTGTAACATAACATGTGAACATAGCCTGGATTATCCGTCGAGTTAGCAATTGACCATCGGGTTATGTAACCACGCGGGGAATGTTAACATGTGGGCAACAACGAACAGTGAGGAAACCGTCACAGTTCACCGCCAATCGTTACTGCAACTGTCGTTCACATAGTGCTGTCAGTGTAACTACCTAGCGGATAAACCACAGGTGTCCATCAATGGTTAGACCACCCTGTTCACATGTGGGCAGTCAACCTCCTCCGCCCGGTTAGCAAGCCGCTAGTGGATTGATTTTATCATATGGTTTAAAAATGGGTTTTGGTTGTAGTTTCGTTAAAATATTAATTCAAAGACCTAGAACCTTATCCTAGGTGGAAACTCTTGACTATACCGAGACTCAAAACCCACCTAGAATGCAACTAATTCATCTCGAATTCAGCCAAAGGACGTTGGAATGTTTTTGCAGGTATTTTTAAAGGCAGTTTGTTCATTGAGGGCATCAGAGTGATTTTGGAGTTTTGGCATGTAGATTCTGGGAGTGAGAGGTTGTTTTGTTTTCAGTGTAACAGGAGCATTGGGAGTCGGAATTGGGAACCGTGACAGGAATTGGAAAGCTGGTTCAAAGAGATTCCTTTCGACAATGATCAGAAGTCCCTTTTTGCACATTCAGTCTGATTTATTATCTGCGTAATCGAACTCCTTGGTTTCAATCCTAATAAAGCAGTTGCCCATCTTGAAAGCAGAAGCAGAGACGTAGTCCATCAGGGACGAACTCTGTAATCAACTTTTCTGTTTGGTATTGTTGTGTTTTTTACCGTTTTCACTTTTTTTATGCATCTTAGTTATTTTAATCAGTTGTCATAAAGTATTTATTCTCAAGAAATTTCCTTGATTTCTACACTTTTAGATAACAATCAATTCATAAAGGCTAATTAATTCTACATCACTTTTAACATATGATCATTTCAGATCAAATACGAAGATTTATTGGGCAATATTTAAGCTCATGAATTTGGTAAAAAAACAAACAAAACATGAATAGTTGAATAGTGAAACCCTGGTTATCTTATTCTTACTGGTAAAAGAAGAAAACACTAACAAATGGAATAAATCTATGATGCTATAATGAAGAAACTTAAATAGAAGTATGGGATTGAAACATGCTTGATAAAGGATTACTTTGAATTTTCTTCAAAAGGTATACATGTAAGATAATAGAAATAATCTATAACCAAGAAAATTGGGTGACAAGAAGAGTCTTTGAGGACATGAGTTAATCAATCCTAAGGGATTGAGAAGCCTTGTATTAATGGTTCTCTCTACACAAGGTGAGAAAAGATGCAATGTGATAAAATACATCTATGAAGAATCTATTAAATAAGTGAAGTATATGTGGAACATGATAGAATAACACTGAAAATAGGGGATAATGGATAAAGTAATCACCAAAAATATGAGATTATATAGACCAATTACAGACTACCAGGTTGAGAATAGTTACAATATTGGTATTTTAAAAGCCAAGAAACTAGAAAAATAAAATGTGCTAGCATTGAAGGAGGGTGTCGAAATGATGAATAAATGATCAACTTTATGTAGAAATGAATAAGGTGAAAGGGATGACAACTAAAAATGAGGCATGGAAACATAATTTTTCTCAGGCGAAATTGAAGAGACTAATGAAAATAAAAAAACCCTTAAGTGGGTATTAATCGTAACTATAAAACGTTTGTTGAATTATGCATCAATATTATTATTTCATCAAAAGTTGTATAAATTAGAGGTATACCAAACTAAGAATAACTATAAATTGGTGGATTGTAATGATATCACCAGGAAAATTAGGGATCCTGTTAAGAATTATTAGAGCAACCTAACAAACTTTAAAATAAAAATTTCTAAATGGTGCAGACCAAATTATACGACTCAAGTGAGGGATTTAAAAGATAATGAGTGTTATTGGTTTGGGAAATTACACTTGTCGCTTAAATCATGAGATTTAAGTGTATCAAAAATACTCTTTAATTATCTATGTTGGTGTTGTTATTCCTTCATTTATTCCTCATAACATTTTATAAGTTCACATAAGGAGATGACAATAAAAAGGTATAATCATAATAATGGATTTAACAAGCCCCCTAAAACAAAAATGGAAAAGAAAAATATAATCATGAAACTAGCTAAGATAGTAGGTTTTTTTACACCTAAGTATATATGATAAATGTATATTTGATACAATAGTATCAAAATAATAGCACAAGATAAAAGGATGCAAGTGGTCGATTAATTACTATTTTCTTTTTGACACTACCCTGTAAGGAAAAATGAGAATCCCATATCTTGAATGTTGCATTTGATAATGGCCACGTCACTTAGTATGACTACAGATATATATACGAAAAGGATCTATCTTATTATTGTGATGGTATATCAATGTTACTAACCTTGTTTCGATGCATTTTGATAGTTTTTGGGTACAGGTGAAATGCATGAATCACAAGCTTAGCAGGTATGAAAATTCGGTAGAACAAGAACATGAAATACATGAAATAGTATGCAGACTTTGGCGTTGAGCCACCACACAAAATAAATTCAAGCGGAAATACTTGGTATTGAAGTGATGAAACACTGGAGGCATATCCTTGTTGTCTTTAGAAAATATGGAAATTTCTATGATAATAGATAAAATTCAACAGAATATTAAAACTGCCCAAGACCCATAGAAGGTTATGCGGGCAAAACAGGAACACAGAAGAAATTCAAAAAATTGGGGATCATGTCTTAAGAATGGGAACTTGTCCAAATTGAGCACTACAAGGTCGTGGGTCGTTCAGTGTTCTGGACCGAAGTGGACTCGTAGTTTATCAATTACCATTACCCAGCCATATTAAAGTTTATAATGGTTTTTAATTTATTTTTACTTAATAAATATGTACGTGATAAATCTCATATAACTGATTGGGAAATTCTACACGTGGAAACCAAATGAGATTATATGGTAGAATCTCTTTGTATCTTAGATCGAAAAGCAATTTCGCTTCAGAATTGACCTACCATTCGGGTTGAAGTACAATGGAATCAATTTACCTCAGAAGAGCCTACATCAAAGCGGGGAGATAAAATGCAACAAAATTATTAAGTACTATTTTTGAGGGAAGTAATTGCCGAATAAACACCAAGGACAATATGAACTAAAAGGGGGAAAATGTAATATCCCTCCGTTACTGTAATGTTTTCTTCTTCTTCTATTATTCATACTTGGAATGCAGAAAAAAAATCCATAATGTACATCGAAATGCTCATATAAATAAATAAATTTATTAATAAAAAATAAAAGGGAATTGAAGTACTTGGGAATGAAACACTTGAATATGAGATTTTTACCAAAGAAAGGAAAACAAAAATCTCATCGATAAATGAGATTATGATAATTCTTTTATGAGAAGGATTCTAGATAAGATTTAATGGATAGGAGAGAAAATCCATTAAACCGCTTAGCTAGAGAAAGATGATAATATTGGATAAGCATAAAAGTGTCGTGGGAGAGAAAGGCGGGCTTTTATGGAGAAGCCTAGGAAAATGGATAAAATGGTCCACAAAGTGGGACGACACTAAAGGAAAATAAATCATGAAAGAAATGTGTAAAATACCTATTGGAGGGATCGATAGTTGTTGTTGATACCTTGGCAAGAAATTATCAACTCACGGGTGAATTGGAGAAATCACAGTTCTAGGTTGGGTGGAAAAAGGTGTGGAATTCTCAAGTTCCCTAGTGATGACGCTATTTGAAATTATTTGTTAGTTTATTTTCTTTATTTTCCACTAGGAACCGTTATATATGGATACTATATTTTTTTGAGTTCTTCTTAGGATAAAATATACTTAGTCTTCTAGAGAATTGAATTTATAGTAGAGAAACAGGTGTCTAGTTAATTGAAATACAATTTTGTAGCTGGAATTGTGAATTAGCATGGAGACTTACTCTATTGTTTTGCTAAAGAACATAAATCATGTTATTAGGAAAGGTGTAACTAACATGGATATTTTTTTGGTAAATATATATATATATATATATATATAATGTAGAGGTTATATTTATCCAAACAAGTATCCTAACTTAGTAAATGAAAGTTATGGAAATAAATTGACCACACTGATGGTAGTAATCATTATTTACATGATTATATTTTCCTCTAATTGTCAAACATATGCTTCAAAGATATCCATTTCATGAGTACGTGATAAGCCATTGACTAAAGAAAAAAAAGAAAATTGTTTTCCATCCATCCCGATATCACTGAGGTGCAAATGCGTAAAGCACTAATAGACATGTGAGATTTTAGGAATGGAAGCACCAAAAAATATTTGTATATAGTTAGCAACAATTCATAAAATGTTGTTAACTATATTACAAACTAGGTTACTTAATTACACTCTAAAACTACCTCTGGTATCATTGTTCACTTGTTCACTTGCAAACAAAAGAAAAGAAAAATTAGTTAGAGGTGGAAGAATTCAAGGACGGAATAAGTGAATGCATGACCGGTCTACCCAAATTACTATGAGAATATTATTGTTAAATCCTAGAAACTTGTAATTACGTAAGGGGAACAAATATTGAGTGAAGGGAACATGGAAATCAGAGTGATGGGTTACATCATAAGATCGATGGATACATATGTTCCTAGAAATCGAGATGTCTTTACGCTTGAGGACTTCCAACTTCGATAAATTTAAATATTGAAAATAGTAAGTGTGGACTGTAGTTAGAATACAAAGTTGTCAGCCTGAGGATAATGAGAACCCCTGGTGTGATTAGTTTAATCACCAGAAGAAAAAATTAATCCACCCTAGGTATGTAAAATAACACATAAAGTTATGAATGGGAAATCTGAGGAGAATTAAGAAGTAACAGAGAATAACCATCCAAGTAGAAAATCTTATCTTTATTCTTTTCATGAAAATAAGTGAGTAAATACTTTAACAATGATAATTGAAAATAGGAACATACAAAGTCCTTCGTAATAATATCACAGTAAAGAAAACTCAAGAATTTTCTAATTAACCTATTGATGGTGCTGGACCCGCCAACATGTCAGGGGATCTCCCTGGTAAGAAGTCCCAATTAGACCTCAGTACATTTGGTATAGGAGTCCTAGTAGTGGGTTGTACGGTAATGCCTTGACTGCGGTTTCACACAGAGGCAAGAAAGATGTTCCTATTAGTAGGAAGGGTTTGACAGTTGTAGTAAGTCAAGGAAGGTGCATGAGAGGTTCTAACACACGGAAGGTGAGGTGAGTGCGCCCCTTGGAAACCTGTAATAGTATGTGGCCTGGAAGGAAACACCCGAGCAAAGATGCTTCACAACATGTAAGGAAAGTTAACTAGCAATCCAAAGTGATGGTTAAACCAACAACACATTTCAGAAAGATTCATACATATTAATACAAAATAGTCCATACATGTATGCGTAAGCAAAAAAATGCATATATCATTTAAAATAAACAAGATAGCTGGAATACAATACAACATATGCATGAAAAGTGTTGGCTCTATTATATTAAGAAGTCTAAGTTCCAATTATACAATACATCCATGTCCAACCACTAGTTCCGATAGCAGAATATTACAGCCATAGCCACCTGCTCCTCCAAAGAGATATACTAGCTTTTCACAGTGGAGAAGCCAAGGCAAGTTACAATACCGTCGAAGCTTTCCCTAAGATACTCCTATTGAAGCTTGGCTACCCAAAAGCCCATTCAATGAGTTATGAGGGACTATTTATGGAAAAGGGTGGGGTGGCCCTTGACATTCCCCTTTGTGACAGTTCATCTACCCTCATGACTCTTCATCTACTCTATGACTGTTACATCCAACTATCAACAGTTGAACTTACACTTGACAAGACATTACATTACAATGCATGTATCCATGTGAGACAAAATGGCTTGAGAAATCCATGCAAGACATCACTATGACCTGGAAAACTATTGGAAGACCAAACCTTTGACATCCTCATGGTGATCGACAGTAGTGAACTAATGCCAAGCTCAGTAGTCGAAGATGGTGTTCGTGTACTTCAAGGTGACATGTTGTTGGAACCTAACTCTTGCCTTCATAGCATCTGGGTACACTTCTTGGGCTCCTATATCCAACTCGTCTGAAAGCATGTGCATCATTGTCTTAAGTGTGGCTAGACTAGCAACATACTTTTGCATGGTGTTTGCACTAATGGACAAGTCTGGGCTGGTGGCTATGCACATCAACTCGTCAAAGTACAATTCAAGCTCTAGTCGGACCTGTGCCTTTGTCTTCACTTGGGTAAGAGTCCCAATAGGTGGGATAATATGTGCACGCACAACAACGTCTAGACTCTTGAATACATGTGCATGGGAAGCCTGTAGAAGAGTGATGAGATGTGGGAGCTCTTCATAGTTTTGGATCTGACTTCATATGCGTGCCTTCAGCTCAACCGCTCTAGGCTTCATTATCTTAGGCAAGTGAAGTGGGGCTACCTTGTACCTCATCGTCCATGTTTGCATGTAATCAGTTACAACATGCACGTTCGAAAGATACTTTCTCTTCTATCACATCACTGCTACCATCCGTTGAGATGGACGACTACCTTATTTACGGTACCAAACTTGGAATACAATGTCTGCATAACTAAGTCAAGGAATAATACTTCATCCAGTATTTCCTTGTTAAATTCTGCTCGGGCAGATGTTGTAACCAATTCTCCTCCTCGCTTGGTCATTTGTAGCTCCTTAGCGATTCGCTCATTCTCATCTATCAGAAAGTGAAGACTCGAGATAGTGGCTTTGGCATATGCTCTGGTAACATCGGCCAATGTTGTTGGATGCTTGCAAATGTCAGACATGATCAGTCGTTCCTCGAACACCACATGATATGTATGATCATCAGGGGTTGACACTCTAAAATATTGCACAACTCTATGTTGAGACTCATCGAATGAGATGTTGTGCGTCTCTCCTTCTAGTTGATCACCAAGGATCTCAGTGTCTCCTTGGTCACTTGGGACTTTCTCCTCTTCCTGATGCGGTGAAGCTAGTGTGTAGACCTATTGGTGGTGAGGCATGAGGTCAATATCTTGCTCTAACTCCTTCTGCTCCATATCTATATCCATTTGTTCAAGTGCTTGCTCTATCTCCTGAGCGAAGTCTTGCTCCTCTAATGGTTCACCCTATTACCAAATGCCAGTTTTTCTGATGAGTCCACTACCTGTAAGGGCATTGTTTCATCCATCTGGACAAGTTGCACCCCCTATTGTACCTATTCTTACTATGCTTCCTTTTCCTATCTGCGCAGCTCCTATTCCCTCAAGAGTCGCTCCTTGAACTCATGCAACTCCTTCTCGGTTTCCTCCATTCTCCTCTTCTCTCTCAGCCTTTGTGCATTTGTCTTATTGTGCCATTTCCTATTCACCTCTATGGCCAAAGATGCTTTCTGCACAAGTTGGTCTGCTCGGAACTTGCAACGTTTCTCTTATTCTATGTTGTCAACAATATTCCTCTTGCCCTTGTCTTGGACTAGTATGTTCACCTCTCCTACTGTTGTTGCTTCTGGTTTTCTCTGGGATGGTGCTTCATGTTGCTTCGCTACTCATTCCACAGTGAGGCCTACCGGTTTATTGAGTCTAGAGGGTTTGTAGCAATATCTCCATGGGTTTTCCTCTGCCGAATGAAATTCCCCTTGGATCCAGTTGAACTATACTCTCATGCAATGATCTTTCACAAGACAATGCGAGTCATATGGATTGTAACTTCAGAGGTCGAATGGATACTTCTTAATCTTATCTACTTCAACATCTACATGCTTGAAACTCCATATCTTGTATAACCCAATCTGTAGTAGAAGAGCAGGCCAAGGTGCCATCTTCTTCCGGTGTAGCCTAGTTGTCAATTCTACCAATATGTGATATGCTACTTCCTACATGATGAGTATGTTCAAGGAAAACTTTGGTAGAATAGGCGGAGGATTCTCCACATGATACATCCATATGAAGGTGTTAGACGGTGAGGCATACCAATCAGCTATGTATATCAATGCCTCCATTGCTGCCTTCGACATGCAGGGTGGATCATGTTCAAATATCATCTTGTAAACCGGGGAGACAAAATTATCAGACAACCATGTGATAACTTCTTTGAAGCTGCATTCAGACAACATATTACAATAATTATTCACAGTACACTCTACCGGTGTCTATGCCCACCTCAATATTGGGAACTCCTTTCAGGCACATATTGCATCCAAGATGTAGGCAGACATGTAGATTTCTGCTTGCATACCTTTGGGCAGCTATCGAGCCCTTGTTACCTATTCCTTCAGCTGATGAGCCAACATGCTGAACCACTTACATGCTTTTCCTTCTCTAGCCATTTGGTCCAACGTAATCACCCAACTCTGTGGGAAGGTTTCCATGTTTTCTTGGCCATACAATTGACATGCAAAGATAATGAAGTCTTGATATGCCTTCCACAGTATTTTCATCTTGTAGATCTGGTTGGGTCTTATCCTGAATCTGGTCGGCTCCTTCACCCAGTTCTTAAAAATATCTCTGGAGTTGGCATTACTACTTTGTATGCTGAAGGGAGTCTCCATGATGATCACTTTCTTTTACATCTGATAGATCTCAACATAATCCTGTGCCCTGAAGGTAGAAATCTTCGTCCCACTAACATTATATGAAATATGGTACAAAAAGGACTTGTGGATGTTCACATAGACTTGGCAGTATTTGAGATCTTCCCCGAATGTTTCTGCAAATGCATCATTGACCTCTTACCATTTTAGCTTGATGTCCTTGTCTACAATCATCTAGGTATCTTCATAGATCAGTATACTTGCAGACACTCACTCAACTACTGCTCCAGTTGCATTTCCATCAGTGTCCTTTGATCCTTCTCTCTTGGAGGCCACTGATCCTGAACTGCTAAGAGGTGGATGAACACCTACTAGTTCTGGAGACAAAGCAACATGAATGACAAGAAATCTTTCACAGAAAACGAAAGAAAATTTGAGGAACGACATGCAACATACCTAGGAATTGACTCTCAAATATTTCGCAATTTCTTTTGGGGGGCTAGCTGACTGGCTGCTATAATTGCACAAAAGGTATTCTGGACTATCTGGGAGGCCGACAGACTACTAGAATTGTGTAACGTGCAATCCAAGTTGGCTGACTAGCTGCTGAAATTACGCAATGTGAAATTTCAACTCGCAATGGTGATAGGCTCAGTGACTACATTGCGCAATTTTTGGGGCCAGCAGTCACTGTCCCTTAGAATTGTGCAATGCAAGCCTGGAGGACAGTCACTTGGTAGAAATGCACATTTCCTAAGGGGAAGACAGAGCCTTCCTCCTTAGGATTGTGCAATGTTGTCTTGGTGAGGCAGAGTCGGGGACAAGGCCGCCCAGCCTCGCCGACGGGCAACTGAAAGAAAATGTGTCTGTGAATGCATGGTGATATAGAATGTAAGTAGGAATGAATGATCGTGCATGCAAATAGTGAATGAAAGATTCAAAAAATGGAACAACATGCATGTGGGTGAAGAGAGTTGCCAAATCGGCGACCCTTTATGCAAAACAATTTCATACATGCGACAACAGTGAGATGTTGACGAAACCTAAAATTGTGCTAATAAAAGCTAGTATACATGTAAACAATAGAAAGCGTTCATTAGAAATCAAGAAAACAACACTCACACAAGTGAAAACACAAAAAGCGAAAGAAATGCTCCAAAAGACAAGTTAAGAAAACTTACCCATGAATAGCTGAGTTGGATGTGTCGAAAAGTCCTGGATGTGCTATGGAATGTCAAAGCTCCAAGATCGATGTGAAGAAATGAGCTCTGAAGCATAGAATAAATAAGTTTAGGCTCATGACGGACATGCCACAGATCTAGGAAAAAGCGACACTTGCAGGAAAGATTTTAAAGCGATCTTTGCATGTAACCTCCAGCTGTTAAAAATATCTCCCTAAAATCTAGGGATTTTTTTGCATGTTTCTTTTTCTATTCCAGGAAAAAGCATCCCATGCATGTAAGTCAATTTTTCTTGGTCCCGAGTGGAACCGGTCAAATCAACCACACATGAAATAGTGTCCTTAGTTGGGAGGAAAAAATGAACATTTCTGGGAGGTAGCTGGGCTCCCTGCCTAAAGGATGAGCAATTTCTGGGCAAAGCAGCTAACTGCTGCCCAAGATTGTCCAATTCTGGGTTGCACAATTTTCTCAATGCGGCTTGACTTACAGATTTGCGTAGTTCTAGATTCCATGAGGCTTCCAGAGAGAATTATGCAATTTCTAGAGGGAAGGTTGGTTCCCCTCCAAAATTGCGAAATTTCTTAAGGGAGCTACTCAGCTTGCAATTGGACCAATCTGGAGAATCAGCCTATGAGGGGAACGCAACAGGGTTTGATGGACAGGCTGTCATTCTGCAAGAAAATCACTAAAGCCTGTGTACTTGAAAAATCAAGACCTACTGCTATGAAAGGTTGGTAGGGTGTTGTGGTCTTGACTCGTGAGAAGATTCCAGAATACCAAATATACGAAAAAATACAACCTGAACAAAGAACAGTACGAGAAAAACAACAAGTATTTTATTATTCAGAGATGAAAGCAATGTTCACTTGCCTCTTCGAGGGGGAAACCTCCATCAGAGCAGAGCTCAATTACAAAAATAAGACATGACGCTCCTCAATTGGGAGTCTCTATCCTTTATATAGGATTCATACATGCAATACTATGGGTAATTACCATGGTTCTCTCAATAACATCTATCTAATACCATGCCCCATTTTCAACTAACTGTGGTCCCTTTCTTAAATGTGGGTCAACGACTTACAATTATTAATATGGTCTTTATTGACTCTTTAACTAACTATAACCATGACTCGATCCTATTACATAAATAAAGGGGTTAGGATTGGACCCTAACATGTCCTCCCTCATAAAAAGTAGCCTTCTCGTCAAGGCTGAAGCTACGGAAACTGTTGAAGAATAATGGTTGGTTCCCAGGTCGCATCTTCTAGAGAGGTGTCTTTCCACTTGATGAGGACTTCCTTAATCATGTGGCTGCACATATGTCGTTCTTACGTGTCGAGGACCTGTTTAGGTCAGAGCTAGATTGAACCTTCTTCATCCAATTCAGGTAGACTGGTTTGAATGCTACAATTGTTCCCACCACCTTCTTGAGGCATGGTACATGGAAGACGAGATGGATTTTTGAAGTTGGTGGCAATGCTAGCTTATAGGCTACTTCTCCAATGTGCTGAAGTATTTGAACAAGTTTGTAGAATTTTGGAGCTAATTTCTGATAGCCTTGTCTTTAAGTGATGTTTTCTTGTATGGTTGCAGCCTCAGGAATACTTGATCCCCTTCTTGAAATGTTTGCTCTGAACAATGTTGGTCCGCCTGTTACTTCATGTGATTCTAAGCTTGATGGAGATTATCTTTGAGATGGGCTAGCATTGTTGCACGGTTTTGTAAGAGTTAAGCCACTACTTGCACCTTAGAGGATCCAGGGAGATAAGAAGTAGGTGAAGGTGGGATTTGACCATACATTGCTTCATATGGAGTCATCTTGGTGGTTGTATGATAGTTAGTATTATACGACCATTCAGCAAGAGGTAACCACTGTACCCATTGATGTTTCTTTTCTGAAGTGAAGCACCTTAGGTAGGCCTCCAAATATTTGTTGACTGCTTCAGTTTCACCATCAGTTTGGGGATGATAGGAAGTACTTAGTTAGAGTTGGGTGCCTTGTAGCTTGAAAATTTCTTGCCAAAAGTTACTAGTGAAGGTTGGGTCACGATCAGACACAATGGAGGTGGGCATGCCATGTAGTTTGAATATTTGGTCCATGAAAGCTTGAGCCACCAAAGTGGGGGTAAATGGGTGGGGTAGGGCACAAAAATGAGCATATTTAGAAATTTTTTCCACAACCACCATGATGATTGACTTGTTGCTTGACTTCGGAAGACTAGTAATGAAATCCATAGAAAACTTCAACCAGATTTAGGAAGGTATGGGTAATGGTTGTAAGGTGCATGGGGACTTGACTATTTCTCCTTTGTGGCGTTGACACACATCACATTCAGCTACAAAAGTAAGAATGTAAGTTTTCATACTTGTCCAAAAGAAAGAACCATGAGTGTGAGCATAAGTCTTCTGAAAGCCTGCATGGCGTACAGTGGGAGATGAGTGCAACTCTGCCAAAATGTGTGTTTTGAGGGTGGATGTCGACGATATCACTACTCTATCCTTGTAGCAAAGAATCTCATACTTCCAAGAGTATCCCACTGTGGAATTAGGATTTTCTCTCAAGTTATTAATGAGTTGAGAGAGAGAGGGATGTGAAAACCATTCCCTGTGGGCTTCTTCAATCCAATCTAGTATGGGGAGAGAAATTGATAGCAAGGTGCTTTCATCCTCAAATTAGTGTGATAAATCATTTGCTACTACATTTTCACACCCTTTCTTGTAAATTATCTCATAATCATATCCCAGCATTCTGGTCAGCCATTTATTTTTCTGGGGCGAGGATAGACGTTGCTCCAAAAAATATTTGAGGCTTTGATGGTCCGTGTGGATTTGGAAATGTTTCCCCAATAAGTATGGTCGCCAAGTATCAACTCGATGTAAGATGGCCATCATCTCCTTCTCATAGGTAGATTGTCCCAGATGTTTCCCACTTAGTTGTTGGCTGGTGAAATCCAACGGTCAACCTTCCTGCATTAAGACATCACCAATACTAGTACCTGAAGCATCACATTCAATCACAAAAGATTTGGTGAAGTTGGGTAGTGTCAATACGGGAGTGGAACACATGGCTTGTTTAAGAGCCATAAATGCCTGTTGTGCTTCATCAGTCCAGAGGAATAAATTTTTCTTGAGGAGGTTAGTGAGGGGTCTAACAATGCAACCATACTTGCGATAAATTTGTGATAGTAGCCTGTGAGACCCAAGAATCCCCTCAAAATCTTCAAGGTCTTTGGTTGGTGCCAATCCTACATTTCCTGCATCTTTTTGGGATCCACCTGGACACCTTCACGACCCACAATGTGGCCCAAATGCTCGACTTCTTCCACTCCAAAATAGCACTTGGACAATTTGACAAATAATTTATGCATCCAGAGCAGTTGCAAGAGCAGGTCTACATGCTGAAGATGTTTTCCCCAGGTGAGGTTATAAATGAGAATGTCATCAAAGAAAACAAGGGCAAATTTTCTGAGATATGGTTTGAGCGGGTCATTCATGAGGCTTTGAATAGTGGATGGGGCATTACAGAGACCAAATGGCATGACCAAGAATTCATAATGGCCTTCATGAGTTTGAAAAGCAATCTTGTGAATGTCTACTTCTTTCATCCGTATTTGGTGATAGCCCGAGTGAAGATCTCAGTAAAGAATTGAGCACCATGTAGTTCATCAAGAAAATCATCAACAACCGGGATATGGAATTTTTGTTTGACCGTGAGTTTGTTGAGGGCCCTGAATTCTGGACACATGCACCATTCCCCATCTTTCTTGAGCACCATGACCAATGGTGATGAATAAGGACTGATTCTAGGAAGAATGACACTGACTTCCAGGATTTCCTTGATGACTTTTTCAATTTCATTCTTTTAGGCGAAAGGATATCTATATGGGGGCACATTCGGTGGTTGTGCCCCTGTGACCAAAGTGATCCTATGATCATGTTCCACTCTAGAGGGTGGAAGCTCTTTAGGTTTGTCAAAGATATGCTAGTGGCGGTTTAAGACCTCTTGCATCTCAAGATGTATCTGAAGAGCAGAGGGCTCAATGGCCTGGATGGCATTAAATTGGGTGATAACTCCATGATGGCCCTTTTTCAACAACTTTTCCATTCGATGCGAGCTGATGATAGAAGGAGCACCTACCTAGAGTCCACGAAGGGTATGCATATGTTCATTTTGCTTAAAACTCATATATAACTCTTAGGAAACCATTGTGATTAGGTCTAGTGTGCGAAGCCATTCAGCACCCAAGATAATTTCACAACCACCGATGTTGATTGCAAACATATGGGTCTTTAGGTGGTAATCTCCCATCTGAAGTTTGATATTTTCGCAGCAGCCTTCACATTTCATTGTCCCCCCATCAGCAATCTGGACCTGGAAATTAGAGACTTCCATGACAAAACAATGAACAACTTTGGTGACTCTCTGGTGGATAAAGTTATGAGTGCTTCCACTATCAATCAATACTACTATAGGGTGATGTTTAATAAAACCTTTGATTTTTAGAGTTTGGGGTGTAGAAATGCCTACCAAAGCATGTAGCGAGATAACTGGTTCTTCTGGCATAGCTAGGAGCTCATTTTCCTCCTCTAGTCCCTCAAGGGGTGGGGCTTCCTCAGATGAGCTATGATCAATAACATCAATTTGAAAGAATTTGGTTTCCTTGCATTTATACCCCGAGGAGTATTTGTCATCACAATAGTAGCACAATCCTTGTTTTCTTCTTTCGTCCATTTCTGTTGGGGACACCTTTTGAACCTTAAGTGTTTGGGTAGTGCCCTGAGCCTCGATGGGGCATCCCTTGGCTATGAAATTTGGATGAGGTGACTGGGCAGCTAAAACACGTTCCACTTCGATATCCTTTTTGCAAGCGTCCGTCCATGTAGGTGGGTGGTGCATCCGGACATGGGCTAGGATGGCTTCTTTGAGACCACTTATAAAACATTCCAAGTAGAATTCATCTCCCAGACCTTCTGTACAGATGACCAATGTCTCAAAGGCTACAATGTAGTCTTTTACTCTGCCTATCTATCGGAGCTTGGTAAGACAACCCAAAAAAATAGATTTGCGGTCAATGCAGTCATAAATGGATTTTGAGAACACCTGCCAAGTAATTTTCCCGGGATAGAATTTCCGATGCCACTGCCACCATTTCCATCTCTCTTTGTCAAAGTAAAGGCCTCCCACACATAGTTTAGTTTCATCATCTAGGATATCATTCAGAGTGAAATATTGGTCCATTTGTGTTGACCATACTGTCGGATTAGAGCCATCAAATTTATACAGGTCTAGCTCGGGTAGTCGAGGGTGTGAATGTCGGTGATTTCCATTGAATTGAATATGATGGCTAGATTCTCCTTCAAGGTCTTCATTAAAACCATGTGCCTTCAAATGCAACCCCGATGAGCTCCTTTTGAATGTGTCCATGAATTTATGCATCTGATCCGCTAAGCTCTGGAAAGAAGCCAACTATTTTTCAAGGCTCTCGATCTTCTCGTTGGCCATGGCTTGAGCTCTGGTTTCTACCATACACAGATCCTAGTCACTTGTCGTCACTTACAAAATATTTGGGACCGCTTGAAAATTGAAATTGATAAGTGAATGGTACCACCACGATCAGCTCATCGTCCTGATTCTTATGGGCTAAGTCTCTTATAAGAATCCTGATTTTTTAACTCTAAATGGAGTTTTACTCCCCGCTTATCAATACTGTAGTGGCCAATTTCCATAAAAGTTAATCATACCCAATGCCTTGCGAGAATCACCCCAGGGTATAGGAGCTACAAGCCTCACTTCACAAATGGTTAGATCTGTGTGCGAAACCACCAACTACTGAACATGAGTTGGACTGCAGCTGCAATAGAACCTTAGCTGCTAGATCTGAATGGTACTATGGTGATAGAACCTCAACTTGTGGATCTGATTGTTGCGGCAGTGATAGTACCCCAACTGCTAGATCTGATCTGGCAAAGAAGATAATGGGCAATCTTCAGAGAGACAAGGGAACTATGGTCTCAAAGATTGTCAGGTGCTATAGGTCGCAATATACATAAGGGTCCAATAGTAGTACTCGACCTAATCTTTTAGGGCACTAACTAAGGAGGATCAACCATACCTTTAGCCATACTCCTTGACTACCCTATTGTATGCACGAGTAAACTCCCTGAGTGCTTTTCTCGGTGTACTATAGTAGCAAGACGATCGATAGTTTATCCAAGGTGAGGTTCTACGTGAGCCTAGGGGACTTCCGATATACCCTGAGGGTACATGGAAGACAGTCCGTGCGCAATTCTATCTAATGCGCTACTACTCAAAGGGGTACCCATAGGGGTTACAAGGGAGTACAAAAGCGTGACCACCTATTGTATTTTCTGCGTGCATGCCTCCCCAAATCTGCAAGTTTATGCACTCAATGACAGATCCCATGGTTTAAAGACGCCAGAAAACTTCTCTAGCCTAAAGCAAAATTTTTCCCAAAAATGGAGATACCACCGACCTTGGAAAGCACTCTGATGCCACTTGTTATGCTCTTGACCTACAAGAAGATGCTAGAATACCAAATATACGAAGAAATACAACCCAATATAAGAAAATCAACAAGTATTTTATTATTCAAAGATGAAAGTAATGTTCACTTGCCTCTTCGCGAGGGCAACCTCCAACAGAGTAGAGCTCAATTACAATAAGACATGATGCTCCTGAATGGGGAGTGTCTATCCTTTATATAGGATTCATACATGAGATACCATGGGTCAATACCATGGTTCTCTCAATACCATCCATCTAATACCATGGCCCGTTTGCAACTATCTGTGGTCCCTTTCTTAAATGCGGGTCAACCACTTACAATTATTAATATGGGATTTATTGAATCTTTAACTAACTATAACTATGACTCTATCCTATTACATAAATGAAGGGGTTAGGGTTGGACCCTAAGATAAGGAGGCTCAAAAATGAAGCTAAGGCAAAATTTTGGAGGGTGGTTGTAGCCGCTACAACACTTGGTGACACACTAGGAGAACTCCCACTCTCTGAATGGACCTTGTTTGTGAAAAGCAAGTCTAACACCTCTGGAAGTATTGTTCAGTTCTTAGTTCATCTTGTTTTCCACACTAGCTTGAGTTTAAGATGTAACTTCTGCCAAGCTCCTAGTCGATTGACACACATTCTAAGCCAAGTCAACACAGTTGTTTCGATTGCGGTTGAGGGTATATTGGTGCACAAGTATAGTCGTCAGAGTTTTAGGTTCATCTCTAGTGTTGCTCCACTGCTAGCAGTCCTAGACAGTACCCTAATAGAGTCACGCAGGAACACAAGTATCACTTCGCTCCCAGTGAGCCTAGTCAGTACCCTAGCGGAGTTACTTGCATCACCTCTCTGCATAGGAAGCCTTTCTCTTCTTTTGCCTTATTCATTTTTCATTTTGAAAATTTTCACTTTTCATTTTTTCATTTTTTTCATAACTGTGCATAACACTTATTCATTTCAGAGGTGGAAGAGGGATCCCAAATTATTGAGAGCATAAGAGCTTGTTCCCTCAGAGAAGTAGTTTATTATATGCCTCTGACGTTCTTGTTAAGGTTTTCCCCATCACCTTACTCTACTTCACTAGGCTGACAAGGGTTAACCCAAAAACAACTGGCTAGAGAAGGTGACACCAGTTAACATGCTAGCGTTGTTTTTTCACTAAGGTTCACTTCAAACAGTACGTATTTTCCATCGGTGTATCATGGAATAAAAGAAACAAGATCTTCATAGAGAGGCAGGACAACAGATAACCAAGTAGTGATAGTTTTACAAGGCCTCTTGTACTTTACCCAAATTCTTCCAGGAGTCATTCATGGTTTCATGTGAAACTATTCTACAAACAAAAAGAACAAACAAACAACAAAGCAAAGAAGAAGCAGAAGAAAATGAAAAACGAGTAAGAAAACAAGAAAGAAACCAAACAAAGAAGCAAAGCATGTAAGAAAACAAGCATGAAAGAAGACAAACTGAAAGAAAACACTACTCCTACTCCTAAGCTAATGATGCATGGGCCTGATAATGTGAAGTGATATTTCTAATGCAACCACATATGCATTGGTTGACCCATGTTGGTGAAGGCTTGGTCTGTGAGCAACCCAGTCATGTGAACCAACAAACGAGAAATATATAACAATGAAGACAAACACAATTCATGTTTCAAAGTGTCCACAGGACATAAGTGAGTCCAAGTACATGACATGTGGTCCATCGACTTGTCACAGTGTTGTGCGACACTCCATGAAGCTTTGAAGCATATGCATACTCTTGACTGTGACATGAAAGCAAATGAAAGAATCAAAAACAACTTGCATCGTGCACGTGTGCTTGCAATGTAAGATTCCTCCAATGCATGAGCGATGGGATCATGTAGTTCGAGTGGAGGAAGAATGTTCTGAGATTAATCTTCAATGTATACAAATGAGTTATGAGGAGCCTTGGGTGATTGAAAAATTTCTTGATCAGAAGTGAAACCAACCTCAGGACAACGAGGGCCTGACATAACAATTAGCTCAGGTTGAAGTGTCTCGACAGCCTGGGGTGTTTCGACATCATCTTCAGATAGATCATCATAAACCAGTGGCTTCAAAAAATCAACTATGATAGAATCATGATCATGATCAAATATGGGAATAAATGGATCATGATAGCCACAACCAGAAAAATAAATGATTTCATTGGCATCCTCATGATCTAACAAATCAAACAGAGGGATAGATGAGAAGCGAACAAATCCATCCCCTATGTTTCTAGAAAAGGCAGATGAAAGATCAAGTGAATTTTCAATGAATAACTTATCCTCCCTTTATCGGATGATGGAATGACATTCGGTGTGTCGTGTGAGTGATCAAAAATGGGTGCATCCGTAGATGAAGATACACATGTGAAATCATGGATGGTAGGTTCACCAAATATGCTTGGAAAGAATGGAGGAAACTTAGATGGAAGGGAGTCATCCTTTGTCGAGTGTTGATTCTCAAGGCCCCATTTATACTATTCATGAATGACAACACATGTTGGTTGTGCAACACCAATTCTGTCGATGGCTTGATTCTCATTCACAACAAGTGTAGAGCTTGGAATGGAAGAACACAAAACAATATCATCCAAAGGAACAACGAGTATGAAGACGGAGGTTGCGGTACAAAATGCATATGATAGCTCGATGAAATTACAACCAAATCTATGCGAAAATTAAGCGAAGTGATGTTGGGAGGATGTGACAGTTGAACATATGTGCGAGCATGATCTCCCACATCATTGTAGACAATGGTGTAGTTGTTTGATGAAGGGACAATGGACAGTCACTTTGACAATGACTGTGTTCATCTGTGATTGCGCAGCTCCATCACTAAAGAATGTTGAGCGAGGCTTGAGTTCAAACTTCTTCTTAGGATGAGCAGATTTCTTAAGGCAATACTCAAATCGGTCCCAAAGATAGAAAAATTTCAACTGGCTCTTCGGAGCTTGAAACTGCAAATCATGGAAGCACTGCCAAAAGTCCATAGGTGATTCATGTAGAGCCTTCCATTGTTGTAACATATCTTGGTCAAGATGTTCTGCATCGAAACGATAGAAAGTGTCTTCAATGAGATCACAGAAGTGCTCAAGTGAGTGCACGCTGTTAGGCAGTAGGTGGCACAAGCATAGATGTGGAGATTCGTGAAGTGTGTATGGAAGCAGTAGACCGGCCTATTCGTTAGAACATCCATCTTCCTCATGAAGCATGGAAAGGAAGTCATGTAAGAACTCAAGCCAAGCCACTTCACCTTCACCATCATACGTGTATGTGGACAAGAGATCAAAGAAATCCCTTGTGATGGTAACAAATTTGGCATGCGAAAATCATTGTTGAGGGAGGAGAGTGAAAGACACCATGATAGATATGCAAAGGTTCAAAACAGGATGAGAAGACACAACTTGTCATCTGGCCCTCCTTCTAGCGCCATAAATGTTAACGGTACTAGACCCGTCAACATGTCAGGGGAGCTCCCCGGTAAGAAGTCTCTGTTAGACCTCAGACCATTTGGTATAAGAGTCCCAGTAGTGGGTCATATGGTAATGCCTTGATCATGGTTCGCACAGAGGCAAGTAGGATGTCCCTATTAGTAGCAAGGGTGTGACAGCTGCAGTAAGTTAAGGAAGGTGCATGAGAGGTTCTAACACATGGAGGGCAAGGTAAGTGTGCCCCTTGGAAATTTTTAATAGTACGCGGCTTGGAAGGGAGCACGAGCAAAGATGCATCACAACGTGGAAAGCAAGTTAACTAGCAATCCAAAGTGATCGTTAAACCAACAACACATTTTAGAAAAATTCATACATACTTATACAAAATAGTTCATACATGCATGTGTAAGAAAACAAATACATATATCATTTATAGTAAACAAGATAGTTGGAATACAATACAACATATGCATGGAATGTGCTGGATCTGTTATTTTAAGAAGTGTAAGTTCCAGTCATACAATACATCCATATCCCACCACTAGTTTTGACAGTAGAACATTACACCCACAACCACCTGCTCCTCCAAAGAGATATACTAGCTCTACGTAGTAGAGAAGCAAAGGCGTGTTACAATATTGTCCAAGATTTCTCTAAGATACTCCTATCGAAGCTTGGCTGACCAAAATCCCATCCAATGAGTTATGAGGGACTATTTATAGCAAAGGGTGGAGTGGCCCTTGACATTCTGCTTTGTGATAGTTCATCTACCCTCATGACCCTTCATCTACTCTATGATTGTTACATCCAACTATCGACACTTGAAATTACACTTGACAAGACATTACATTACAATGCACATGTACCCATGTGAGACAAAATGGCTTGACCAAACCATGTAAGACATCGCTATGACTCAAGCAACTGTTGGAAGACCAATTCTTTGACATCCTCATGGTGATCGGCAGTAGCGAACTGATGCTAAGCTTGGTAGTCCGCGATGGTGTCCGTGTAGTCCAAGGTGACATCTTTCTGGAACTTGACTCTTGCCTCCATAGAATTCGGGTACACTACTCAGGCTCCTCTTTCCAACTGGTCTAAAATCATGTGCATCATTTTCTTAAGTGCAGTCGGACCAACAATAGACTTGTGCATGGTGTCTTCAATGATTGACAAGTCTGGGCCAGTGGCTATGCGGATCAACTCGTCAAAGTACGAGTTAAGCTCTATTCGAACGTGTGCCTTTGTCTTCTCCTAGATGTGATTCTCAACAGGTGGGATCACATGCGCATGCACAACAACATCCATACTCTTGAATACATGTGCATGGAAAGCCTGTATACTAGTGACGAGCTACGGGAGCTCTTCATAGTTCTAGATCTAACTCCGGATGCGTTCCTTCGGCTCGACCGCTCTTGGCTTCATCATCATAGGTAAGTGAAGCAGGCCTCCCTTGTATCTCATCATCCATGTTTGCATGTAATCAACAAGAGATTGCACGTTCAACAAGATGCATGCTCTTCTAGCACATCGCTGCTACCATCTGTCGAGAAGGGTGACTACCTTATACACAGTACCAAACTCAGAATACAGTAGTCACATGATTGTGTCAAGGGACAATACTTCATCCAATATTGCCTTCTTCAATTCTACTTGGGCAGATCCTGTAACCAATTCTCCTCCTTGCTTGGTCGTCTATAGCTCCCTAGCCATTCGCTCATACTTAGCTATCCGAAAGCAAACACTTGAGCTAGTGGCTTCGGAATATGGTCTCGTAGCATTGGCCAATGTTGTTGGATTCTTGCGCATGTCAAACATGATCACTCATTCCTTGAACTGTACAGGAGATGTATGATCATCTGGAGTCGACACTCTGCGAGATTGCACATTTCTATGTTGGGAATCGTCGAATGAGATGTTGTTCATGTCTCCTTTCGGCTGATCTCCAAGGATCTCAATGTCTCCAAGGTCGCTTGGGACTTGCTCATCTTTTGGACGGGGTGAAGCTAGTGGTTTGACCTCTTGGTGGTGAGGCATGAAGTCGAGGTCTTTCTCTAACTCTTGCTACTCAATATCCATATCCATTTGTTCAAATGCTCGCTCTATCTCCTGAGCGAAGTCCATCTCCTACGATGGTTCACCCTATTTGCCTGATGTCAACTATTATGATGGGTCCAATACCTATACGGGTGTTGTTTCATCTATCTGCACAAGTTTCTCCCCCTATTGTACCTATTCTTTTTGTGCTTCCTCCTCCTGTATGCGCAACTCCTCTTCCTTAAGGAGTTTCTCCTTGAACTCATGCAACTCCTTTTCTGTTTCCTCCATTCTCCACTTCTCTCTCTGCCTTTGCATGCTTCTCTTGTCTTGATTTTGCCTCTTTGCCTCTATGGCCAAATATGCTCTCTGCACAAGTGGATTTGCTCAGAAGTTACAGCTTTTCTCTTCCTCCATGCAGTCAACAATCTTCCTCTTGCGCTTGTCATGCAATGGTATGTTCAGCTTTGATGCTATTGGTTCTATGTTCGCTATCCATTCCAAACCAAGGTCGACCGGTTTATTGAGTCTGAAGGAGTTGTATCAATATCTCCATGAGTATTCCTCTGCACAATGAAATGCCCTTTGGATCCAGTTGAACTGTACTCTCGTGCAATGCTCTTTCACAAGACAATGTGGGTCATACAGAGTAACTTTGGAGGTCAAACAGATAATTCTTTGCCTTCCCTGCTTTGACATCTACATGCTTGAAACTCCATATCTTGTATAACGCGATCCACAGTGGAAGAGTAGGCTGAGGTGCCTTCTTCTTCTGGTGCAGCCTAGCTGTCAATCCTAACGAGATGTTATATGCTACTTCCTACATGACGTGTATGTCCAAGGAAAACTTCGATAGAACATGCAGAGGCTTCCTCACGTTGTACATCTGTATGAAGGTGTCAGATGATGAGGCATACCAATCATCTATGTCTATCAGTGCCTCTATTCTTGCCTTCGACATGTAGGGTGGATCCTGTTTGAGTATCAGCTTGTAAACTGGGGAGACAAAATGATCAGACAATTGTGTGATAACTCTTCTGAAGCTACATTCAGACAACATCTTACGATAAGTGTTCACAGTAGTCTCTAGTGGTGTCCATGCCCACTTCAAGACTGGGAATTCCTGTCGAGCATAGATTTCATCCAAGATGTAGGCGGACATGTCGATTTTTACTTGCATACCTGATGGACTAGTTACATGTTTTTCCTTCTCTAGCCAATTGGTCCAACGTGATCACCCAACTCTTTGGGAAGGTTTCCCCGCTTTCTTGGCCATATAGTTGACATGCAAAGATGACCAAGTATTGATACACCTTTTGCAGTATCTTTGTCTTGTAGATCTGGTTGGGTGTCATCTTGAATCTAGCTGGCTACTTCACCAAGTTCTTTAAAATGTCTTTGGAGTTGGTATTACTATTAGGTATGCTGAAGGGAGTCTCCATGATGATCACGGGCTTTGACATCTGATATATCTCATCATAATATTGTGCCCGGATGGTAGAAATCTTCGTCCCACTAATACTGCATGCAATCCGGTACAAGCCGGACTTGTGGATGTTCAAGTAATCTTGGCGGTCTTCAAGGTCTTCCCCAAATGTGCCTGCAAATTCATCACTGACCTCTTGCCTTTTCAACTTGATCTCCTTGTCTACAATAAGCTTGGTATCTTTATAGATCTATAGACTTGCAGACACTCGCTCAACTGCTTCTCCAGTTACACTTCTGTCAATGTCCTTTGATCCTGCTCTCTTGGAGGCCATTGATCCTGAACTGCTAAGAGGTGAATGAACACCTGCTATATCTGGAAACAAGGAGACATGCATGGAAAGGAATCTGCTACCGAAAATGAAAGAAAATTTTAGGAACGACATGAAACATACGTGGGAATTTAGTGGAAAAGATTGCGCAATTTCTTCTGGGAGGCTAGCTGACTCGCTGGAAAAACTACGCAAAAGGAAGTCTGGGCTTTCTGGGGAGGCTGAATGACTACTGTAATTACGCAATGCACAATCTAGGCTCACTGATTGGCTACTGGAATTATGCAATGCATAAATGCAGCTGGCAATTGTTGCAGGCTCAGTGATTGCATTTCACAATTTTTCGGACCAACAATCAGTATCCGTCAGAATTGCGCAATGAAAGCATGGAGGACAGTGACTAGGCATAAATGCAAATTTCCTGAGGGGAAGATAGAGCCTTACTTCTCAGGATTGTGCAACGTTGTCTTAGTGAAGAAGAGTCCGGGCCAAGGTTGTCTAGACCTGTCGATGGGAAAATGAAAGCAAATGTGATTATGAATGCATTGTGATACTGAATATAAGTAGGAATGAATAATTGTGCATGCAAACAGTGAATGAAAGATTTAGAAAATGAAACAATGTGCATGTGGGTGAAGAGAGTCACCGAATCGGCGACCGTTCATGCAAAAGAGTTTCATGTGCGTGATAATTGAGAGATGCTAATAAAAACTGAAACGGTGCTAATACAAGCTATTATGCATGTAAACGATAGAAAGCGTTCATAGAAATCAAGCAAACAACACTCACACAAGCGAAAAAACAAAAAACGACAGAACTGCTACGAAAGACAAGTTAAGACAACTTAGCCATGAATAGCTGAGATGGATGTGTCGAAAAGCCCTGTATGTGTTGTAGGATATCAGAGCTCCAAGTTCGATGTGAAGAATGAGCTTTGAAGCGTCAAATAAATAAGTTTAGGCTCATGATGTGCATGCCACAAATTTAGGAAAAGACGACACTTGGAAGAAATATTCTAAAACGATCTTTGCATATAACCTCCAACTGTTAAAAATAGTTCCCTAAAATCTAGAGATGCTTTTTGCATGTTGCTTTTTCTATTTTAGGAAAAAGCAGCCCATGCATGCAAGTGAAGTTTTCTTGGTCCCAAGTGGAACCAGTCAACTCAACTCCACATGTAGCACTGTGCTCAACTCAGAGGAAAAAATGCGCATTTTTGGGAGGGAGATGGGCTGGCTATGCAGAAGATTTGTGCAATTTCTGAGCAGAGTAGTAAATTGCGTAATCCCTGGGCTCAGCAGCCCTACTGGGAGGAATTGCGCAATTTTTTCAGTGAGGCTTGACAGACAAATTTGCACAATTCTAGAGCCGAGCAGGTTGCAAGACAAAATTATGTAATTTCTGGAGGGAAAGTTAGTTCCCCTCCAGAATTGCACAATTTCTTGAGAGAGTTGCTGAGCTTGCAGCTGGACCAAGTCCGAAGAATCAGCATGTGAGGGTGATGCAACAAGCTTTGATGGACATGCTGTCATTCTGCAAGAAAATCACTAAAGATTGGGGTACTTGACAAAGCAAGACATGCCGCTATGAAAGATTGTTAAGGACACTGCAAAACAATGCTAAAGCAAAATTTTGGATGGTAGTTGTAACCGCTACAACATAACAATAACAAAAATTGTGAATAACAATTATCAAAAGTAGCTAAGAAATAGGAATGATTATAACTAAACCATTCACTAGAGAATAAAAGCTTTAGCATAACATTCATGTACCTAACATTAAAAATTATTGTTACATGCATCGAAACAAAGCATTACAAAAGCCAAAGCATGGCTATGAATTAAAGTGAGATACGAACTAGAAGAGAAAATGTAATACACATATACGGCATGGGTTCGCACTTTTGATTGGAACCAAAAATTTAATCTAAGGTAGAGGAGTACATGAGGGAAATGAGACCCAAATTCACAAGAAAATAAAAAAAGTTCTTAACCAAAAACAATTCGACTCCGTAACAAACAGGGAACCAACCTTCAAGAAGAGGGTCTATAAGAGAAACCAAATGGAGATTTCGTCTACTCAAGTAGCTAACACTACTATGGGCATAGGGAGCGGTATGGTCCACATGTATTATGAAATACTGATAGCATAGATTCCAGTGAAGTTGTTTCACCGACCTAGAAAACGCAATGAGGTAAGGGTTACGTTTCGACTTAGCTGAGGGTGAGAGAGCCTTTATAATGAAATGATCGGCTAGGAAGTCGCGTACCTGCAAGTATAAGCCTGTAACACACAAGAAAAAGCAAGATTAGTTAAGAATCAACGTGTAGCCAAACTATATTATTCTCATAAATATAGAGAGACATGGGTTAGAGTTCTCATACACCTGATGGGGTTCTCAGGCAGTGCATACCCTAAAAAAGGAACAATGATCACAAGTTAAACTCTCCTCAGGAAGACGAAAAATAAGAAAACAAATAAAATATAATTTGAGCATGGCAAGATAGGCAATCTGAGTAACAAATACAATTGGGGGTTCTCCCCAGAATGTACCATAGTGGTCGGTTAAATAGGGTATCCACACTGAACGTTAAATATAGTGTAGTAATGAACCTTCCAGGGACTTCAGGTCGTAACGGAGCACACCTGTACGAGTGGAGAAACCTTGCAAAAGGTTAATTCGAAAAGAAACTGAAGTAAAACCACAAAATCCTCTGCCAGTAGGGGAAAAATGTATTACCTGTGGGAAATAAATGAGCCAAGGGGTAATTATCGAAGGGAGATTTGATATACATGCGCTCGATTACCTAGAGGAATAGAAATATCTAATTTCAGGCATCAGAATGAGTTTCTATTACTATAATCACGAACTAGAAAAACAATGGAACCATAGAAGTAAAATCACACCACAAAAACGCAGAGAGATTACCTTGTGGAAGTGGATGAATGAATAGTGGCGGCGTTAATGGAATTTGACACCGAGTATGCCGAAGAGTGCCAGGTGCAATGACTTGGAGTTTCTACATTCGGGAAATCAGTAGATTTCATTCCAAAACAGCAGTTCTTGATTGTCTCTCGCACCATTAAGCTCCTCCCAGAGAATAGGATTCGGCGCAAATGACAAAGGAAAAGTCACAAGGATAGAATAAGGTTGTGAGAAATCGTGGCACGACGTTGGATCCACGCAGTTCATTCCCGCTGTTCATAGAAACACATGTCTGAACCATCCATGTGAAGAGCACATGGTAATTGATGTGCTGGGTCAATGAGATTGGACACTCGACTTCCCAAGTGTGCCATTTACTACCTCTTTTGAATTAAGGAGCATTGGTGCGGTTTATTCATGCACTTTGGGAATAGGGATTGGGCAATACGAATCTAGTCTTCATCTACCCAAACTTAGTTAGCTTATAATAAGAAGAACCATGAGAAGTCATGCACCGACAGACTTACAACCCAACAACAATAATACTCTGGTAAGTCAATAAAGCAAATTCGCGAAGGGTAAATCAACATTATGGAAGCAATGAGGTAGCTAAAGAAAAGATGTACACCACCATTACCGTTTAGTAATAGCGTATAAGTCTAGATATACCCCGGGTCGATTCTTATAGTGGAATGTCTTGGTGCCAAAGCAGATAATTGTAATGATGGAAGATCATAAAGTATGAGTGCATTCCCAACCAAGGTAAATAGGAAGTGCAAGTGTGGTATCACTTTATGTTATTGAAAGGGAGAAAGGATGGTGGTTTTAATCCTTCCATGGCAAAGAGGAAAATTAGATAATGGTGAGCACTCCCAAAAAAAAATCATAGAAGACTGTAAGGGAATAACTAGTAGTAGATATTATTTATGGTTGTGATTATAGCATATAAAAAAAATAGTGGAAATGAGGTGTGTGACAAAGAAAAAGATAGAATTGAAAGGGAGAGAGAGGGATGGAAGAACAAAGATACAAAGATAGAGGTGGAGAGAGAGGGAGTGACAAGGGAGGGATGTAGAGAGAGTGAGGGAGAGAGGAGCGGAGGGAAGAGAGAGAGGAGGAGAGGGAGAGGGGAACAGAGAGAGAGGAGGAGAGGGAGAGGGAGAGGGGGAGAGAGAGGCAGGAAGAGAGAGAGTGAGGGAGAGAGGAGAGTGAGAGGCCATCTTTAGATGTAAAGTATATAATTTATATGAACCTAATCCCAACTTCAAGTGAAGTGACATGATTACCACTAGCAAGAGTTGTACATAGACTACATGGACACATCTTAATCTTCACATACATGTATACAAGATATACATATACGAAATTAAGTTTATTCTGTGATGTAATCATGCAACGAGTGCACAATAGTGTATATGAGGAATAGTTTAGCCATAAATTATAAGCAACTTCAAAGTTGGAATAAATAACATTTAACTTGGTTATTTTTTTTATGTGTTTAGGTATTTATAGTAAAACTAAAAACTTACAATGTTATTTGTTTACATAAACCATCCACAGAGAATTTTAGTAGCAAATATTCATAGGCGTGCTAATTTTCCATTATTTTTCCAAAAAAGAGATTCGTCAATTTCCACTTTCAAAAAAAATAATTCACCCAAATTTTACAATATAAAATTATTTTACCTTAAAAATCACCAACATTATATAGATATTATATATAAAATCATTATAAATTTGGATAATTATACAAATGCATCAATAAACATTTTATAGTTTGCGTATGAGGGACAACTGAGATTCACCAATGTTTTTAAACTTCAAGATAATTTTCCATCCTGAAAAATTTCTCTAAAGCCATCCTAGAGACATCTTAACTCTCGATCTACCAAGTATCTAAATACATCAAATCTCTTGAGGTACAAATTTCTTATAAATTGCAAAATGATTGCATCATTCTCTATGCTTGGTAGATCTAGAATAAAAAAAAATCTGAAGTGATTAATATGGAATTACCCATTGAAATATCTTTTAAGAAACTTAAACCCAAATAATTGAATATTTTTTTTTAATAAATGACGAAAACTATGAACATAAATTGTAAATATCTTATTAACATAAAACTGTAAATATGTACCAACGATGTATTTTTTCGAAATACAGCTTTATTTAATGTATCCCTCATATTTTGTGAACACTCAGAATCCAAAAGTCTTAACCTAAAGTCCGTGTGCTTGCCAAGTCGCAGATAGTGATCACATGCAATTTGTCAGATGTTATTCGTTCTTTATTGTTCAAATTATCTTAATTTTGAAATGGCCTTTAACATTTTCCAAATTAAATATAAAAGAGCTTTAACTCTCTTCCACTCAATTTGGTCGTAAATGCAAATTACTTTTTATTAATTCACACTCAATAGTTAAATTGGACGAAGTCATACCAATAGGAGGTAGATCCATAATGTATATAAAAGAGCTTTAACTCTCTTCCACTCAATTTGGTCGTAAATGCAAATTATTTTTTATTAATTCACACTCAATAGTTAAATTGGACGCAGTCATACCAATAGGAGGTAGATCCATAATGTATATGTGGTTTCAGCCTATTTAAATTCAAATGGTATAGAACTGGATGAATTATGTGTTCTTCATAGTTGGTTACAACATATTCTCTGGTTCTAACTTATTTTTCATTTTTATGTCGATAGGCATCCCTCCTATTGGAGTTGGGCACTTTAATCATTTTATTAATTAATCTTTTTGATCGAATGGCCTAAATTGAAAGATGCCAGTATATTCTCGTCGTCGTAATTATATCGATGGATAGAATTCACCCCACTAACTTACTTGCATGTCTAAATCACATGTTTAAAGCATACTTAAATTAATTGTTTACAAAGAATGATTAAAAATTAACTGTACCTCTTGTTTATAACCACGTATGTTGATTAGTGAGAAATGTATTTAAAAAAATTATAAAATATATATTCCAATCGGCATTGATTCTAAAACGTATGTCTGTTTATATCCTTAAACTTATCCGTCTTCAACCATTTGCCATGTGTTTTTTCAGCTCTAAGAAATATATTTAAAGAAAATTATAAAACATATATTCAAACCCGATTCTGAAATGTATGTCTATTCACATTCTTAAACTTAAGCGTCTTCAACCATTTTCCAACTCTATTTTTCCAAAGAACAGGAGTCCATCAATTTCACGATTCAACATATCATTCCATTAATCTGCAATGGAAATAACTTTCCCACTTCATGTTTGATAGAATAACAGCGCCACTCGATCTTGAGCATTTCAAATTGTCATTAAGCCCATTCCATATATTATAATCAAACGCTTCATGGATGCATGCATTTCTTTGTTAGCACTTAAGGTTGTTGGAATTGTTGAAGGATTACTGGAATGCTGGAAGGATTACTCTGAAGATTTGAAGGGCTTCTCTTGGCTTCTATCTGGTAAAAAAGGTGACAAATCTTTCATAGCCTTCATTTTCTCTACCTACTATTTTTTCAGGTTTCAGCATTGGAGAAATGCTTTCTCAATGATTGTGTTTTTAATTGTTTCCATGCTCTCGCGACTGTCTCTGATAATTTGGTGTAGTTCGTGTCTGATTGAATTATTCCCTAAATTCTGATGTTAAATTTCATTACATGAAGGAAAGAAGGAATGCGAGAGATTGGGAAATGAAGTAGAAATGAAGTAGCTATGGAGAAGGTGTAGAGAATCAAGTATGATCGAAGGATTCATAATGGATAGACAATAACAACCACCATTTCATCTTACAAATATCTATAGATTTTCATTCTGCAATATTTTCCCACTTTGATTCAAATGAGATGACTAGCCTGTAGAAAAAAGAAGGGAATTGATTGTGTATAAATTCTCCGTGATATCACTAGCCCGTAGAAAAAATAAGGTTCTAGTCTTTTTTTTAAACGGTCTCCCCATATCCATTACTTCTCTACCATTGATCTTCTCCCGAAAGATCTAGCGGTCCACGGTGGATTTCGGGCTGACAAGACACATATGGGTTAACCACCCGAAAGAGTGGTTTCCCAACACTCCTCCGCTGCTACGTGTCATTCGATTTGTGCAATCGAAGCCAAAATTCTCGATACCACTGACCACTACTTTGTCGCCCAAAATACCACTCGAGGTTATAAATTAGCGAATGTTTTAGTAACACTTTTGCATAAAAGGCCTCGGCACAACACTTTATAGAAATACAAAGGAAATAAATTAAATTTTTGCTCTGAACCATATAAGCGGATCTCAAAATTTATACGTCTACATTTCTAAATATCGTTGGGTCCACTCATGGGCCTTCGCATTATCCTCCGCTATTGATCTGCTCCCGCAGATCCAATGCTTTACATTGGTTTTGGGTTAAATATGGTTGGGTCCACTCATGGGCCTTCGCATTATCCTTCACCGTTGATTTTCTCCCGCAGATCCAACGCTTTACATTGGTTTCAGGTTGCCAACATGCATGGGGTTTAACCACCCGATAAAGTGGTTTCCCCACTCCGCTCGCTGCTACGTGTCAAACACTAAGTGGAATTGGGTGCTCGCCCTCCGATACCACTTACCATTCTTCCTCCGCCCGATAATCCACTTACACTGTTTAAAAACCACTCTGACATGTTTTTGGGGTTTCTTCAGGTTTTTCTCCTTCGGTTAATTACTGTGCACTCTGCCTGCATCTATGATATGTAGAATACACTACTCAGTCATAATTCACAAGTAATTATGACTGTTTTTTGCATATCAATATTGTCTTTGTATTCATATTACTTTATGAATAAGTCTATATTATTTGTAAATATATTTAAATTACTCATAATTAACCTAATTAATTGTTCACTATAATTGTTCACTATTGAGAATGGTTTAAACATTTTTTTTTGAAAGAAATAGAATAATATAATTATATAAGAGAATAATGATATTTTTGGATTCATAATGATTCGTAATCCTTGAAACAAATCTTTTCAATTTTGGATTAAAACATTACATTCATAATTAAAACATAATAACTAAAATAACTACATAATTAATTCACTAAAATAACTACATAATTAAAACATATAACTAAAATAAATTCACTACTATACAAAACATGTAGCCATGTGATCTTGAATCTAGAAAAAAAACCAAGTTGTTCACCAACTATTTTTTATTGGTTCAAATTTCACTCTTACACAACCATTAACATTTCTTATCCTTAACAAAATGGAAAATTGTGTATGGTAAATTATGTATTTATGTTACTTTTAATTTTATTCACAAGTAAAATGTACTTAGTGAAATAACTACATAATTAAAACATATAACTAAAATAAATTCACTACTATACAAAATAGGTAGCCATGTGATCTTGAATCTAGAAAAAAAACCAAGTTGTTCACCAACTATTTTTTATTGGTTCAAATTTCACTCTTACACAACCATTAACATTTCTTATCCTTAACAAAATGGAAAATTGTGTATGGTAAATTATGTATTTATGTTACTTTTAATTTTATTCACAAGTAAAATGTACTTAGTTCCAACCAAAAATTCGTTAACATCTACTTGTTAGACAACCCATTAAGATCAAGTTATATATCATTATTTTTTTAAAACAATGGAGACATATAGAATTAATTGTTTTAGAAAACACATTTTCTTAATGGTTAAGAACATTTAAATTATAACTATTATGATTATTGTATCATTAAAAATTACATTATTAAGTAAGAAATAGTATTTTAATAAATATTAAGAAATTCAAATAATTAAAAAAAGTTATAAATATATATAATTATGTTGAAAAATCTCACAAACATAAAACATATTACATTTTTTGTTATTTAAATATCTGTCCCAGGTATTTAACTCTCATAGGAGTCAAATCTTCAACCATCAATGGTTAAGGCCCAATTCCTCAGTTCCTTTATATCGGAACTCAATCACCCCACTTAAACCTTCTATCTGGACTTTAAACCTCCTCATAACCTTCATTATCACTGTAACCACTTATATATGTAACTTTCCCTCTTTAAACATTTGCTACACATATATTTAACCCACAAAACCTTTTATCAATGTTATTTTCCTTATAAAACCATTTAGAAAGGAAAACATATGCAACACGCATTTTTCTGCCTCGATACGGCCTCTGCACATATATCAATGCCACCTTTATCGCAATCGGGTATCGCTCCTCTACGTCACATAACATATATATATCATCACCCCTTCCCCTCTGATATGCGACTATCAGAATGATAATATATGTTTTAGCCTAAAAGGCTCGGACAACACATTTATTGTAAATACATGGAAATACATTGAAATCTCTCTCCGAACACATATAGCACATTTCAAATTCTATGCACCCACATATATAAATATTGTTGGGTTTATATTCCGCTTCCCTTTCCACTGCACTCTCCTCTGAACTTTGATCGGCCCCACTGATCGCCGATTTATCACCATCACGTATCGGCTATCGCTTGATCTTTATGCTTCCCTCCTCCATTTAAAACTCTAATCTGACATATGTTTCAGACTCGACGAGGTTCTAGGCTACATTTGATAGGGTTTCGGGTCTGGCCATCCATTACATGTTGCAATTGCACTTTGGTTCTTCCCCTTGAAAGATTTCGATGATATCTCAATTCTTCCACTCCTGCGATTTAATCTTGGCCGTTGATCTATGAGATCTAATGGCTACTGTGTGTTAACACTTACTCCTCCACTACTCTGTTAGTTATGTTTTTCCACCATTTTCAATGGTTTTTTGTGGTTTTTTTTTTGTTCTTCAAAGGTTCTTCCCCCTTCACTGTTCCGCTGTGACTCCCTCCTAGGCTTGACCTCTGTGCTTTTTTTCACTCACTCTGGACTTTACTTGATCTTTCGAATGGATTCAAAGATCCATTACGAACCTTTGGCTCATTCTTCTCCTCTGTAGTCTGTCTTGACTCTGCCTATAACCTTTGTCACAAAACCTACGAGTGCACACAATAATCAATCATAAAATACTCGATTCAGACATTTGCACGCTTGGAATCAAATTCCTTTGTATGTAAACATGTAAACAATTGATTATATAACGAGACTCTCTATCTCATGGCCTGATCTTGGATTACAATGATTTTCTCTTGGGTTGAATGCTCTTGCATCAGACTCCCAAAGTATAAAATATTCATGATCTCCTGATCATGTGTCTTCTGATCTTTGTCTTCTTGGATCCCATACTTTGTTTTGTAATTGCCCAAATGCCTTTACTCTAAATTTTCCAGCAAATATTCCAGCAATGCAATTTCTTGGTGACACTTTTTAAGTATTTCATCATTACTTATGTTTCCTGCATTTATACACAAATTATTAGTTTGGAAATCATAAGGTTCAACAGTCTCAACTGTTGCTTCACATATCAACTCTTCAAACTGAAATTCATCTCCTTCTTCCACAAGAACTTGTTCCTACGTTGTCACACTTTCAAATATCAATGTATTATCAAATTCTTTCTGCTACAATAAATCACTGCTTCTCTCATTTAAAAGACATTGTCCATCCTCCTTTACTTCAGAGTTTTTATCTTTTGAAAAATACTTCTCCATTTTTCTGACAGCTTCAAAAGATTTGTCATCCTTTGTAAAACATTCCTGTGTTAGTGTTCCTTCTCCCGAGGTTAAATCCTTTGCATAGGTTTCTTCTTTCTTAACATATTTCAGTAGATGTCCTTCCTTATTAGTGACTATCTCAACCGATTCCATGGCTATTTCCACTGTGTCTATCATCATGGTGGATTGATGATCCTTTACTATGTTTTTAGTTAACATAGTCTCAATAAAATGGAAAACTGTGTATGGTAAATTATGTATTTATTTTACTTTTAATTTTATTCAACATTAAATTGTGATATAAAATGCCTTTTTTTTTTTTTACTTTTAAGTGATTTCACTGTTTCATCATGGATCCAACTATTTGGAGTTCTCTTCCATTCAAAGATCTTGAACTTGTCTTGCTATGGCTCCCTTTATCAGTTGTGATAAAGTTTTGCACTGTATGTAAAAAATGGAATAATGCTTTGCAAAAACCTTCTTTCTTTTTACATTGCAAGAATATCTCCATGAGCGAATTTGGATTTCTCGTTCGTTTCCTCAATAGTGAAGACAATTGTTTTGTTTCTCAATACCTTAATCAAAATGGCCACATATATCAATTTCATTTGTGATTCATAGATTCAAGATACAGAGTACAATGTATTGTCGGACCAATGGTGGTTTTATCCTTACCAATAGAATGCTCCAAAACACACAACTATTTTGTAATGAATTCATTTACAAAGGCATTTAAAAACATAGGGCCAATATGAATTAGAGAATCGGGGTTCTTTTCCTTATTGGAAAATGTGAGCAGCAGAAAATATGACAGGGTTGTTCTAAAACATACCTATGATGAAATGCAATCTGAATTTTATGTTTGTTGCAGTCTTCATAGGGTATGGCAAAGGGCTGCTGTTCCATTTGGTGGCACTTCACCACCTAAGAATGTAGTGTTTTACAAAAGTAAATTGTTTTAGCTGTATCTCGACAAGGAGTATGAATATTATCCTCGGTACAACTATACAATCTACTGGTTTGACGTAATAAAAAATTAGTGAGGTTTCTCATTTGTTCCAATTAGTGACATACGTTGTATGTCGTTAAAATATACATGAATATGTTGATATGCCTTGTCAATGATGGGTCCACTTCTGTATGGTCAATTGAAGAATTAGATCATTTCCAATTTGGTCAACCATGTGTTGAGCAAAGAATTGACTACTTTGAAGATGATTGTTGTTTCAGATAGAAGTTGTTGGAAGAAATTTCTACAGATATAAATAGCAAATGTCCTGGCTATCTTCCGTTTCGAACAGTCCATGGTCTGGTTCTTATGTGCAGCGACAGTGGAGTTCCTTTCCTATTATATGACATCGTAACTCACATCTGTTTTCCAATAGATATTGATAATTCAACTAATGAGCAGATGTCTCAGTTTTGGTACCCAGCATTGGAGGATTACAATGATTTGATTGAGTATGGTTTGTTTTTGCAATTGCTGCCCACATGGACTCTGTTGATGAGATTCCACCATTGGATATGGTGATGGATTCCTAGGCTATTAGTATTTTTAGGAGTTCTTATAAATAATTCCATTTTATATACTCTCTGTGGTTGTGGAAAATATTTCCATTTTTGCCTCTATACATACTATGTGTCTTTATGGTAATACTTTAAAATTATGTTTGTATCGATCTTTGTGATGTAAAATATTTAATATTGTTTCCGCTAAAGTTTTCTTATTTACATGTAAATGTTTCTCGATGTTATGCATTTTTCTTTGTTTGTATAATTATAATTTCTACGATTTATGTTATACATATTATTTGTATTGCTTTTTGTCATTGACTTTGAAACAATGTTATATGTTTATGTTCATTTTAATATTTATATTTATATTTTTATAGTATATATAGTTCCAAATTTTTAGATTGTTGTGTCCCAATAGTATGGGTTCCATTTTGATTATAATATGATACATGGAAATTTAGACTTTTTTGTTTAAGCCATTTTGAAGAATTCATTTCTTTCTTTTGCCATTTTGAAATTTTTTGTTTTTGTTCTTATGCATTTTGAAAAAGCCTTATACATTTTGATAAGTTTATATGGTTGGAAAAAAATAACATATACAGCTTTTATGTTCCATGTTTATGATTCCATAATGAGCATTTTATTATTCATTGTAGACATGTCATCTGAAGGCACAAGCATGCGTACAAGAAAAATAACTTTGTCATCACAATCACGTGAGAGATCTAATGAAAGTCATCATTTACGGTATCAACAAAAATAAAGATGCCAAAAATGAGCGTAGGAGAGCTACATATAATAGAAAAACAAGTGAAGCCACTCTTCAAAATGATTATATAATTCCTTGTAAGTATCGTTCTATGGACGATATAATGGAAAGAACATTTCCTGTTGATGGTTCATTATCAGGATATGCTCCTCCTCAACATAATCTTATTGTTCAATACTCTTCTAAAAATGTTAATAACATTGTGGAAACATCTTGCAATCGGAGAGAACGCCATATTGATATTGTGGATGCAAATTTCCACCCTAACCCTCCTGTGTGTCCAATTGTATGTTCTGATGGCCAAAGGTTGCAAAACGTCCATGGTGGAGGTAATGATGACATTTTGTGTGATGATTTGGATGATAGTTTACTTGGCCATTTGTTTGATAATTTGGATCCAGTTGCTTGAAGCAAAAGACCTTCAAATCTTGCTTCACACAATGGAGGTAACACAATTATATTTTGATTTTCGTTGCAATAGTGGTTGTTCTACTACATTCCTATATTTACAAAGTTTTGTTTACTAAACTTATGTTATTTTATTCTCTTCGAGTAGGATACAACTTGTTTGAATAGAGGCCTAGAAATTAACTCCCAAAATGTTCCATCTACTAATCTAAGAAGTGAATATGAAGCATGCCATAATCTTCCTGTGCATTCTCCTCGATGATCAAATTGCCAGACTAATGTAAATTTTCAATGTTTTTTATTTGCTTTTCATTTTTTAAATTTCTAATTGCTTATACATTGAATTTTATGGTGTATTTTATTTTCTTTGAATAGGACACAAGTCATTCCAATAGAGGCATACAAATTAACTTCGTCGATGTTCCGTCTACTAATTTTAGAAGTTAAGAGGAACCATCTCATAGCGTTCATCCACATCGCCAAACAAATGTAAATGTTGAGTGCATTTGATATTTGTCTCATTTTTTCATTTACAGTTGCTTGGAAATTGTGTTTTGTAACATTTCATGGAGAAACCATGATCTCATCTCATTAGGTT
This sequence comes from Pinus tabuliformis, assembly GCA_031772625.1. Lineage (NCBI taxonomy): Eukaryota > Viridiplantae > Streptophyta > Pinopsida > Pinales > Pinaceae > Pinus > Pinus tabuliformis. Next base: position 147,352,163 of record CM062818.1, on the reverse strand, counting down.
GCCGAATTGGAATCCAAAAGATGAAATTGTAAAATAATGTACATGCTCAATGTATTTGATTTATTTTCAATTTTTTAATATTTCTTTTTTGGACATTTAGTTTTATAAAGTATTTTATTTTTTTGAAATAGGAAACAACTCATTTGAATAGAGGCAAAGAAACTACATCCAAAAATGTTCCATCCACTGTTCATAGAATCCAAGAGCAACCATCTCACAACCCTCATCCACATGAAGACAAAAATGTAAATTTTGAATGCATTTGATTCTTTTTCATTTTCTTCATTTATAATTAGTTGGAAATTAAATTTTAAAGCCTTTTATGACAAGGAGACCTTTAAATCCTCTCAGGTTCGCGAAATGCACACCATAAATTTGGAAACACATTCTCATAGATCCATTCCATGTGCTTCAAATTTGCGAAGGGAATCTTGTGTTCTTGAAGATCAAGTAAATGTTAGAAGAGATTTTACTCATTGAAATGGTTTTCAACATGGTTCAGCGAGTAGAGATCATATTCATTTTGATGAAAACATGATTGAAGTGCATAAAAGGTTTCGAGAAAATATAGATAGCTTGTCAGTTGTCCAAATGTGCCACATTTGCTAAGAATCAGATCCCAGAATCCTTGTTGTGAGACATTCTGAAGGACCTGTTTGCAAATGATGTAAGAGTGAAAGAGGAGCCCATCGTTTTTGTCGATATAATGACATGGATCTTGGTGAGCAACCTCATATTTTAAGAGTTCTTACTCAAGTTGAAGAAATGTTCATAGCACGCGTGAATCCAATTTTGCATGTGACACATGCTTGAGGTGGGAAATATAAGTATAGTGGTCATACAATTATCTTTCCTCAATATACAATTGTACGAAGCCTTCCTCGATGTTTTGAAGCTATTGAATTTCTAATTGTGAGGAGACATGGCACTAAGTCTAAATATTATGAATGTTATGTCAAAATATCTCGAGTGATGGCTACATTTCTTTTCAAAATACAACATGATCAATACTATCGAGATGTTGTAATTGATTATGATTCAGCGAATGCTCTGCCCAAAAGATCAACAAATGTCTCCTCCAGGCTTAAATGTGTTGATTGTCATATTGAAGAATCTGAGATCAATGAAACTAATAATGAAGAGTTTCATGCCAAGCATTTTCCCTCTCATCCTTCATCCTTTGTTTCTTGCCTACCAAATGAACGAAGAGAAGTGGAATAAATTAGAGAATTTCTTGATAATGTTCATTCTTCACACGTTCAAGACATGGATTGGCCCACTATTGGAACCTCTCGAGTGAATGAATATAATACAAAGGGGTTATTAGATATGGCATTCCCAACATTGTTCCCCACTAGTGATGCTGATTGCTTGCAACCATGTATTTGTAGTGTTGAACTCCATGAGTATGCAGTGCATCTTCTTAGGTACTATGATCAGATATTTGGAAGCCATCCTCACTTTCGATATTACCTATTAAACATGATAATGTGCCATCAGAGCCAAGCAACTGCTGCAATTTTTGCAAAGAAACATTTACATGATAACTCACCTACAGCAGTTGAGGAGTTGCGTCACCAACTGTCTGATTTACTAGATAGTAAGTTGGCTGAGCATCTTATGCGGTTTGGTTCTTCTCTGAGAGGTATAAGGGCATACTAGACTAAGTGTTGATCTAAATTGATGGACATGATTACTCAGTTAGGATGTCCATATTTAATTTTTACTTTGAGTAGAGCTGACACAAAGTGGCCAGAGTTGCATAACCTCATGCTCATACATTCACATTCTCATTCTTTAAATGAGCATCGTATGAAAATTGATAATGTTATCCAGTACCCTCATATTGTTGCGACATTTATGCACCACAGATTCAATATTTTTCGAGAGGAAGTTAAACATTTACATGATAACTCACCTACAATAGTTGAGGAGTTGCGACACCAACTATCTGATTTACCAGATAGTCATTTGGTTGAGCATCTTATGCGGTTTGGTTCTTCTCTCAGAGGTACAAGGGCATACTAGACTAAGTGTCGATCTGAATTGATGGACATGATTACTCAGTTAGGATGTCCATATTTAATTTTTACTTTGAGTGTAGCTGACACAAAGTGGTGAGAGTTGCATAACCTCATGCTCATACCTTCACATTCTCATTCTTCAAATGAGCATCATATGAAAATTGATAATGTTATCCCATTCCCTCATATTGTTGCAACATTTATGCACCACAGATTCAATATTTTTCGATAGGAAGTTATCCAAAAATATCTTAAAGCTAAAGACTTTTGGTACAGGTTTGTGTTGAAATTTTTTTCTATACTTTTTCAACTTTTATTATGATTCTATTTATATTGTTTGTAGTAACTATATCTTCATTTATTTCAGATATGAGTGCTAACATAGAGGTTCATCACCTATCCATGGTTTCCTATGGTTAGAAGGTGCTGCTGACATTGAAATACTTGATTGGTAAAATAGTTCTGATGTACAACTTGCAAAGATATTCTTTGACAAATATGTAACTGAATGGAATCCACGTGACATACATCGTCGCAACATAATGGTTCCACGAAGCCTCAATGATGACCCTTGCCTAATGAATACTGGTCAGATTTTATCTTCTAATCCTCACAACGATTACGAAGAATTGTTAAACTGTGTCC
>CM062818.1:146006994-146144494 GCA_031772625.1 Pinus tabuliformis | reverse complement strand
TTATACATATATTCTATAATGATAAGTATCCTTTATCTCTAGTTAATTTTGAAAATAGTCATTCTCAAGTATGCTTAAATGGCCTTCTCAAATATATCAGTATGCCATATATTTTACTTTATATGTATCACAAAGTTCTTGGTTAACATACATGATAGGTGGAAGGAAGTAATTCATTACATAAAATTATTTTCCCCGGTGTTACTCCAGTAATATCTTTAACTCCCTTTTCAACAAACTCTTTATGAATTTAGTTCTTATGAATATCGACCTTATAAATTACATACCAAAATGATCCTTTGTGAAATTTAACAAAAGGGTCTTTCACCCATTAACAAGAAGTCATTATACAGATAATTCTAACTTTTTACGGGTGATTTCAAAAACATATTTATAGTATAGAAAATATCACTTATTTTATTTATAGTATAGAAAATGTCACTTATTTTACTCTTGTACGCATCTTCTAATTTGTATGTGCACATGTTTACTCATTATTCCAAATCGTAACTTCTCTCATTATACAACGATGACGAGATACAATTTTCTTATTTAGCATATATTAATAAGTATTTCAACGATTATTTCCTCTCCTAGGCACCCAATGTGTTAGTTCTTGTAGGTAATGGGGCTTCCACAATAAGTCACTTGACTCACCCTTAACAAGCCACATCGTTGAATATTTCAGCTCTAATACCACCTGTAACATACCCTCCACTCAATTTTTTTTTTAAATGATGACTAATAACAACATTTGATATTACAAAATTATAACTTGATTTTGGACTTTATTAATTGCAATTGGCATATTATGCAATCATACAATGCAATCATACAGAGAGTGATTATTTTATTGGTTGGTATTGGGTTCACAATATATGAAAGTGCATGAATATAGTAATAACATCATCAACTCTCCATAATACATAATAACAAGCAAGGCTTAGGCCTCCCCAGATTATATTAGTTACTTGGCACTTGAATTTGGTATAGAAACATCATGTTAATGTTCCCAAATTATGATTTCTTTCACATTATAACCTCATATCATAAAACTTTTTGAACTCTCTCAAAGGCACTTGTTCAAACACAATCTGGATTTTCAGATCTGTGGCTCATAGTTTCTTAGGATTTGCTAGATGATCAGATTTGGAGGAATTGGTTAAAGGGTAACCAACCCCCCTGCTCCAGTGTTTTAGGTTGTTGATTTTTTCTTTACACTTTACATGAAACTCACGCTGCAATTGTTGAGAGAATTCCCCTATGGTTCGTTCTTGAACTATTTCTATTAATACCATGTGCCTATAGCTACAAGTAATTTATGATTAGTCTCTCGAGAGCAGTGATATTCTGCCTTTGCTTCCTTTCCAATAATGGTTCTTTAATTAATTTTTTTGTTCGTACGGTGACTAAAATTAAAGATGAGGTTTCCAGGTGGCCCTTATAATGGTTATCCTTCGAATTTATTTGGAGTTTACACAGTACAGAGTATTGTAGAAACCCATCAGGGCTCCATTCTATGACAAATGACTTGTAAACATTTCATTCTTTCCAATCCTCCTATCTTGTTGACCGTTTTGAGTTGTGACTTATGTGACAAATCTAATCATGGATTTAATTAGGGATTGTTGCTAAAAATTGTTGGAGTGCATGTGTTTTCCATTCAGGCAAACCCTTTTTACACTTGTTTTCATGGCTATACTCCTTGAAACTCCAACGACTTGCTTCGACACTAAATCTTTCTTCCTCTTCCTTCATGTTTGCCTTTCAAATAAACCTTTGGGGTTTCGTACTTGAATATTTTGTTAAGCTAAAATGATGAGTTACTCCAGATCCCTCTCTAACATGGCTCTCATTGTCATATAGGTATCGAAGTTTTCTTTGGTTGGGCTTGAAACTAAATCAATACTAGACCTTTTGATGTGGCAGTTCTATGCGTAATAGCAAGTATGGGCTAATGACCTACCCTTATGGAAAATCCTAAATTTGGTTTTCTAAATAATAATTCACACATTTCTCATGGGTGGTCTGCAAATTATTTTCTCGGGTGCCCTGGGGTCACGCCGATTGAATAATGTTATAGAAGCATTCTGATAGGAATCAGGCATCGATGGGAAATATCTTAGACCAAATATTTTTCTTGTAGGTGCTCTTAAACCCTTAATAATTGAAAGTTCTGGTTATTTGTATGTTTGTTTTGGTTATAGACCTTAATGACATTCTGACCCTTGAAAGTTTGGCAGGTCAGAAGAAAGGATTGGCGTTAGTTCCTTTCTAGGTAATTTCCCTTGAATGTTTTCTTTTTTCTATTATTTTTCATGCAAACTGCTTGGTCGAGATTTAATTCAAATATTCATTTTCTGTGTATTTTGTAGTTACTCGATTGTGTTCTGGTCTATTACATTTGTTACTTTCTTCCCCTAGCGTGGTCAATTTTTGAGTCCTGTACAAATTGAACTACAGTCTTTTGATGTTCTTAGGTACCACATTCCACCATACACAGTGACGGTTCTAACATCACCGTTAACATGTTGGAGCTTCATTGTATATTTCTTTTATTTCAGTTCCCTTCCTACTTGCATGTCCCAAAGCAGTGGCTCCTATAGTTACTTAGGCTCAATTCCCTTGCTTTAGAAATTGTCGCTATGGTAATTTGTCCAGAATAGGGAAAATATATTTCGCTCATGTAGGTTGTGAGAAATACTCAGAATTGTTTTCTCAAAACCGTTATGAGTTCTTAAGGGTATGGTTGTATTATTAAGAATATATGTATGAAGTCAAAGTCTATTTTGGAATTCAAGTATTTAGACTCGAAACATCAACATCAAGCTAAAAGAGTGTAGCATTTTATCTTATGATACAGTTCACTTGGTTTTCGCTCTAGTATGTATGCACACATATTCTTTTATTTACGCTATTGTCATTAATTATATTGTCATTAATTATATGGTGAAAAATAAATTTCTCTCATTAACAAATATCGGATATGAATTTTCAAGGGTTTTGTACAGAATGGGTTTTTGGTATCTTGATTTATTGAGGGTTTCTTCAGTTATCCACACTCCTCTTCCATTTTGGATACTTCTAGAATAGTCTAATTTATTTTTCTATTATACATTTTTTCTCATAGCATGTAGGCATTGTTGCTCTTGAACCTAGGGTTACGTTTCATATGTGTGTGTGTGTGCTCCTTCTATCGGCATCCATATATATGTTGCTCTTTGGGTAGCGTTCAAATATATATTTTTTGGAATAATTTTGTTTTGCAATAGTTATGTTTTTACTTCATAATAACTAATGTGTTTCCCTTCGTTATCTAGTAGTTTTGTTTATAAAGTTTTGATTATTCCCGTAGGTTTGGAATCCCCTCGAACGAGCCTATTCCTTGGGCCTGCGCTCATTGCAGTCCTCAATCAACTAGATGTTAGGACTGCTTTGGCTACTCTTAACTAGAGGGTTTGGAGCTAACATACTTCACCAGTTTTATTCACAGTATTTTTCAGTCATTTTCATTACACATAAACTGCACATATTTGACATAATAAAAACTGACATGCATGAGACAAAAACTATTCATTGGAAACATTAAGTGAGGTACTTATCTCTAAAATCTAGTTTGATCCAGCCACAAAATTACTGGGAAAAAGAGTGCTCCACCCAACAAATAGGTACTCCATCTGCAAAATAGGACTCCCCCCGAGCCATTTTCTTCCCAGATCAGTTGTTGACAGTGACCTAACAAGGATCCCACTGGCCACCCACTAGCTTAAGGATACCCCAACTAGGAGTGTCTTGCCAACCTTTAATAATGTCTTATTTTAGGTTCCAAATATTTTAGGATCCCACTGGCCACCCACTAGCTCAAGGATACCCCAACTAGGAGTGTCCTGTCAACCTTTAATAATGTCTTATTTTAGGTTCCAAATATTGAAGCTTCAACTTCTTTCTTGGACCTTCTTCAACTAAGTACCAAGTCTCCAAGGTCGTTTGACGTTCTCTTCCCTCCTCTCTCTTGGCTCCTTTGTACCAACTGAGATTATTTATCTCTAGGGAGAAGAATAATTGTCTTAACTGTCTAGTAAATGAAACTCTCCATTAACACTTTTCCCCATAATTTTATGGTTGACCATAACTTATATTATTTAAAAATAAACTCAAATAAATAAAATGACATTTATATTTTACCATTCATGCTAGGCCTTAACTTGGCCCACAATTTCACCCAATCATTTACAGTGAAATAAAATTATTTATAACTTTAGCCAAAAATATTACAAGAATCATCCTAATGAAAAATATACCCATACAACCATTGTAAATTCAGTTAATTGATTTATTAAACAAAATAAATTTCATTGAAAAATACCATTTTTCCTTCCATTATTCTACATCATCAGAAAATATTATTTCGTGAAACAATTCAATTCAATTCAAGTGTTGTGAATAATCAGAGGAATATATATTTATATTCTCACACATGAAAGTGAAACTTCAATTACTCAAGGAAAAATGGTTTTTTCGAAGAACTTCTAACCTACCACGTACCGAAAAGAGTTTCCTTCGCAGCAGTGTACTTCCGATGATTTACTTTTGTTTTTCCCTTTTTTCCAAAAATAATTTAATATATTTAATTATTTTTGTTGAATATTTATAATTTAAGTGTTTTATATATTTAATAGAATCTTAAATTTATTTTTATTTAATTGATAAAGCATTACAATCTCATTTAAAATGCATGTTATTCATTAAAAAAAATCACCTATACTAAAGTCTAGAGACGAATTTTCTTCACTTTACTATAACGATAATCATTAAGTTACTATGTGCACCATCACCAACTAACTAATGGAGTTATAGTTTATGAAATATTTTTTGGTTTTTAGTTTAACGATTTGGGTTTATATGGTTAATTTTGGTTATCCATGTTTATTTTAGAGTTTTTAATATTTATCTTATGGTTTATATATCTTGGATTGATTTTTTGGTTTTATAATTCTTTGGATTTTTAGTATTAATTTTTTGAGTTAATATTATTTTCTTGGGTTTATAATGTTTTAGGCTTTTAAAACCCAAGGAATTGATATTATAAACCCAAGGAATTAATAGTAAAAGCCCAAGGGATTATAAATCTCATGGTTTTTAGTATAATTCCTTGTGTTCATATTATTCCCTTCAATTTATAATTCCTTGGGTTTTTCGTATTAATCCCTTGTTTTAATATTATTCCCTTGGGTTTATAATTCCTTGGGTTTTTAGTATTAATCCCTTAGATTTATTATCTCTTGGTTTAATCCTTTGGGTTTTTAGTATTAATCCCTTGAGTTTATTATCCCTTGGGTTTATAATCCCTTGCGGTTTTAGTATTAAACCCAACGGATTGATATGATAAACCGAAGGGATGAATAGTAAAAACCTAGAGGATTATAAACCTTATCGTTTTTTGTATTAATCCCTTGTTATATCTATTAGTATTAATCCCATGGGTTAATATTATTATCTTGAGTTTACAATTCTTTGGGGTTTTAGTATTAAACCAAAGGAATTGATATTATAAACCGAAGGGATTAACACTGAAAAATAAAGGGATTATAAACCTCGGGGTTTTTGGTATTAATCCCCTGTATTAATATTATTCCCTAGCATTAATCCCTTGTGTTAATATTATTCCCTTGGGTTTACAATTCCTTGGGTGTATAGTATTAATCCCTTAGATTTATAAGCCCTTACGATTTTAGTTAAACCCAAAGGATTGATATTATAATCCAAAGGGAATATAAACTGAAGGGATTAATAGTAAAAGATTAAGGGATTATAGACCCTGGGGTTTTGGTGTTAATCCCTTGATATTTCGATTCTTATAAATTTATCATTGATAGATACAAATCAAGCCTTTGGCTATATCAACCACATTAATATGTTTAATGTGGTTTTGCTAATGCATTAATGTATGTTAATATACATTACTATACATCAATGTATTTTAATTAATATACATTAGCGTGCATAACAATAATGTGCATACACTAAAGTACATTAATGCATAGTAATGTACATTTGAATACATTAATATACTAATATGCACAATAATGTACATTTCATATATATAAATGGACAATGTTATATATGGAAGTTCATATAAATGTATATAAATATTAGTGTGTATTGATGTGTACTTATAAATGTGGTTGATACAGGTCTTTCTACTTGTACAAATTAATGTGATTGTCCTAGTTATTAAGTTAATGAGTGTCATCATCAACCAACTAATAGAATCATAATTTTTGAAATGTCTTGGTTGATGGATTTATGCATGTGGCATTTAAAAGCTATTTTAAATAAAATTGTGTTTTTATAATCATTTTCACATTTTTCACTATCTTTCATTTAAAAATTTTATTATTAATTATGAAAATATAAATGAGGATTATTGGTTATAAATTTTCTCTAAACAAAAAATTTTATATAATTAAAAATATTATTGATATTTATTAACTATTTAATTTATATGATTAAGTTAATTATAAAATAATTAGTATAAATTAATCAGAATCCTAAAAAAATTGAGATACTAAAATATTTTACGCATTTTGTTTTATAATTTTTCATTCATTTTATTCTATCAAATATCATACACCCCAAGTAATGGATCAAAGTCATAATAATAATCTTACGTAGTAAGGTGTAGTAAGGTGTTCCCTTGAGAAGAACTTACCCTGTGACGCTGTGTGTCATTGTTTCGTTAATCAAGTGTGTTAAAATATTCTTTATCGTTGATAATCATATGGCCCTGAGAATGTTGAGCTAAGCCTCCCGCAATAATTTGGGACTAACCACCTACGTGTCTCTCTACTAATGAGACATCTTCATACAATTATGATCAATAACCAAAACCTAACCATATTGATGAGTTTAGTATTTGAAAGCCTTGTGGAATTGATTCACATGAGACGACGGGTTCACTAGCACAAACAATTACCACTAGTAAGCAATCCCAACCACATTTATAAATTATAAAGTTCTAATAACACTGAACAAGACTCCTATTGATCAAGCCTCAAATAAGGATTTGAAGGTCTCTCCCTCATATGAAAATCGTATCAGACCAGCAAGATTTAGAGAAGGTTCATCTTATAGTAGAGCATATTTTTTGCGGTGAGCTTAAGTTGATTGCAGATTTTTGGAATATTCTGGGATTCGACCGATATGGGCGTGGTTAAAAAATTGACCACGCCTATATCTGTCAAATCCCAGAATATTCCGGAAATCTGCAATCTACTTAAAGATGGCCTATTCTTTGTTTATATGATCGAATTGTACCTAATTCTGCAGAAAACCAACGCCCTGATATAAGAATCAGTTTTAACTCAACCATCCTTGCCGTCAATTAGAACCTGAGAGCAGAATTTAGTGATATTTATAATTTATTTCAAAATTCCAAAAATTAATTTAATTTTTTTTATTTTTTTTTTCAGTGGGGGAGAGAATCCCCGCTGAAGAATCATAATACATCAAATGTCGCTGAAGCCAGCAGATTTTTTTTATCATACAATATTTATCGCCGAAGCGAGCAGAATACGTCACATCAAACACCTACGCGTCATCATCGAAACAAATGCTGCTGGGCGTTGCAGCTCCCACAGAAATTGAACATGGCTGGGGATGCGAAAGCCAACCGCCCCAACCAACACATCATGCACATCACGTGTGCTTTTGGAAGTGGACAGAATATTAACTCGTTACTTGGTAATTGAAGAAGTTGTTATATAAATTAACAATTTTAGTTTCAAATTTTAACTCTTTTGTGAACTATCTGAACTCTATAATTCCATGGATTTTCAGAAATAATACTATTTATCAAGAGAGAACTTCAACCCGTATTATTGCAACTGCAAAGCTTTGTTTCAGAGGCCAGATTTCATATTTTAAAAAATCCTGGAGCAAAATGTAGTGATATTTATAATTTATTTCAAAATTCTTGGAAGTAGTTTAAATTTATGTATGATGACGACTTTCTTTTGCAATGGAAATGGATAGAATAGTGACTCGTTATAATTTCAGAGGGTTATAATAGAAATTAGCCATTTTAATTTGGAATTTTAAATCTTTCCTAAACTATCTGAATTCAATAATTCAATAGATTTTAAGAGAACACTATTTATTAGGAAATAGATTCAACATGTATTATTATAACTATAAAGCTTTGTTTCATAGGCTAGATTTCATATTTAGAGGAAAGAGGATATCACAAAAACTCTGTGCAATCAATGTTGTAATTTTGAGGGAAAAATCTTTGATAAATTCACTCTTTGAAATTTTTGAATCATTTTTTCAACAAATTGTGAAGTCGGCAACCTTTCCTTGTAAGTATTCATCAGCTCCATTAACAATACAATTTTGTTTTCGATTCATATTTTCAACAAATTGTGAAGTCCGTAGCCTTTCCTTGTAAGTATTCAAGAGCTCCATTAACAATACAATTTAGTTTTCGAAATCAAAACATCGAGGTAGAGTTACGCCTATTGAAAAACTCATGAATTTATAATTTGCTTAAGTATTTTAATCATATTTAGTTTTTTCCAAAGCAACTTTAAATTTCACTTATTAGAATATTAAAGGATTTTTAAAATCAAATTTTATAATATGTGTTTTTGGTATAATTATACATATAATTAAAATGGAATATATATATGTTTTTGGTATAATTAAGTATATGTATAATATATATATGTTTTTGGTATAATTAAGTATATGTATATAATTTTTTTTAATAATTAAAATGGAATATATATGGAGCGATATTATTAAGATTGTGACAAGCTTGGTCAAGTTTAGATGCCTCTTGGGATAGTTTCATTCGCCAAAGGTGACTCTCACCTTGATGGCAATGATGCAGCCGAAAGGAAAAATAGGTATCACACAATGCAAAAATACACTACTGAAGGTTCTACGAAATATTTTCATAACTCACTAGGAAATATTTTTGTAGCACCCTTAGGCGCTCTGTCCTCGGCAGTGGGAAATCAAAACGAATTGGTCTTGTTATATGCTTGACTCTGCACCTCTCAAAACATCCCTATGCTCATGAATGGCCTCCCTCATCTCCTCTACCATTGGTTATACTTGGCTCCAGCAAAATCATGACAACATCTAGACCACCACTAAACATCCCAGCATTTTCAATTGTCTAGTTCACCACATTGTCTGTACTCAACCACGATCCCCTCTTGTCTCTCACACATCCGACATGACTACATTAGATCGTTTACCCCCTCGAATCAACATATAGCATGTTGATGCCTACAAAACATAGATGCTGCAAAAATATATAGTTTGGGTCACAAAATAAATGCACATAATGATCCCCATCTTAAAAATCAAGGATTTGTAAGCACATAAAATTACAGACCTTGTCCACACTGGTTCTAGAACAAAATTAAATATATATACAATATGAAACAGAGAGATAAAAAAACAGAAATAACAACACAAATCTATGGAATAAATATGCTACACATCGTTTTCATTTATTTCACAGGTGTAGGTTCAAGCCAGGAGAAGAAGCATTCCCCTCATCACAATGAGAGCTCTTTTTATGCACATCCTTAGAAACGGTTTCGCTTCCTCTTCTCTCTAATTAAGGGAAGTTGAAAAAACACAAGGAAAAATGACTCTTCTTTTGCTAGAATCGGAAAATTATTCATATTTAGTATTTACATTGTTTAAAATATCACAAAAGGAGAAAAAATTGACTTTTCTATCCCAACATGTGGCCAATTCACCACATTGTCAAGCCCCCTTCATTTTCCACAATGAATTTGGTCTAATTCTCTTGCATCATAGTCCCTAGGAAAAGAAAAACTCATGAACTCTTTCTCAGAAGGTCCTCGATAGAAAAACTTGCCTTACATAGAATTGCAACACTCATCCATGTAGAAGCCTTAATATGACAGTCCTTCCACTTTGTTAAAACTATAGAAACTTCTTTTGTCTATTGTGCTTTGCAACCTTGGGGCCCATGACACTTTCAACCTATGGATCCTCTACCAAAGGCATCTTCTTTATCCAATTTTATTCACTAACCTCCCTACTACTCCCACTTGTTGTAGTGGCACCTTCATCATGAGCTTGATAGGAATACAAATGATCGACATTGAATATAAGTGAAATACCTAGGCCCATAGGTAGCTCCAGTTCATACACATTCACAGAAAAATTTCCGAGTATTTGGAAAGGTCCTATTTTCTTAATTTTGAGATTGTTATACTCCCCTATTGGGAATCTCTCTTTCCTAAAATGTGGCAAGACCAAGTCCCCTACTTCAAAATTTGCCTCTTTCCATCTCAACTATGCTCTTTGTTTGTACTTGTGGTTATTTTTTTGTAGCTTATGTTTTACTTCCTCATGTAATTCACTTATCATTGTTGCAAAATCATCCCCATCAACACCCCTCTAATCGAGTTTTCCCAAGTCTCTCAACTCACAAACCCCTCTAGGGTTCATTCCATACAAGATATGAAGTAGACTCTTCCCATTGTTCCTACTTGGCGAATCATTGTATGCAAACTTAGCTTGAGCTAATACATGATCCCACTGCTTGGGATGCTCCCCCACGAGACTCCTCAATAGATTTCCAAGAATCTTGTTCAAAAATTCCATTTTCCCATCAAATTGTGGGTGATAGCCTAAGATGAAGTTCAATTTCATTCCAATCTTATTCTACAAAGTCCTCAAAAAATGTCTTATGAACCTAGTGTCTCTATCGAGGATTATACTCTTTGGAAAACCATGTAATCAAACAATCTCATTAAAAACAAATGAGCCACATGTGTAGCATAACTAGTCTTGCAACATTGGATAAAGTGAGCCATCTTCATAAATTTGTCCACATCTACAATTATAGAATCGTTACCTTCTTGCATCCTTGACAAACCCAAAACAAAATCCATACTCACCAAGTCCCATGGTATACTTAGGATGGGTAGAGGAGTATATAACCCAACATTTTGATTCCTCCCTTTTGCATGCTGACATACTCTACATTTTCCCACATATTTTTGCACATCAATTATCATCTTCGGCTAGAAGTAGAAGTGTTATAGATTCCCAAGTATCTTTTCCACACCAAAATTCCCTACCAAACCTCCATTTTTCTTTTCCTACATCGAATTCTCTCTCATTGAACAATAGGGAATACATGACTGGCTTTTCTTGAACAACAAATGATCCTACAACATAAAGTCCCTCTAGGGGATGGAATATTTGCTCAAGGGGTTCTTGCATGCTTCAAAGGCCTATATGAACTCAACATTATTTTGTCCTACTGCCTTCCGATAGCCTTGATGGAGTATCTAAAACCCTCTGATCGAGTCTTGACCAAGAATGGTAAGGCACCCATAATCTGAATTTGGTGGTATTCTTAAGATAAGCTCAGGTTCTTGACAAGCAACATAGTAATTGAGAACCATAGCTTAGCTTCCCTCATCACAAAAATCGTTTACTACAATATATTTCTTGTGGGCCAATCTCAATCTCTCCACTATAGCACCCCTTATCCTCGCACGCAACCGCCTCACATTGTTTCTATATGATGATGTGACGCTCCTATAGGTTTTTGATACATATATGACATCATGACAGTCATTGAATGACATCAAATTTATGTTGGAAAGGTAGAGGAGACAAGGCACAAACTAAGACAAGTAAATCACACACAATAACATGAGTTGCAGAGGTTCTATTGATCACACGAAAACTTGATGATTACACTGAACCCAGTGAGGGGTATTTAAACATTTTCTGACTATCGACTTGCCTAAAATAACTTGGCATGCAACCACACACTAAATTCTACTTTACTTTACTTCACTTTACTTGAATTTACTCGACTCTCTAAATTTAGCCTAAGTAATTAGCTTATTTTAACACTTCCCCTTAATTATGACCTCTAAACTAAGATAAGACTCATAACAACTCAAACATGCCTATTGGTCTATCTCTCAGCTAGTCTTTCAACACCGAAGTTCCTTCTATGAAACTCAAACAAACATTTTGTTAATGACATAGTAAATATATCAGCCAATTGATCGCTAGATTTAGAAGGCTTCAAGTGAACTTTTCCATTTCTCACAAGTTCTTTAATAAAATGCTATCTAGTATCAATATGCTTTCTCTTTTGATGAAACACTATTCTTGGATTGTGCAATTGTTGAGGTGTTGTAACAATATATTGTTGTTGACCCTTATTGTTTATGCTTGAGTCCATCAAATACTCTTCTTAACCATAATACTTGACATGATGTTGATGTTCCTACTATGTATTCTGCTTCTACTGACGAAAATTTCATAATAAGACACTTCTTATATTCCCATGAAAACACACCTGAACCAAGATGGAACACATAATGAGAAGTGCTCTTCCTATCATCCCAACAACCTGCAAAATCACGATCTGTATATCCAATCAGATCCTTATTTCCTTTACTTGCATACATTATTCCACAATCTCTAGTTTTTGCTATGTATCTTAGAATTATTTTCCTCCTCTCTAATGTGTGTCTTTCAAATTCTCCATAAATCTAGAAATCAGACTTACTCCTTGTATAATATATGGCTTTGTAGTTGTGAGATACATGAGGTTGATAACCAAACTTTTGAATAGAGTTGGATTGACATTTGATCCTTCATCATCCTTGCTTAACATTGTACGTATTGCAACTGGTGTAGGAACAGGGTTGCAATTCTCCATCCTGAATGTTTTTAGCAAATCTCTAGCATATTTATTTTGACAAATAAAAATCCATTTTTTAGATGTTCAACTTCCATGCCAAGAAAATATTTCATAAGTTTGATATTGATCATCTCAAACTATTTCATCATGGCTGCTTTAAATTCATCCAATGCAGAATAACCTATATAAATCATGTCATCAACATATAAGAAAACAATCAAAATTTTTCCATGCTCATTTACCTTTCTGTACAATGTAGGCTCGATGTTGCTTCTTCAAAATCCATTCTTGATCATGTAGCTATCAATTATACTATACCAAGCTCTAAGTTCTTTCATGAGTCTATAGAACGATTTCTTCAACCTATATACTTTATCTTATTTACCTCCAACTTCATATCATGGAGGCTACTGCACATAGATTTCTTCCTCTAGAATTCCATTCAAGAATGTTGATTTCGCATCCATCTAATATACTTTCCACTCGTTCTGAGATGTTGTGGCTAGAATTTCTCTTACATTATCCAATCTGGCTACTGGAGAAAATGTTTCTCCAAAATCTATTTCTGGTTGTTGTGAGAATCCTTTTGCTATAAGTCTTTCTTGAAATATGTCAATTTCACCTTTATCATTCATATTTATCTTGTACATGCATTTCATACCAATGAGATTTTTGTCCTTTGGAAAATCAACCAAATCCCATGCATCATTCTTTTCAATAGCTTTAATTTCTTCATCCATGGCTTGCACCCAATTTTCATCTCTAATTGCTTCTTCAAATGAAGAAGGTTGGAATGACAATAATGGAAAATTTGAACTAGCACCAAAATCATCATAAATATCTTTCAGACTTCTCATCATTCTCTTACCAGTTCTTGATTCATTATCCGATTGATTGATAAGAGAAGCTCGTTCTGTGATCTGCTTGAAGATCCATGCTACTCAAAAAATCATGGAGTCCTTGTTGGTGTGTCTCTATTTGGTGACTTCACCTGTGATTCTTGTTGCTTCTATTCTACTACATCATCTTTTTCCATTAGTGGCACTTGTGCATCAACTATTTTTTCTATAATACCATTCCATGACTCTTGTTCTTTGAACACAAAATCTTTTCGAATTATAGTCTTATTGGTGATAGGGTTATACAATTTGTAAGCTTTTGATTGCCCACTATAACTAGTAAATATTTGTTTTTCACTTGTATCATCCAACTTACCTCTTCACTCTTTATGCACATCTGCATAAGCTACACATACAAACACTCTGAGATGAGATACACTGCAAGACATAACTGAACATGCTTCGTTTGGAACTCTTTTCATCACACTCTCTGTAGGAGATCTGGTTATCACATAAACAATACACGTAGATGCTTTTTCCCAATACTCATTAGACAAGTTTCTTCCATTGAACATGCTTCTTTCCATGTTCATAATGTTTTTAGTCTTTCTCTCTGCTACACCATTTTGCTGCGGTGCGTACCTTGTTCTAAACAATCTTTTGATTCCATGTTGTTTGCAGTAATCATGGAATACCTTTGAATCATATTCTCCACCATGATCTGACCTTAATACCTTGATCTGTTCATCACTTTGGTTCCCTGCTAAGTGAATTCCTTGAAATTTGCAAAAGTTTCATAATGATGCTTCAAGAAGTAAACCCAAGTCTTTCTGCTATAGTCATGAATGAAAATGAGGAAGTAACAACTTCCACCAATCGACTGTGTCCTCATAGGTCCACACAAATTTGGATGCACTAGCTCAAGAGGTTGCTTTGCTCTGTATGCAACTCCCTTTGGAAACCATTCATGGTGTTGCTTTCCAAAGATGCAACAATCACAAGTACTAGGAGGTTCTTTGATGGGAGGTAATACTCTAACCATCTGTTTATGCAACAAATATCTTAAACTAGAAAAGTGCAAGTGTCCAAACCGAAAGTGCCATAACCAATAATCATTGGAACATCCAACTATAAACGAACTGATCTGATCACTGTAATTCATAATTAGAGGAAAGAGTATGTTCCTCATCATCTGCACCATTTCTTTCAGCTGCTTGCTTAGGGGCTTGTCATATATAGCACACTCTTGTCCTTGAAACCTAACTTTGTATCCTTTATGTGTCAATTGACCAACACTTATTAAATTATGTTCGAGAACATGGACATAATATCCCTCTGAAATTGTCTTTCGCTCCCCTTTCTTGGTGAGAATGTTGACCACTCCTTTTCAATCTACATCCACAGTCTTTTTAGTTCCCAACTTTACCTCTGTCTTCACAGATTGATCCAAATTTGGAACCAAATTCTTGTTGCCTGTCATGTGGTCACTGCAACCATCGTTTAATAGCCACACATTATCAGAAGGTTCATGCATGGTATGGAAATCTAGGAACATGGAGTTATTACTCTCTGTAGTAACATTATCTCTCTGGTTTCCTTGATCAATTATCTTCTTCCTACAATCACGGGCAGAGTGATCAAATTTATTGCAATAATAACATCTCGCCTTTTATTTGTCAACTCTTTGATTATTGTTGAAGCTTCTGTTGTTTCTTCCACTTTCTTGTTCATGCTCTTCTCAAACATCTCTCTGACGACCATGTCTTCTGCCTCGTACTTTGCCTCTCGATCTACTTATGCCTCCATTTCTATCTCTTAAATAGAAACCTGGCTTTTGAAAGCAATTTCTAAAGTGGAATCCTTATTTCTATTAATGATCCCATCAACACATCAACTGTTAATGATGTCAAATCCTTAGCTTCTTCTATGGTTGCTACCGCAACATACAATTTGGTAGACAAAGATCTGAGGACCTTCTCAACCACTGTTTGATCTTTAATTTCATAACCATAATATTTTAACTAATTTACGACAACCATGACCTGATTCATGAAAGAATCGATGTCGTCTATCTCCTTCATCTTTAGACTTTCAAAATCTTTGTGTTAGTACTATGCAACTTAACAATATTGACATTGACCATACCTTTATAGCTTGTAGCCAAGGTCTTCCATGTTGTCTTTGATGAAGACGTGATCTTAATCTTCTGGAGCACTACTCAGTCCACTCCTTGTTGAATAAGTTGCAATGCTTGTGCATTCTTCTTTTTTTCTTTCTTCCATAGTTCCCTCTCTAGATAACTAATCTACTTCTTTTGCTTCATCTTTAGGTTCTAAAAACTCAAACTAGACATGCTCCCAAATATCACGAGTCTTCAACATGGTCCCTATAAACAGTGAGAATTGGTACTAGAAATTTGAGAAAATCATCTTTCTTCAAAACATCTTTTTAGAAACTTTAAATTTCTTCTTTTATAAAATAAACTCTTTACACTTTATTTGAAATAAAAATAAAAAAAATTATAAACTTAAACTAAATACTTTTTATACAGCCTCTTTATAAAGCAAAACATGATCTTTAAAACATATCCAAAGTAAACCTTTTCGTAAAACCTTATAAGAACTCCATTTAAATCTTTATGAATCTTTTAAAATCTTTTTGAAATCAGATATTAAGAAAAAAAGTGATGAGTAAAAATAAACCACACGCTCCTTTGACTTTAGTCAAAATAACCCACGCACCGCACCTTTCGACAGGGTTGGGAAGCGTTGCATTGCCAAAAATCGCGAAACTGTAAGTTTGCCGGCATTAAACAACACAGGTTATCACATAGAGGGGATGCGACGTCTATTTTATTTAATTAAGAAACAAATTTTCCATCTTAATTATTTAACAATTTTGTAATT
Source organism: Pinus tabuliformis (assembly GCA_031772625.1). Taxonomy (NCBI): domain Eukaryota; kingdom Viridiplantae; phylum Streptophyta; class Pinopsida; order Pinales; family Pinaceae; genus Pinus; species Pinus tabuliformis. Next base: position 146,128,022 of record CM062818.1, on the reverse strand, counting down.
TGAAAAATTTTCCATCTTAATTATTTAACAATTTTGTAATTTGAAAAATGTCTTTTTTTAACTGCCTCAATTTTGTGATTTTTATTTGGCTCACGCACAATGATATGATTTTTTTATGTGTCACATAAAAACATTAATATTTATAATGAATGGAGTGAAGGGTATTTAAATTTTTTATAATTAACAATTTATTTAAAATAAATTAAGATGAAACTACAAATTAAATTTAATTTTTTAAAATAAATTAACATGCAATTATAAATTAAATTTAACTTTATTTAATTTTACTTTTTGAATTTAATTAACTCTTTATGCATGAGTAATTTTTTTTTCAGAGTGAATAGTTCCAAGTCTAAAAATTAATAACGCTTTTGATAGGTTATGTCGACCATTTTTGGTAAACGAAAGAAATTTTGATTTACTCTGTAACATATGTAATGTACTTGTTTGATTAATAGAAAGCTTAGTTTACCCTGTAACATATGTCATGTACTTATTCGGTTAGTAGAAAACTCTATTCTTATTTGACAAAAAAAACTTATTTTAACACTTTATTCCATAGCTACCAAGTTCGGCCGTACTGGCCAGAAAAATTTGAAAATATGGCGGTACGATTCGATTCGATTCGGTTGCAAATTCGGAAATTGGAATTCGGTACGGTTTGGTTTTATTTTGTTTGGTTTTTTTTTTTAAATAATTTTTTTTATATTAATTTTTTTTATAATAAACTTTAAATGTTTGTTAAACTTGTTAACTTATTACCATGATCAAGGATGGAATTTGGTAAATAAAATTTTTTATATTAAAAAATTATAATAAACGGTAAATGGTATGTTAGGAATATTACAGTTATGATAGAATTTAGTAAAATAGTATAAGAATATTACAAATATGATAAATGGTAAATGATATATTAAGAATATTATAATCATAATAGAAATTAAGTAAAATGGTATGTTACTAATATTATAATTATGATGGAATTTAATAAAAAATTATTAATATAAAATTTAATATTTTAAAATAGAAATTTCTATATAAAATAGAAATTTCTATATTAAAGTATATAGTAAATAGTAAATTGCATGTTAAAAAAGTTACAGTTCTAAAAAACAATAAATTATATATTAAAATATAGTAAAAAATAGTAAGTTTATGCGTATTAAAAATAATAAATTCCTATAAGAAAGAAAAATAAATTCTTATTTATAAATATTTATAAAATATATAGTTTCCAATTTTTTCTATTTGAATTTTATACTTCCCCTATTCCCCACTAGTAACAAAATCGAAATGATGAATTAAAGTTGGGGTGTGTTTCTCCCTTCCTGTCTATTTTGAATTGAGTAGAATGCATATCTGGACTAACAAAATCTACACTGTAAACAACTCTTTGAAAGTGTGTTTTATTGAAAACGCTAAATCTACGAGGAGAGAATCATGTTGTTTTAGTTATTAATTAATAATGTTGTTATTTTTTAATTTTTAAAGGTTATATTAAAATTTAGGATTTGAGAATATGTTTTTTTTTTAAATATATATTAGAATATAGATTTTTTTATTTTTTTTATTTAAAAATAATTTAAGCTTGAAAGATCTTTACTTTCGAATTTTTTCCGTATCGAATCGAATTCGAATTCGTATTCGAATTCGAATTTGGTAACTATGCTTTATTCCTTCTTTAATTAACCTAATCATGTTGATAATGCCTCACCGACAATCACAAGGATTTGAAAGCCACAGTGGCAAGATTTTGTCGAGCGAACGATAATAGTGCAATCTCTCAGGTGATTGAACCTGGTGCCGTATCTCACTGTCTTCGTCTTGTCTCCACAAATAAAATTGTTCCTTTCTTCCATCGGCAGCGATAAGAACTCAGTCACCACTCTCATCATCTCACTTGTCAACGAATCATGAACACCTTGTTTAATCAGCTGCAAATTAATTACAAAATCGAGTTTTCACATCGTGTGCATTCACAGAAAGTTAAATAGTCTCATTTTATATAATAATCAATATTTCAGGATTTATAGCTTCATCTCTTAATTAACGCATCTGGATTGTGTTGAATTTTATACCAGCTTAAATTTAACCAGTAATATATATTGCCTTGCGCATTACTGGAATTATATCTCTAAAAATATTGATATCCCAAATTTACAACAATATCCTCTATTAAATTTATAACTTCGTTCACATAAAAACTAATCTGATAATTTACATTCAAGGCATACTAAATAACACATATCCGAACTTGCCAATTAAGTGCACAGATTAAAAAAAAAACTAACTTTACTTTATAAACGATTGAGCTTGCTTCCTCTGTTATATATACGGTACAAATCAGATAGAGATTTTAAGTCAATTGTTTGACCTATTAATTAATGTAACGTATCCAATGTAAAGGCTCATTTATTTTTTAATATTTAGATAATAAAACAATAAAATCTAACATACAAAATATATAATTAAATATTTCAAAAATTAAAATATCTATTAATTATATTATCTAATACAAAGTATAAAGATTTATTCAAATCACGAATATTCAAAAATTCGGAGTTACGATATGGCATCGAGTGGCTATTAGAGTAACGACCAAAATTTTTATTTTCATTTTTATTGAATGGGACGTTTTTATTTTTATTGAATGACACTTTCTAGAGTGAATTTAAATGTAATTGGATTGATAGAGTATATAAAGTTAAACCATTGATTTTATTTATATTTATTAAATGTCTAAAATCTTATAAAAACAATAATAAACTTAAAAAATACTCTAAATTTACTAACCTGTCAAAATTTACGCAAAGGAAAAAAACAATATGAATTTAAACAAATAATTTCTAATAGTCACAAGTTTCTTTAAAAAACTGATAAAATTGGAATGGCATAAAAATAAAATTAACACAACCATTGTTCAAAATAACATATACAATTTTATTTTATTTTTCTTATATTTTTTTTCAACTTTTAATAATCTCACTTGAAAAATTACAACCTCTTGCCACACAGATCCAATAACCCTAACAACTTGGAGGCGGCAAGGACCTTCCAATCAGAAATTTCGATAGAGGATCATATTGCGGAATGCTAATTGTTATATTAGAAGTTAAACTTAATCACATTGAAATATATAACAATATAGTGAGAACAAGGACACTACATAAATATAATTCAAAATGATATGGATACATAAATATAATTCAAAATGATATGGAAATATAATAGGTGGGCTGGCTAGGTGACTTTTCTCATTTATGCAAATTAAATTTACGTGTATAGGTGGTATGTGTGATATATATATTTTTATCATGGAAATTCTAATATTGTGGGTCATATAAGTATATGTATAAAAGGCATCTAGAGGTTGCTAGTTGTTGTTAGCAGTTTTAGCTATGGGAGCTACTGAAGGTGGCAACGGAGAAGAAATGTTTGTGCAAGCCACAACCTTATCCAAACCTCTTTAGATATGGCTCTCAGAGGATTTAAACGCTACTTGCAATAGATTTTATGGGCATAATGATCAAAAAGCTCATTTGGAGATGTGGTCTGTAAATAAGAAGGAAGGAGAAGATGTTTAGACAGACAGGTAGAGTGAGAAGAGTTGTAGGATCACGAGGCTAGGGTGTAGTGCATGGTGTAGATGATGATGCAATGAAAGGGTTAAGGGACTAGGAAGTTGATATGGATGGGGTGGTATCCCCTAACCCTGCACAGTCACCTAGGCAAGTTGTTTTACCCGCATCTTTGGACACCTTGAAAGCACAATTATAGCAAATTACAATGCTCCTAGAATAGTTGAATCAAAACAGGAACGAGAACCACAATGAAATTATAAATTTCATGAATGAATTGCAATGTAACTAATGAGATATGTTGGATCATTTAGCATCATTCCACCAGGGACAAAGTAGACATGTTGGGTACATGGAGCAACTAGAGGGGCACATAGCAAATATTTAATTCCATGTTCACGGGGAGCTTGGTCACCCTTCTCCTTCAGATTAGGTCCAGACCACCTGCCTACTAATTGATGCTGGTGGGTTGTATATCGTCTTGGGGATATTTTGGTTGTATTGGTCTTTCTGGTTGTTAGCTATGAGAAGGTTCTTGCATTTTGTCACAATTTGTGTATTGTTCTACTAGCCAACAAATATGATAGGAGTGAAGTTGGAAGAGAAACATATTTTGGACATGTATCCTATATGTTTTGATGAATTAATAGAAGGTTTAGATCATGTGTGTGTGTGTGTGTGTATATAAGTTGTTGCTAATGGACACGAGAGATTAGTGACCACTATCATTAGTAGAGTGTGTCTATATAGATATATATATATATATATATATATATATATATATATATATATATATATATAGTTGTTAATGGACACCAGAGATTAGTGACCACTATCATTAGTAGAGTCTAACCCAATCACCCATTAGTAAAATACTTTAATGAATTAAACTAATATTTGAAACTCATATTTTTTGAAATCTTAAATAAATAATATTAAATATTTTATAAAATAATCCCAATATCCCTTTTTACATAATATTTAATTATATCATGAAATGTAATAAATATCAAATAAGTTTTTGAAGAAAATAATCATATTAAATGGCAATATAATAAGGCAATTATTAAAAATATTAATTATGGAGAATTATATTGTGAATTAAATATTTGATATAATTAATATTCCAATATTTATCATTATTAAATGATAAGTATTTGATGTAATTAACAATACAATAAATCAAATTAGAGTTAATTATATAATCAAATAATTAAAAAATTAATTATTAACAATTTATCTTAAAATCTAATATACTTCATAATACTATTTAAATAAATTAATATGATGATGATGATGATGATGATGGTTAACATCCGCTAAGACCAAACAATGGTCTATCGGACCTAAAGAAACAAATTATTTATTTTGATTTAAGATTTTATTCCTATGCTCAAAAAGCTTGGAGAGAAGCCTCCCGAGCTCACTATAATTTTGACATTGTAAAAGGCTAGGAACGTCAATATTGTAACAAAGATTGTGAAACTGAGGTCTAATGTGGTTATACGCAGGGCATTCTAAGAGGAAGTGGTTTTCATCCTCGATGTTCCTATTCTCACATATATGGCAGATCCTTTCCATCCATGGTGTTTTAGGAACTGCCCAACGACCTGTTTCACTATGGAGCTCATGAGAATTCGTTCTAATCTTTGCTATATTAATTTTCTTCTTTGAGCTAGTTCAAATAGAGAGATACTTTTGATCTTCTAGGGTGGGGTTGATGACCTTCTTATAATAACTTAATTTTCTTTTAGCCGCTAAATCTTTCTCACACCACATTTTTTCTTTGAACTTAGAGGTAACAATATCTTTAATGTTATTTATGTTTTGCAATGCATCATTTTCGTTGATCTCCCAATAGTTTAACCAGGCCCTTGTGTCTTTATGCCACCCTCGATTGAGCCTTAGGTGGTTTTGGCTAGAATTTAAAGCCAGCTTAGGAAGTCTATGATCGTCTATGTTAGTGATTTTGTGCTTGTACAATAGAAACCTAAGCATAGATAGGCTCTCAATAGGGGAAAGACTTGCTTCTATAAGGAGAATAGGATAGGGTGTATTACTTTTAATTTTCAGGTTATAAGTTATAAAACGCTTCTGGATTTGCTCAATCTTTCTCCATGATTCTCTGGAGATGCTGCAACCCCAAACCTCACAGCCATATAAGATAACAGGAGTGACTAAAGTTTCAAAGAGGAACTTCTTTTTATCCCAGATTACGAGGTTTGCTATTTTACAATTATTTTCAAGACCAAAATAAGCTTTCCACCCCCCATTAATCCTTTTCTCAATGCCATGGTTCCAGTTGAGTTTGTGATGAATATCAATTCCTAGGTACTTGTAAGAATACACTTCCTCCAAGTTATTATTTTCATACATAAAATTAGCGTAAGTGTCCTTCTTGGATTTGATAATCATAACTTTTGTTTTGTCAGTGTTAACAGTCATACCCATGGTAGAGAAGAAATCCTTAAGAAGCTTGAGTTGCTTATTAAGATCAGATGGGCACCTTGCCAAAAGAAAAATATCGTCAACATAAAGAAGAAGGATGACGACTATCCCAGCTAAGACCGTGCCATCACATCCTGCTTCCTCTAAATAGCCTTCGAGCTTATCGATGTAAATGCCAAATAGGGTAGGGGAGAGGGGGCAACCTTGTTTAACTCCGATGTTACACTTAATATCTTTCGACCACCCCTCATTGCTCTTTAGCTTGGCAATTACATTCTTGTATAACCTTATAGCGGCAGCTCTCAACTCAAGAGGAACCTTTAGCTCTTCTAATCTATTCCAAAGGTTGTATCTAGGAACCGTATCAAAAGCCTTCCTAAAGTCCACAAAGCAACAAAATAAATTGGATTTATCATTACGACATTCCTCCGCAATGATCCTAAGCGTAACAAGGTGGTCTATTGTTGAGTGATGCCTTCTGAAACCTGCTTGGCCTTTAGCCTGCTTACCTTCATTTTCAAGCCATACGCTTAACTTCTTTTCCAAAATACTACCATATAACTTGGCTAAGAGAGGGTTGATCATAATTGTTCGATAATTAGAGGGGTTATTTGTATCCCCACTTTTAAAAATGGGGATAATGAGGCTCTCAGTCCAAGGTTTAGGGAACCCTTGCTTGACTGCTTGATTGAAAAGCTTGTGGATGTGGGGGATGAGGACAGGACCTCCAATTTTTAAGATTTCCACTTGGTAACCTTCAATGTCCTTAGCTTTCCCATTAGCGAGGCGATTAACCCCAAACTTAATGTCTTCTAAAGAGAAAACTTCTTTCGTTGTGAGAAGGGTTTCCAAATTATCCATGAAATTTGGAGATTCATAAAGCTTTTTAAGATAGGAATTCCAATCGTGAAGAGCAATTTTATTATTATCCTTAGTCTTCCTAGTTAGAATCTGCCTCCAAAATTTCTTAGGATCTACCTTAGAGAGCTGTAAGAGATTCTCCTGTCTTTGACAAATGTACTGCCTCTTTTTCCTTTTAGTTAGGGCTTTGTATATTTTTATCTTGTCCATTTTAAGAGATTCATCAACAACTTCCTTAATTGCTCTCCTCGCACTTTTACAATCTTTGTCATACCATGGATTGGTTTTGCTATTTTTTTTATTATTTGAAACTTCAATTGAGAACTTGTTAATAGAGTATGAGAGGGTTGTAGTAAAATTATGATCGAGGTCTTCTATGTTGTCTATACTAGATAAAGGAAGCAAATTAGTTTTTAATTAATTTAGAAAGAGATCATTTTTATTTCTATCAAATATTAAGTTCTTTTGGCTATAAGTATTATTTTCTATGGGAACTCTATGCATGACAAAATTGAGAGTTATAAGTAAAGGCCTATGATCAGAGTCAGGTTCATGGTCGTTTAAGATGTCAAAATTTATTATCTCATTGTATAATGGGAGATCGGAAAAAACGTAGTCTACCACGCTGCTACCAAGTCCATGGATGCAGGTCATCTTGCTAGAATTGGGCCACTTCTTTAGACCGTTGAAAATTATGAGATCCTGAGCACTACAGAGCTTGAATAGCTCCGACCCAAACAAATTTTCCCCGAGATCTTCAGAGCTCCTTTTGTACCTGCTAGCCAGAGTAGGTCTTCGTCTAACCAAAGAGGATTATGGTTGGAATGATTGCTTAGAATAATAGCTTGGTTGTTTGAAGTTCGAGCATTGAAGTCACCTATTAAAAGGATATTACTGTCATTCCTTAGGCTAGAAATATCATTCTCTAAACCATTGCAAGGGTTAATTTTATCTAGATTCTTCTTCTTATAGAAGTTAGAATTAATGGGGGGAAAATAACATATTGCTATGTAGGACTTTTTATTATTAATGTCTTTGATCTCTATCCAACTATATTGGTTGTGAGGGTTGTTTTTATAAATCCTAACATGGGGGGAGATGTTCTTCTTAATGTAACAAGATATTCCCCCAATGCCTCTATGGGAGGATCGCTTGTTCCAGGTAAACCATAGCGTAAAGCCATCTATGTTAGGGACCTTAGATTCTTCTTGCTCCCAAGTTTCAACAAGCAAAATAATATCAACATCATTTGAAATCTAACTTAGCTTGGGGCCTTTGTTCCATGGGAAGCCCCGACAATTCCAAGAAAGGATCCAGAGCATGTTTAATTGCTACTGGTTGCTATCTTTTTGGTTTCTATCTCGAATAAAGGCTTTTCTATTTCTGATTATTACCCATTTTCATTCCTTTCTAGCTTCTTTTACCTTTTGAACCTCCTTTCTTAATTCTGCTAGATCTTCTGGAATGAGATCTTCATTTATGAATATTCCCATCCCTTTTAGACTTAAGGTTTTACTACGTATGTCGTGCTTATGATTAGTGGAGCTCACCTTTATGCGGATTAGTCTTCCTTTATTCTCGGTTAATTTCCGCAACCTTGTTGCTTCTGTGAGACACAATGTTTCAATTTGTAATCTATTATGTAGTTCTGTCTGGGCTAAGGATAAAGTATCCTCATCTACTTCCTCTTTTAAACCGAATATTATAAGGTTTAAGGCCCTTTTGTTACATCCGTGGTCTAATTCTATTAATTTTTCATTTCGTCTTTAATTGGTTTGATATCTAACTTATCTACCACATTATTTAGGGTGAGCCGGCTATTAACTTTTTCTTCTATTTCTTTAATCATGTCTTTCATTTTAGGACTCTCTAAAGTATCAGCATCTCCTCGCTGGGATGGTTGGTTAGTATCTTGGTTTTGTTTTTCTATAAGCTGCAGTCTAGTCTCCATTGCCTCCATTTTATTCTCTAGTAGTTCTATTTTATTTTCTATTTGTTTTTGGATCATGTCTTTAAGAGATGCAAATCTATTTTCCAGCATGGCTTCTAACTCTTTTTGTAGCTTGGCTTCTCTTTCCTCTCTACATTTCACTAAAGACTCTATATACTCATAAAGGCCTTGTAGAGTAACTGTGCTAGGTCTTCCCTTGGTAATCTTTGGTAACTGTGGTGAAATATTCATACTTGAAATTATATGAGAAAATATGTATTAGAAAAAGAAAAAGATAAGGAATGTGTGCACCTGATATCAGCAAACCTGACTGCAGATCGCCCGTCTGCCCTTGGTAATCTTTGGTAACTGACTGCAGATCGCCCGTGCCCACCGCAGCTCGTAGACTGAAGAATATATGCGAAGAATATATAGAGTACGTTTTTAATTCTTTCAATGAGCCTTAGAACTCTTTCACTGAAGAATATATGAGAAGAATATATAAAGTACGTGTTTAACTCTTTCACCGAGCCTCAGAACTCTTTCACCGAAGTATATATAGAGTACGTGTTTAAATTTTTCACCGAGTCTCAGAACTCTTTCACCGAAGAATATATAGAGTAAGAATATATGCCAAGAATATATAGAGTATGTTTTTAACTCTTTCACCGAGCCTCAGAACACTTTCACCGAAGAATATATAGAGTATGTTTTTAACTCTTTCACCGAGCCTCATAACTCTTTCACCGAAGAATATATGCGAAGAATATATAAAGTATATAGCTAATATTATATTTATATTTACATTTTTTGTATTGATGATAAATTATATTAGTTTGTTTTAAATATTGACAAAAAAATTAATGATGTGATTAATTTGAAAAAAATAAATATAAAGTTAATTATATTTATTATATTTATATAACAACTATAAAATCATTAATATCATGTAATTAAACATATTTAATAAAATTATATATATTTTATTAATTAATATTTATATATTAAATAATATCATAAAATGTAATTTATAATTATTTAATTTTATTATTTTATATTTATATTATAATAATATAAATTATATAATTAATTATATTTTTCATAAGTTATTATGATTAGATTACATTTTGTCCTTCATTTTTTCCATCATTTTATTGGAAGGTGGAGTTGTACTTATATCCTATTTAATATAATATAGATATAGCATAATCAAAATTTATATAACAAAAATCTTCATAATGATTATATACACTATGAAATAATTGTAAACATCCCAAACATGATTGAATGTATGTGTATCAATGTATATTATATTACATGTATATTTCATCTTCACCTATCATTTCTACATAAAATATTATGATTGAATGTATTTGTATCAATGTATATTATGCTACATGTATATTTCATTTTCACCTATCATTTCTATATAAAATATTTAATTATAATTATTAAGTAATAAAAATAATATTAAATAAAATATTTAACAATATGGTAGACACAATGTGTTAAAAAAATTCTAAGAAAAATCTTCATCATAAAAATATAACATAATAATAAGCATAGAAACCAAATAATAGTTGTAACCACCCTAACACTTTTAAAATTGAGTCAATGTGCACCATGTTTCCATATGAGTCTGAGAACACAACTTTAAACACATTAAGGTAGTCATCCATATCTTGTGTTAAAATCATATTTAAATTTAACTTTTAATTTTATATTATAATGTTTATAAAAAACCATAATATTTATAATTTAAAATATCTTTCAATCATGGTTTAATCATACGTTTGATTTTGGGAATGGTTGGGAAGTCTAATCTTTCCCTCTTTTACTTTAAACATCAACTTTATTATATTCAAAGACTTTTCAACATTTAACATTTAAGTAGTGGTTTCTTGTTCATTCAATTAGCTAGTCAACATTCAATTGATTAGTCAATCTTAAAAAATGTGAGTGAAATTAATGATTTCAATATAAACTGAAAAATTATAAGATAAAATATAATAAATAAATTATAGAAAAACATTTAAAATAAAATATAATAAATAAATATTAAAAAAACATTTTACTCATTATTTAAATGCATTATTTAAAAGCATTTATTTGAAATTTAGAAATATAAATTATTTATATTCATATTTATATTTATTATCGGTAATGATTTAGAGTTCAAAAATATTGATTATCATTGATATTTTAAGTTTTAAGAATCAAAACGGTGGTATTGTTTCTAATTCAATTAATTATTCACTATTTAATATCCGGGAAGATTTCAATATGAAGCGAAAACTTGCCTGATTTATAATTGATAACTTGTTATGTACCAAAAAATGTAGATTTTACAAACAAAAAAGTTTCCACCTATGTCGGGCCTTTACCCGTACTCAAAATGTAGTACGATGATTCTTTTGTGATCATCATCTTCTATGGCTTATCCAACTAGTTTGATGGACATGGAAAATTCTTGATTTTTTTAACTATATTTGAGCAAATCATCTCATGAAATAAAAACAAATGCCTGTCAAATTTCATCCTTAGACGTGGCCATCACAAGACCAGGAAGTTTTATAGAATCCAGGAATGCCTTGTCTTTGTATTCTTTGGAAGTCAGAAGATTCGTAAACTCGGCGAAGTTTGTGCCCCTCTACAGGGCTGGGTGGTGTTCATCAATGAGCTCGGGCGCAGGACCAATTTTTGCTTCGAAGGGCAAGCTCATGAAAGCCGCCACCGAAACTCGGGATTTCTCCGAGTTCACCACTGCTCGGTGCACCACGCTTTTGTATCGCCCATTGCTCAGAATCTAAATATATGAACCAGCCCACTGGTGAAAATTAGTCACTGGTTGGCTAGGTTGATCAACATATTTATGAAAAGGAGATCATTTTTTTTGGTTAAATCGGACGTTAAATTCACCTAAAGCTTGACGAAAGGAACCTGTTTTAACACATACATCTACCGACACTAGAGGCATTAATTAGTTAACGCATTACTTAAGAAATTCATATAATTTAAAGAGTATAGTTACCTCTATATGATCGCCTATGTTTATTGTTAAGCATTTAGGCATTGGTCGTACTGCCTTCCATTGGCCTTGATGGAATATCTGAAACCCTCCGATCGAGTCTTGAGCGAGAACGGTAATGCAGCCATAGTCTGAATGTGGTGGTATTCCTAAAGGTAAACTCAGGTTCTGGACAAGCAGGATAGTAATTGAGAACCATAACTTGGCTGCCCTCATCACTAAAACCGTTTTCTACAATATATTTGTTGTGGGGGCAATCCCAAGCTCTCCACTATCGCGCTCATTATCCTCACACACAACCGCCTCACATCTTTGCTATATGATGACGCCACGCCCCTGTAGGTATGACATCATGACATCAGAGTATAACATCAACTTTACTCATTCTGTAAATAATCTGATCAATTTTGATAACACCTCACCGATAATCAGAAGGATTTGAAGGCCATAGTGAAAGCATTTTGTCGAGGGGATGACAATAGTGCTTCAGAAATTCTCTCCAGCAGAAAACTCGATCTCTTAGATGATTGAAACTGGTACCGTATCTCAATGCCTTCGTCATGTCTTCAGAAAGAAATTTGTTCTTTTCTTCCATGGGCAGTGAGAAGAACTCAGTCACCACTCTCATCATCTCGCTCATTAACGAATCCTCAACACCGTGTTTAATCACCTGCAAATTAATTAAAAAATCGACCTTTCACATATCGTGTATTCTGGGAAAGCTTAGTCTCACTTTACACGAATTTACACAGCTAGCGTGCATTAAATTTAGAGTTGCGGGCACATAAAAAATTAGCATACTTATTTATAAGCGCATAGTAGAACTAGTTGCGGGCACATAAAAAATTAGCATACTTATTTATAAGCGCATAGTAGAACTTGGCAACCTCATTAAGTATAGTCTAACATTGCTAAACTTATATAATGCTAATTTTTGGGAATATTTTGGAATTTGAAAATTAGTTTAATATTGTTAAATTTATATTATTAATAGTTAATAATAAATTTTTAAAATATTTTAAAATTTATCTAATAAAATAATTAAAATTTTTAAATTATCAAATTCCAAAATATTTCTCAAATCTATAATGAACATAAAAAAAATCAGTAATATAACTCTATAAACTATTTAACTCTTTTAGATTTTTTTGAGATTAAATTTTGTCCAAATAAAAGAGAAAGTAAGTTTCAGGGGCATCAATCTCAATTTCCAAAATATCTTTGAATTTGATAGTAAGGAACCATATTAATTGTTTATTTTTGTTTTTAACCACTCAAAATTTATGGCTTACATAAATTAAACAAAATTTAAATCATATATATATTGAATATAAATTTTCAAATTTTTTAAAATATTGTAAATATATTTTAAATTTACTTAATAATAAGAAATTACAATCTAGCCTATAGTTAAGTTTAGATTTAAACAAATTACTATGTAGCCTATAGTAAAATTTAGATTTAAAAATTCAAACTTACTATTAGCGAGATTATCTATTGGAAAGTATATAAATGTATTCATACCGTGAATATTAAAAAACTAAGAGTTATGATATAGTGATATCGAAGTTCAAGTTTTTATTCTTAGCTTTTTATTTTTACTGGATGACACAATTTCGGAGTGCTTGAATGTAATTTGAATTTTATGAAATACCAATAAATGTAAATAGCTAATCTTCATCAAATTTCTAAAATAACCCACAATCACTGACCAGCATTCAATTAAAAAAAAAATGGATAACTTCTAATAGTCGCACCTGAAAAATTCCGACCTCTTGGCACGCACGTCCAATAGCTCTAACAACTTGGAGGCGGTCAGGGCCTTCGAGGCCGGAAATGTCGATAACAGGAGGATCATATTCCGGAATGCCAACTGTTCTACAGGCAGTTGGACGCTCGTCCGCAGGAAAAATATAGTTGTCGGGAAGTACCTGCACACCCACCACCTCAGCTAGATGTTTGACGCTTCTGAACTTCAAACCGGTTTTGGTTACCTCTTCAGGGACCTCAATACGGCCAGCACCATCCCTCCTCCTCAGATTACACGAAACGGTAGCCATTGAAGAGTGACAAGTAGAACATTAATTGATGAGGCAACCAACTGGAAGGAGAGAATTTTTGAAGCGGGCAGAGAGACTTGAATAATGAATGGAAACGAGACTTGCAATGATTGGAAACGAAAACTAATGACTCAGCGGAGCAAAATAATTCTGAGGGGATGGCTCTCCCCCACTCTCCGGCCATTATTTATAGCAGAACTTGTGATGTATAAAGCGTTAAATCGATTCCGAAATCCAAAAAAAAATTTGCCACCGCCAAAATTCCCCTTCTATTTCTGGCGTTAAAAGCCCCAGGAAGAGGACTATCCATCCATGTTATTTTCGAAAATTTTCAGGTTTCCAGCCGATTTCTGCTGTAAAAGACCCAGGAAGTGGATGGTTTTAAAGAGAATACTCTAACCATGTTATTTTGAAGAGAGTATTCTAACCATGCTATTTTTGAACTTTTCAGGTTCCCCTCTTATTTCTGCCAGTAAAACACCAAGGAAGTGGATCGTTTTCCAGAGATGCTCCACCTATCTTACTTTTTATTCTTTCATGTATATTTTTCAGATTATTGTGGTTAGTATTTCATTATTTATAACCATGTTCAGAAATTGTAAATATTCATTATTGTAAAATAATAAAAAATGGTAATTTTATTAGAAATTATATAAATATATTATTATTATTATTATTATTATTAAATATTGATTCTTAATAATAATATAATGAAATTTATTGAATAATCTATCAAAATAATATGGGAAAATTTATTTAAATTGGTATTTGACATTGACGTTTTTATTATTCAGTAAGAAAAATATTTGAACTTCTTCTATAGCTATTCAATAATAACATAGTTATCCAATAATAACATAATTAGATTAGATCAATCATATAAGCTTATCCAAAATAACATGGAAATCTTGTTTAAATTAGAATTGGTAATTGTAATTATTATATAACCATATAATGAGATTAAGAAGGTTTTACATAATTAGATTATATGAATCATATAAACTTCTCCAAAATAACATGGAAATCTTGTTTAAATTAGAATTGGTAATTGTAATTATTATATAATCATATAATGAGATTAATAAGGTTATACTAAACGATATGGGAAATTTTATATATATATTTTCATGGGGTGGTTGAACTAAATAATGGGTGAAACGGTGAGGTGATGCGGTGGTTGAACCAAATAATGGGTTAAACGGTGAGGGAATATGTATCGTCCGTGTGATCTAAGTTAATGTGAGGTGGTATGTGGAGCACATGTATTTCTATTGCATAAGTTTTGAGATGGTTGGTCATTTAATTATATGCACAAGGGGTACCAACAACTTGTTGTTAGTAGTTTTGGGTATGAGAGCTCCTGAAAGTGGTAGAGGAGAAGAAACGTTTCTGAAGGCCATAACTTTATGTAAACGTTTTTTGTTATGGTTTTGGGAGGATTTGAATGCTACCTGCAATAATAGATTTCATGCTCATATTGGTAGAAGAGTTTCATCCTTCCTGGGAGAGGTAGATTGTAATGTACCCCGGTAACCTCACATGTAAAAGCAGGGAGTTAGAATTTTTTATACAAATTACCCACAAGTAATTATCCAATTCACTACTCCACAATTCCTCATTAACCATTAGATATAATGTTCATTAGTACATCAAATAAATTGCAACTAAAGATAGTAAGTTTGCATAACCATTAACCACCACTGTGGTAGTTTATTAACATAACTGTCTCATGAATCCATGCATCCATTTCACGATTTCCTTCACCATATTAGTTAACCTCATACTTGGACGTTATGGTTAGGCCATCAAATAAAGAATCATCAACATCAAGGATTCATCATCATCAACTGACACAAAAGGCAATCACACCACTGAACACCAATATACCCAGGAAACCTCGTAGGGTGAAAACCAGCAAACATTTAATCTTATTATTAAATGCTCGTGAGGGTTTTCACCACTTACTCAATGGCTTATAAGGGATTCCATCACTTAACCATTGTTATAAAATCATTACAATGAATTATCATTAAGTTGTCACATAACTAGCTAAAAGCTAATACATTTTCCATGAAACCCTTTTCTTACATACCACCACATGCAACATTCCTTGTGGCATGATTTTTCTAGCAATGGATGATCCTGCAACTCGAACTCATATGCATGGACCATTAATCCTTTTCCTGCCACATTGTTAAACATCACTTTCCTTTAGCACCAACTGTCATCGTTTCCTGTCAATGTAGGTTGTCAAAAAGCTTTGGCAACAATATTAGATACATTATTAATCATTCAATAAGCAACCTCTAAAAGTGATCTTTTAACATCTACTCTTTTGCATGAGCAAGCATAACATACTAATTGACTAGTACATATATTCAAGTAAATTCTTGTTCTACTTTTCATAATGCTTATTCACACTAATGCAAATTTCTCTTTAAGAGATCTAACCACTAGTTTTACAAGTCCATGTTTCCCTTTAAAACATATAACACATTAGTTATGTTTACATACAGGGAATAAACTATTGTTTCTGCGCCTTTGCACATGCGTTCCTTCCACATAGTTATTTTCCAAGAAATTAACATAGTTTCTTTAACATACAAAGAACACATCTCCATAACACAATGACTATTCTTTGAGTATCCAATAGCTTATCTTATAGCCCTTATTTTATATATGCAACGCATATTCCCTTCTCTAGAACTCTACCATCATTTCATGTGAACATTTACTTACTTCTTTCTTAAAGGAAGTCATCATAACCCCATTTCTCTATCTTCCTATAAGTGAGTTCCTCATGCTTTCCTTTTAAGAAATTATTATAGATTCCATCTTTATGCATAAAAATTCAAGAAACAATAACATGGTTAACTTAACCTTTTATGCACTAAATTTTTTCAAGAAAGTTAACATAATCACTTTCTCTACATACACACAAAAACATCTTTCCAAAATCACAATAGCTACCCTTATGTGCATGCAACTTGTGTTTTTCCTAACACAATTACTTTTACCTCAATGCACATAATCTTTTCATGAAACAAGTATGGATTCTGATATGATATGAACACTATTCATATGTCTTTTAAGAATAGGAAACTCTATTTTTGTTTCAATAGATCTCTCATACAATCCATCATTTTTATACATGAAGTATGCACACTTTTCTAAATGAAACTATATTTAAGTGTATATAAAACATATTCCTTCTTAAAGAAAGTTAGGAATGAATATCTATGTGCCTAGAAGCACATCATTAGCTATTTCTATCATGCATGTAATGCATAATTATTTCACTAGAAACTTAGAAACTAGCTAGGATCACTATGCAATTAGCATATATCCTTTTCCAAGAAAATTTTATTAAATAAAAATACATATTTTAATTCAAGGAAATCTTGGCCACTTTTCACACTATGTCCTCGGGGAGTTTATATGCCTCATCTTCTTTTCTCAAGAAGATATTTTGGCTATATTTAACAAGGATTTTATTCCAAGAAAATGACAAGAGACAAGCATTTCACACACAAGACTCACATGTAGTCTTTCTAGGAGGAACCACCTATTTTCTTTACTAAGAAAACATATAAAATAATCAATCTTTTACATGCATTAAAATATTTTCTTTACCAAGAAAACTTATAAAATATTCATTCTTTAACTCCATGCATTAACATGTTTTCTCTACCAGGAAAAGATATAAAATAATCAATCTTTACTCCATGCATTATCATATTTTCTCTACCAAGAAAAACATATAAACAATCAATCTTTACTGCAGAAAGCAACCCCATGATATTTTCCAACCATTTAATAAAACACAACTTATTATTCTCTATAAAGAATGCAGTTACTTATCTTATCCTTGGCATCCTCCTTACCTCCATCACCGTGCATGGCATAGCTAATCTCTTTAGTTTTATAGCAGAATCTTCATGAAAGCGCCTTCAGCATCATGTGTGTCAATGTACCATGATTCATAGTGTTTGGAATCATTGTGCCTGAATCAAATATCGGGCTCCTTGTGCCAACGAATCCTGAACAATCATCAATCCTTATCTGACTTCCTCGCCATTAAATCTTCTGTCACCAATTCGGGTGATTATGTGTACAGTTTTTTGTCACCACAATGAAGCAAACGTGCTTTCCAGAGATATTGAATAAGCTACCGCCCTGGCCTATTCAATGATTTCCATCAAGTAAAACAGAGGAAATCGGAATCCAGAAACTGTTTTTTTGGGTACAACATGGAAGATTTATTACTTGAAAAACAACCTGAAATTTCTTCAGTGCAAAGAATTAATGATTTGTCTGCCACTTCGTCCCTAAAATAATTGGTAACCAACTTTGTTTTCGGAAGCTGTACTGATTTCATCCTCCTCTCCCGTATTTCTGTTAGGGTGCTGGCCGATCCATAGTTATGAGATGCGGAAAAATATATCAGAAGAGTGGCACGTTTGAAACATAAATTATCGGAGAAAAAGAGGAAGTACCAAGAATTAGTTTTATAACTGATTCTTAATTTTAAAATTACTTTTACACAGAGTTATTTATGATAGGGATATTACGTACTCCCCTCCTTAACAAGAACACTGTCCTCGGTGTTCATCTCTCGTTGGAACTTTAGATTTTACTCATGATATAACCATCTAAACAGCACAAAAAGGTGATCCTTCCTCTTTCAAATCAAAGATTTCATTCCAAGGAATGACAATAAACAAAATAGTAATGTTATAACATAAGAAAGATCAATAGTTATAAGCATTTATAATTGCAAAAATATGCAAGTTCTAATTGGCACCACTTGGCCCTTATTCAAATTCAAAAACCAACCTCTATATCAACTTACCATTACTTACCATCTACTCTTGAAAATCATGAGCACTTTCGCGTAAGCATTCTAATAGTGGTTGGATAACCCATCAACCCTCCATGGTAAGTAATCCTGTAATGTATGACTAACAAATTCAACCGCATTAGTCACAATATTTTGAGTCAAATGAAATACTTTTGACTATCAATCAATTGTGCCATGTTAGATGACTTTTAAATCACAGTACTTTTACAAGTACTTAAATTAATTCTCACAGTGTGCTCCACGTGCACACTAAATTAATTCTCACTAAAGACATCCATAAAGTACTTCTAAAAGTACCAAAAGAGCACCTAGCTCTCTAATCATCAAAACAGTCAATCACTGCATCATTTGAAAATTCTCGTAGCCCCTACTAAGACTTTCACAAGATTAGTAATACAATAAAGGAATTAAAATTTCCAATAACTCCTTATTGAGAACTAAGCTCATTATATGTTAAATGTGCATAACGTATTTTATATAACTATATATAGAATTCATTTTTAGCATAACATATAACTGATTAGTTAATTTCTTTAGCTATGAGAACCATAATAGGCTAAAGAATTCCCAACCCATGGGAACTAGTTTCCACAACCAGATCGAGTCATTTCCACATCCAGACAGTTTCTTGGATAGAGACCTTACGAGGTCTAACATAGAATTCCACTGGCCAACCAGCTCAAGAATTCCAATGACCACATAGGGTCCAATATAGGATTCCTCTTAGCAGCGTCCTACCTATTCCTCTGACAACGTCCCGTCTATGAGGAATTTTGGGCCTCCTCCAACAGGCCCCAAATCAACAGAGTTGCCTTAGGCCTTTTACCCTCTTCACCATCTTGGTAAACTCTTTTCCTTTACTGAGATCATTGATCTCTAGGTAGAGGAAATCCGGGCAGACAAGTACCATCAACCCCTCCGGGCAGGTAACTTCCGTCAACCCAAGGCATTAAATCCATGCAGACAAGTACCATCAACCCCTCCGGGCGGGTAACTTCCATCAACCCAAGGCATATCTTGGCAGACAAGTACCATCAACCCCTCCGGGCAGGTAATTGCCATCAACCCAACTATCTGCAACTGTCTGGCATGTTAAATTTCTCTTTTATTACTCTTTCTAAAAGTAATTACGTAATGAACGATATGAACATTATCATTAACAAAATAAACATGCATGTACACCATGCATTTACACTTAACCCTCATCATGGGTCCACAACATCTAGATTGATGGGAAACATATCTATCAGACATGTTGTATGCATTCATATTTCCAAATAACACACTTCATGCATATCTTATAACATTATTCTTTCTCATTTATGATTGCAATTCACATTGCAACAATTTACGTGACGAGTTTTCTTGTTTCCATTAAGCTACCACTACTTAATCCTATCAGCAACGTTAGTTATAAATATGCATCAGTTAACAAGTATTCAATTTCCAAAAGATTTCATGCATACAATATCGTCATGTATAATAGCATACACAAATATTCATTAATGTATAAATGTCAACAATAGTTGAGTTAACAATCTAACCATTTCCAATTTCCCATAGTCTGTTGTCTTAATCCAAATCGTCATTAATGGTGTATTATCTTACGTTTAGTATGGCCAGCATTGGACATGCATCATTAATATAATTAAGCATAATCAAGGTGTTCTGACCAACCCTTGGTTCAACATGCATAACCAACAAATTAAACCACCCTTACCGGAAGCAATTCCTCTACTTATGCAATTAGAAGCATGATCCCCTAAGTGTCACACATGCACCAGAGTTACCACTTGATGTTAGATGCAACAACTATCTTAACACTACTATGTGACCATTTCAGAATAATGACTTCAAGGAGACATTACAAAAATCATTAACATCAACACGCTATAGTTATCATTTTCCAACTCCTTAGGCATGGTCAAAGGAATACTCACATGCACGTCAAGCGCTATCTAGTCATCACCAGACTTAGCGTCTTCTACAAGATTCTAGCACTCAAAGCCTGCGTTATCTGGTCATCACCAGACTTAGTGATTCTTTTCCCTTCTCCGTCTGTCCCTACAGCACGATCTTCTTCCTTCTCCTTGCTTCCTTTTCCTTTGGAAGCATCTATAGTTGGGGAAGGGAGTTAGAGTTTACTAACAACGACATTAACACAGGTAGTCTATTTATGAATAATTATCGCATGTAATTATACCATGAATGGGTCCTAGAAATGTTACCCACTGAACATGCCTCTACAATTAACTTCACACTAGAATGCAACATGTATAAGAAATTTGTCATTCCCATAGTAGAGATAAATTCAACCATCATTAAATCGACGCTCCAATGGTTTTAATCTCACAACAAGTAATGATTAACATCAAACACATACCATGCTAGTGAATTTCAATTAATTAGAGGGAAACACCATTAAATCTATTAAGACATAAGCATATACTATTCATCATGCATTCTCATGGTGAATAAAATTAAGAACTCTTCTCATAAACAAGTGGAACTATAGCACAGAGAGAGTAAGAATCATCATACACACATTCCATGCATGTGACATCAATCAACCATCACTTGTTTACGAATTGTAATAATCTTAAATCCAATTCAATCAATGCATATAAGTTCTATGGGTTAGTCATACAACACTAACCAATCTCAACTACCAATCATCTTCATGCATCCATGACAAGACTGAATCAAAAATCAGTTATTACAATCAAGTCTCACTACTTGACTCATTGTTTACTTTCAAGTCTAAAGGGGTTCTTACAATGTCTTTTTAAAACACTATATCATCATAATCAAGGACATTCCCCATATTTTACATTCATGCATTGACTCATTAAAATTAGTTCATTGTAACTTCAATCATGTTCATTAAATGCATCATTGTTACTGCCATATTTGCAAATCAAAAGTTGGTAGTTGATTGTCACTTTCCTCAATGAGTGTTCAATATTGTTCTTAAGTGTGACACAAGTTTTATTGTCTTTTTGCTCATCAGGAATCCAATGTCATGAACTTAGTTATGCAACAATTTTATTACTACTACTCGAAGAAGTTATAAACATGAATCACACATATCATGCCGAAATTAGTGTACTACGTAAATCAATATGTGAATGGTTAAACTCATAGCTGAGTTAATGACCACTGACAGCGTACCTCAATTTCTTTTCCGCTTACCAATTCCCAAAGGTGCCAGTACTTCAACCTTTAGCTCTAATACCACTTGTAATGTATCTCGGTAACCTCACATGTAAAAGCAGGGAGTTAGAATTTTTTATACAAATTACCCACAAGTAATTATCCAATTCACTACTCCGCAATCCCTCATTAACCATTAGATATAATGTTCATTAGTACATCAAGTAAATTGCAATTAAAGATAGTAAGTTTGCATAACCATTAACCACCATTGCGGTAGTTTATTAACATAATTGTCTCATGAATCCATGCATCCATTTCATGATTTCCTTCACCATATTAATTGACCTCATACTTGGACATTATGGTTAGGCCATCAAATAAAGAATCATCAACATCAAGGATTCATCATCATCAAATGACACAAAAGGCAATCACACCACTGAACAACAATATACCCTGGAAACCCCATAAGGTGAAAACCAACAAATGTTTAATCTTATTACTAAACGCTCGTGAGGGTTTTCACCCCTCACTCAATGTCTTATAAGGGATTCCATCCCTTAACCATTGTTATAAAATCATTACAATGAATTATCATTAAGTTGTCACATAACTAGCTAAAAGCTAATACATTTTCCATGAAACCCTTTTCTTACATACCACCACATGCAACATTCCTTGTGGTGGATTGTTCTAGCAATGGATGATCCTGCAACTCGAACTCATCTGCATGGACCATTAATCCTTTTCCTCCTACATTGTTAAACATCACTTTCCTTTAGCACCAACCGCCATCGTTTCCTGTCAATGTAGGTTGTCAACAAGCTTTGGCAACAATATTAGATACATTATTAATCATTCAATAAGCAACCTCTAAAGGTGACATTTGACATCTACTCTTCTGCATGAGCAAGCATAACATACTAGTTGACTAGTACATATATTCAAGTAAATTCTTGTTCTACTTTTCACAATGCTTATTCACACTAATGAAAATTTCTTTTTAAGAGATCTAACCATTAGTTTAACAAGTCCATGTTTCCCTTTAAAAAATATAACACATTAGTTATGTTTACATACAGGTAATAAACTATTGTTTCTGCGCCTTTGCACATGCGTTCCTTCCACATAGTTATTTTCCAAGAAATTAACATAGTTTCTTTAACATACTAAGAACACATCTCCATAACACAATGACTATTCTTTGAGTATCCAATAGCTTATCTTATAGCCCTTCTTTTATATATGCAATGCATATTCCCTTCTCTAGAACTCTACCATCATTTCATGTGAACATTTACTTACTTCTTTCTTAAAGGAAGTCATCATAACCCCATTTCTCTATCTTCCTATAAGTGAGTTCCTCATGCTCTCCTTTTAAGAAATTATTATAGATTCCATCTTTATGCATAAAAATTCAAGAAACAATAATATGGTTAACTTAACCTTTTATGCACTAAAATTTTTCAAGAAAGTTAACATAATCGCTTTCTCTACGTACACACAAAAGCATCTTTCCAAAATCACAATAGCTACCCTTATGTGCATGCAACTTGTGTTTTTCCTAACACAATTACTTTTACCTCAATGCACATATTCTTTTCATGAAACAAGTATGGATTCTGATATGATATGAACACTATTCATATGTCTTTTAACAATAGGAAACTCTATTTTTGTTTCAAGAGATCTCTCATACAAGCCATCATTTTTATACGTGAAGTATGCACACTTTTCTACATGAAACTATATTTAAGTGTATATAAAACATATTCTTTCTTAAAGAAAGTTAGGAATGAATATCTATGTGCCTAGAAGCACATCATTAGCTATTTCTATCATGCATGTAATGCATAATTATTTCACTAGAAACTTAGAAACTAGCTAGGATCACTATGCAATTCGCATATATCCTTTTCCAAGAAACTTTTATTAAATAAAAATACATATTTTAATTCAAGGAAATCTTGGCCACTTTTCACACTATGTCCTCAGGGAGTTTATATGCCTCATCTTCTTTTCTCAAGAATATATTTTGGCTATATTTAGCAAGGATTTTATTCCAAGAAAATGACAATAGACAAGCATTTCACACACACAACTCACATGTAGTCTTTCTAGGAGGAACTACCTATTTTCTTTACTAAGAAAACATATAAAATAATCAATCTTTTACATGCATTAAAATATTTTATTTACCAAGAAAACTTATAAAATATTCATTCTTTAACTGCATGCATTAACATGTTTTCTCTACCAGGAAAACATATAAAACAATCAATCTTTACTGCATGCATTATCATATTTTCTCTACCAAGAAAAACATATAAACAATCAATATTTACTGCAGAAAGCAACCCCATGATATTTTCCAACCGTTTAATAAAACACAACTTATTATTCTCTATAAAGAATGCAGTTACTTATCTTATCCTTGGCATCCTCCTTGCCTCCATCACCGTGCATGGCATAGCTAATCTCTTTAGTTTTATAGCAGAATCTCCATGAATGTTCCTTCAGCATCATGTATGTCAATGTACGATGATTCATAGTGTTTGGAATCATTGTGCATGAATCAAATGTCAGGCTCCTTGTGCCAGCGAATCCTGAACAATCATCAATCCTTATCTGACTTCCTCGCCGTTAAATCTTCTGTCACCAATTCGGGTGATTATGTGTACAATTTTCTGTCACCATAATGAAGCAAACGTGCTTTCTAGAGATATTGAATAAGCTACCACCCTGGCTTATTCAATGATTTTCCATCAAGTTAAATAGAGGAAATCGGAATCCAGAAACTGTTCTTTTGGGTACAACACAGAAGATTTATTACTTGAAAAACAACCTGAAATTTCTTCACTGTAAAGAACTAATGATTTGTCAGCCACTTCGTCCCTAAAATAATTGGTAACAAACTTTGTTTTCGGAAGCTGTATTGATTTCATCCTCCTCTCCCATATTTCTGTTGGGGTGCTGGTCGATGCCATAGTTATGAGATGCGGAAAAATATATCAGAAGAGTGGCACGTTTGAAACATAAGTTATCGGAGAAAAAGAGGAAGTACCAAGAATTAGTTTTATAACTGATTCGTAATTTTAAAATTACTTTTACACAGAGTTACTTATGATAGGGATATTACATATTCCCCTCCTTAACAAGAACACCGTCCTCGGTGTTCATCTCTCATTGGAACTTTAGATTTTACTCATGATATAACCATCTAAACTGCACAAAAAGTGATCATTCCTCTTTCAAATCGAAGATTTCATTCCAAGGAATGACAATAAACAAAATAGTAATGTTATAACATAAGAAAGATCAATAGTTTTAAGCATTTATAATTGCAAAAATATGCAAGTTCTAATTGGCAGCACTTGGCCCTTATTCAAATTCAAAAACCAACCTCTATATCAACTTACTATTACTTACCATCTACTCTTGAAAATCATGAGCACTTTCGCGTAAGCATTTTAATAGTGGTTGGACAACCCATCAACCCTCCATGGTAAGTAATCCTGTAATGTATGACTAACAAATTCAACCGCATTAGTCACAATATTTTGAGTCAAATGAAATACTTTTGACTATCAATCAATTGTGCCATGTTAGATGATTTTTAATTCACAGTACTTTTACATGTACTTAAATTAATTCTCACAGCGTGTTCCACATGCACACTGAATTAATTCTCACTAAAGACATCCATAAAGTACTTCTAAAAGTACCAAAAGAGCACCTAGCTGTCTAATCATCAAAACAGTCAATCACTGCATCATTTGAAAATTGTCTCAGCCCCTACTAAGACTTTCACAAGATTAGTAATACAATAAAGGAATTAAAATTTCCAATAACTCCTTATTGAACACTAAGCTCATTTTCTGTTAAATGTGCATAACATATTTTACACAACTATATATAGAATTCATTTTTAACATAACATATAACTGATTAGTTAATTTCTTTAGCTATGAGAACCATAATAGGCTAAATAATTCCCAACCCATGGGAACTAGTTTCCACAACCAGATTGAGTCATTTCCACATCCACACAGTTTCTTGGATAGAGACCTTACCAGGTCTAACATGGAATTCCACTGGCCAACCAGCTCAAGAATTCCAACGACCACATAGGGTCCAATATAGGATTCCTCTTGGCAGCGTCCTGCCTATTCCTCTGACAGCGTCCCGTCTATGAGGAATTTTGGGCCTCCTCCAACAAGCTCCAAATCAACAGAGTTTCCTCAGGCTTTTTACCCTCTTCATCATCTTGGCAAATTCTTTTCCCTTACTGAGATCATTGATCTCTAGGGAGAGGAAATTCGGGCAGACAAGTACCATCAAACCCTCCGGGCAGGTAACTGCCATCAACCCAAGGCATTAAATCCGGGCAGACAAGTACCATCAACCCCTCCGGGCGGGTAACTGCCATCAACCCAAGTCATATCTTGGCAGACAAGTACCATCAACCCCTCCGGGCAGGTAATTGCCATCAACCCAACTATCTGCAACTGTCTGGCATGTTAAATTTCTCTTTTATTACTCTTTCTCAAAGTAACTACATAATGAACCATATGAACATTATCATTAACAAAATAAACATGCATGTACACCATGCATTTACACTTAACCCTCATCATGGGTCCACAACATCTAGATTGATGGGAAACATATCTATCAGACATGTTGTATGCATTCATATTTCCAAATGACACACTTCATGCATATCTTATAACATTATTCTTTCTCATTTGTGATTGCAATTCACATTGCAACAATTTACGTGACGATTTTTCTTGTTGCCATTAAGCTACCACTACTTAATCCTATCAGCAACGTTAGTTATAAATATGCATCAGTTAACAAGTATTCAATTTCCAAAAATTTTCATACATACAATATCGTCATGTATAATAGCATACACAAATATTCATTAATGTATAAATGTCAACAACAGTTGAGTTAACAATCTAACCATTTCCAATTTCCTATAGTCTGTTGTCTTAATCCAAATCGTCATTAATGGTGTATTATCTTACGTTAACTATGGCCAACATTCGCCATGCATCATTAATATAATTAAGCATAATCAAGCTGTTCTGACCAACCCTTGGTTCAACATGCATAACCAACAAATTAAACCACCCTTACTGAAGCAATTCCTCTACTTATGCAATTAGAAGCATGATCCCCTAAGTGTCACACATACACCTGCCTACTCATTGATGCTTGTGGGTTGTGCATCTATCCTAGGGATCTTTTTGTTGTATTGGTCTTTCTGGTTTTTATCTATGAGAATGTTTTTACATTTTATCAAAAGTTTATGTGTTCTTCTTCTAATCAACAAATTTGATAGGAGTGAGATTGGAAGATAGGGATGAGATTGGAAGAATACCAAATTTTGGACATGTATCATGTAATATTTTGATTAATTAATAGAAGGTATATATATATATTCAAGTTGTTTAAGAAATTTGTTTATTTTATTTTTATGTGTTTTACGAACTTTTGTGGCCACTATCATTAGTAGAGCATAACCCCAAAAGGGTCAAGGATAATTAATCATCGATCTCCCATTAGCAAGGCACTTTAATGACTAGAAATCAATCTAAATGATTTATTTTTTTTTAATTATTATCAAAAATGAATCCAAAAAATGATTAGAAACACGATTTTAAGTTATATAAATTTATTATTTGAAATATAAAAATAAAGTCAACATCCTTAAATACCTTTAATGCAATTAAATTATAATGATAAAGATTGATATTTATGATTATATCACATCTAAAATAATTTTATAAAAATAATTTATATTAAATTTCAATTTAAAAATACAATTTTCTCTACTATCATCTTGAATATCAGAAGAAAAAATAAATAAATAAATAAACAAAATTTATTAAAACTTTTAAACTAAAAATTCACAATAATAGAGTTCAGGCTTCTGTGATCCATATCAAGATTGTGAGAGATTTTTCAGCGAAAATCACATGGAGTATCATTTGTCGACGCGTTTCGAACCAACTAGTGTGGTTCATCGTCGGGACAAGTTGAAGAAACAGATCCAGCTTAGCATGATAAATAGCCTGAGCAGAGTCTCCAACGGCTAGATTGATTAACGACTAATTTTGACCTTAGGAGCCAGGTCAAAATTATAATTTATTAATTTAATATTTTTACTATTTTTATTATTATTTTTCTATGGAAATAAGTTAAATTAGGTAAATGGTTGGTTTTAAAAAGGAATTTATTTATAAAAATTAATAAATATAATTATAATACTAGGTTATTAAAAGTTAGGATTAATCATTTCAATGGTTGATTTGAAAAGAAAAGAAAATTTTATTTATTTATTTAAATTATTTAATAATTAACATTGGTATTATACATATATATATAAATATTTTTATACTTAAAATCATAATAATAGGTTGACGAGTATTTTTATTCAAATAATTTAATGGTTAGTTTATTCAAAAGATGTTACGTTAGTTAGAAAATTAGTTAAAAATAATTAGATTAGAATTTCAACGTAAAATTAGTTATATAAAGGACCTTAAGGTAATGTAAAATATATATAAAATTAATTGAAAAGGGAGCTGATTTCTAAGTACTATCAAAGTTAAAAGCAAATTGGAAAAAAGTAATAAAATAAAAGGGAACAATAAATAATATTAAATAAATAAAAATCAGATCAAAATAATGTCAGTTAAAAAAAAAAAAAATTAAAAAATTAAATAAACAAATAAATAAATAAATAAATTAAAATTAAAAATAATAATAATAATAAATAAATAAATAAAAAATAAAAATAAAAATAATAATAATAATAATAATAATAATAATAATAATAAATAAAAATAAAGAAATATAAATAATAAATAAATAAGTAAAAATGAAATAAAGTAATAATAATTAAAAATAAAGATAAAAGAAAAAACCTAAAGAGGAGGGCGGAAAAACGACTAGGACGAGAGTGCGGGGACCCAACACCTACTGACTTTCCAGCCATCCTCTCTATTGAGATTGCTTGGTCTCTTTTCAATCTCAAGCGCTTCCCTAAATTTTCGATGATGGAAATGCGAGACCTTAGCAATAACACTAGCCTCCTCAATACAAACATGATGATTGGTTTTCTCAGCATGTTCAGCTAAAGCGGAAGACTTAGCACTCCTATGCCTCAGATCCGCTGCGTGCTCGCTAATCCTTTGATTAATGGAGCGACCAGTCTCCCCATTAATCAAAGGATTAGCGAGCACGCAGCGGATCTTAGGCATAGGAGAGCTAAGTCTTCCGCTTTAGCTGAACATGTTGAGAAAACCAATCATCATGTTTGTATTGAGGAGGCTAGTGTTATTGCTAAGGTCTCGCATTTCCATCATCGAAAATTTAGGGAAGTGCTTGAGATTAAAAAGAGACCAAGCAATCTCAATAGAGAGGATGGCTGGAAAGTCAGTCGGTGTTGGGTCCCTGCACTCTCGTCCTAGTCGTTTTTCCGCCCTCCTCTTTAGGTTTTTTCTTTTATCTTTATTTTTAATTATTATTACTTTATTTCATTTTTACTTATTTATTTATTATTTATATTTCTTTATTTATATTTTATTATTATTATTATTATTATTATTATTATTTATTTTTATTTATTTTTTTATTTATTTTTTATTATTTATTTATTTATTTATTTTTTTAACTGATATTATTTTGAACTGATTTTTATTTATTTAATATTATTTATTGTTCCCTTTTATTTTATTACTTTTTTCCAATTTGCTTTTAACTTTGATAGTTCTTACAAATCAGCTCCCTTTTCAATTAATTTTATATATATTTTACATTACCTTAAGGTCCTTTATATAACTAATTTTACGTTGAAATTCTAATCTAATTATTCTTAACTAATTTTCTAAATAATGTAACATCTTTTGAATAAACTAACCATTAAATTATGATTGAATAAAAATACTCGTCAACCTATTATTATGATTTTAAGTATAAAAATATTTATATATATGTATAATACCAATATTAATTATTAAATAATTTAAATAAATAAATAAAATTTTCTTTTCTTTTCAAATCAACCATTGAAATGATTAATCCTAACTTTTAATAACCTAGTATTATAATTATATTTATTAATTTTTATAAATAAATTCCTTTTTAAAACCAAACATTTACCTAATTTAACTTATTTCCATAGAAAAATAATCATAAAAATAGTAAAAATATTAAATTAATAAATTATAATTTTGACCTGGCTCCTAAGGTCAAAATTAGTCATTAATCAATCTAGCCGTTGGAGACTCTGCTCAGGCTATTTATCATGCTAAGCTGACTCTGTTTCTTCAACTTGTCCTGACGATGAACCAGACTAGTTGGTTCGAAATGCGTCGACAAATGATACTCCATGTGATATTCGTTGAAAAATCTCTCACAATCTAAAAATTCACAATTTAAATACATTTAAAACATAAAGAAACCCTATATTTCAAATTTTAATTTATAAATATCTAATAACAACTTTTGATTTACAAATATGTAATAACAACTAAACTACAAACTCTACATAAACCTTATTTATGGAATAAAGAATTCTCTTTACATAGTGATTTCAATATTAAAATTTAAAAATGTATATATGCTTTATCACTCTACGTATTAATTTATTACTTCTTATAAAATAAACTACACTAGGTCTAAAACTTAAATTCAATTGTAAAAATTATCAAGAATAATTTTATACTATTAAAATATATAGATGTTAATTATAGTTCTAAAACTTAAATTCAATTGTAAAAATTGTAAAGAATAATTTTATATTATTAAAATATATAGATGTTAATTATGGTTTTTTTTTATAAAAAAAAATTATTTGGAGTAATTTAATTGGTAATAGTTTAGAAATGAAATCTCAGTCTACCAAAAAAAACTTGAATTTGAATTTTATGTTTTTTTTTTTTTCCGAAGGTGGCAAAACCTATCAAACTCAGGTGTCAAACCAACAGTGAGGACAGCCATCTCTGGCTGCTATCCGCGAATGTCGGTTTGACTCATCACTGTTATCAAGGAAAACCACGCCACCTGTAATAACCCGCTGGTGGTCCGTAAGGGAGCAGGCTTTCACTCCTGCCAAATGCCTCTGGGTCTTGGGCCGTTAACCTGTTTCCTTATGTTATCCTCCAATCGAATATCATTATAATATAAAAATATGATATTAAATTATTTAAAACATTTAATATTCCATATTTGAGTGTCCGTTCCACTCACTATTAAAAAAGCCCACAAAACTAAAAATGTTGATGTATCCTCCGTGAAAAATAAAATATCCACTCAATAGCTTGAACATTGTTTTTTAGACACAGTTAATTTAACACTATTGTCTAAGTAAAAAGGGAAATCATCTGGATCGGAACAATCGCTCTTGCTTGATTCCGTGAATATTGGGCTTCTGCCATTTGGCCTTCCGGGCTTGTGGAGAAACTAAACACCCGCTCCCACGAACACCGCGCTCTCTGCCCGAAACTGCGAATTTAGCGTTCTGTCAGCTAAAGCTGCAAATAGACTGAATTCGTAAGAAAACGACAATATAAATATCTTAATGGAATCTTATGAACATTGATTCGTAAAGTCTCTTTGTTCTCAGAGAGAAAGTCTCTTTGTTCATTTAAACCTAATTATAAAAAATTTCAGTGGGCAGAGGATTAATTCTATCTAGAGGACGTAAACATACAAAATTTTGGGATTACCAAGGAAGCAGATAGATTAAAGGTTATCCATAAAGGGTATAAATGTACAAAATTTCAATAAGCGAGGCATTTTGCATAAATTTTATAAATATCAACTACTACACCATTTTTATGGAAGAACAGAAACCCCCGACAGAAACAGTAGTTATGAAGGTTGTAGTGTAAAGTTTTTTTTTTAATATTTTGAAATATGGTTTGTATTTTTTTTTTGTTGTTTTTTTTATGAGAATTTTTGGAAGATTTTTTGGTCTAATGTTTTAAAAATTTGGCAATAATTTATTGAAATCATAAATTTGATAGGTAATTATCCAAGTGTTCTAGGGGTTTTCCAAGGTGCTAAATCTATATATGGTGTTAAAAAAACTATTTTAAATAACACAAATCAATATTTCACCCCAAAATTTTCCACCAATTCTTACACCAGAAAGTCCAAAAGGTTGCACTAAAGACCACTATTTTTTTTTAAAGATTACATTTATTTGAAATTTAATAAAAATTTGTTAAAATTGTAAATTAGAATTTCTTAATTTACAAAATTTAATATTGTAGAGGGTTTTCAAGATTTGAAATTTATTTATGTAGTCAAACACATATTTTGAGTAACAAAAAATCAAAATCTCACCTAAAATTATATTGCCAAAAAAACTATAACTTCAAATCTTAAAATAGTTAAATTAAGCTTTTATGAAAAGAAGGTTTGACATGTAATAGTAGTAATTATCAAGGAACTGATGAAGGTGTTTTATACAGTTTAATATGGAAGCTCACATTTTTGAACTCTATAAAATAGAGTTGAATATAACATTTAAAAAATTTAAAAGGCAAATATTTTAAAGTTTATTATAAATAAAATATTTTAAATATGTTTTTACGATATGTATAAAAAATGTTGAATATTTCAAATAATTATTTTTACATTTGTATATATGATTAATCTGTAATTCCATTCGCTCTATCTTTCCATTCGCTTTAAGATAGAGGGAAACCATGATATTTAAAAAATATTTCTTTATATATATATAACATGGAAAAATAATATAATGTGTAACATAAACAAAATATTTTAATATCAGTTATATATATATATATATATATATATATATATATATATATATATATATATATATATAGATATAGATATATATTAAAAATAAAAATAAAAATATTTTTTTTTTCAAAATATTTCAATAGTGTATATATATAATAAAACAAGATAGTGCGCTTGTGGCAGTTCAATTGGCAATGACTATGGAAATGATGTATCACCATATTGGAAGCCTTGAATTCAAATCTTGTGCTATCCCCTAATCAGGGTGAGAAATTAGAAGTTAGACAAAAAAAACTTACAAAATTAAAACATTAATCTAATCTATAATACATTTTATAATTCATATAGATATAAACATAAATCTATTATATTAATATTTATTATATTAAATTAAATTATTATAAATGTTCATAATGAAAAATAAACTTCTATTTTTTAACTTTAAAACAAAATTTCCATTTTTTAAAATTTAATCCCTCCTCGTAAATCTATAATTTGGACTCAATATGTATGAAACAACTAAAACTTACTCCATCTAACACTCCCCAAAAACATATAAAACTAACTTAAACTAAAATTTATAAAATACATGAAATAACTAAAACTTACTCCATCTAACACTTCCCAAAAATATATAAAAATAACTTAAACAAAAATTTATAAAATATATGAAATAATTAAAACTTACTCCATTTGACATTTAAATATATAACAGTGTAATAAGATTAAGAAAGTTATACAAAATTTTATGGAAATTTTATTTTTAATATATATATATATATATATATATATATTAACATACATATATATATATATATATATAACCCTTATTCTAACCTTGATTAGCTATTATTGTGAGTTCTACACTTTTTATTGTTCTTGTTCATTTTGTTACACATATAATGATGCGAGTAGTTATAGTATTTATAAATTCATATTCTCTTCAATAATTCGAAACTATAATAACAATTTTTTACTTTATTTTCAGAAACCATGGACTATGAAGCTAGTGAGAATTCAAAGGAAGTATCTAAGGAAAAAGGAAGTTCAAGAAACACGACACCAAATTCTTTAAATGGTATGACAATTTTAGTTTATACTTTGTTACAATCGTTAGACATTGTGTTAATAACTGGTTGTTGATTAATAAAACTGATGGAAATAGCCTTAGGAGTGGGGTTTTAATGAGGACAACCCATACTAACATGGGTATCTTTTTTTTTCCAAGCAATTTTAGCTAGGTGATAACTTTTGGTGTCATATAGTAAACTTGAATAACATATGTACTCATTTATTATTGTGCGTGTAAATGGAAATCGCGTATAAGGTTTTTTAATACTATTTGTTATTTCATGTCTTCCATGTTTTTCTTTCTAGAAATTGTGGAAACTGGTGTGCGTGAAATTCGAGGTAAAGTAGCGAAGAACCCAAACTGGTGGTTTCTTTTCCTAGAAATTTTACCCAAGTGATAACTTTTGGTGTCATATGGTAAACTTGCATAGCATATGTACTCATTTATTATTGTGCATGTAAATGGAAATAGTATATTATAAGGTTGTTTAATAATATTTGGTATTTCATGTATTCCATAATTTTTTTTTCTAGAAACTGCGAAATCTTGTGTGCCTGAAATTCGAAGTAAAGTAGTGAAGAAGAAACAAAAAAAAGTGATATACAAACATTGCCTCCTTCAACTGGTATCGTGGTTTTATATTTTATGTACACTCTCTTAGAAATGGTTAGATTTGGTGCTTTTTCAATATTTATAAGAACATTGTGTGACAATATTTGAAATTATATTTTCATTTTGATTAATGCAAATATTTTTTGTTTTTATTTGTAGAATTGGTTAATCCAAAATCAAATGAAATGTTACAACCATCACTTAAGAAAAAGAAAATTTATTCAACTCAAAAGGCAGTATCAATAACACCACCTACTTTTACTTTTGAAATGATTAAAAAATAAAATACATATAATAAATATGAGTTTGCACAAGATTGGTACATCCAAATAGAAGCTCCCATGAATATGTTTCCTGATATGTATCTATTTGGATCAATAGATGGAAACGAACCAGAGATATTAGGAATAATAATTAATTGTTATGCTTACAATGAAAATGACATTCACTTTCAAGTGGAAATGATTAAAGAAAATGAGGTAAAATTAATTTCATGTCAAATGGAGTATAGAAATTTTAGACTAGATTTGATTGAAGCTTCAAGTACTGATTCAACAAATACGATAAAGAATTCAATGTTCAAGTTGGATAACTATGAGAGCTTCTCTAAATCTAGACTAAATAGTTGTGCAGATCTTTTAAAACGCATCACCACTGTTCTAAGATATCGCTATGTAAGAAGTAAAAAAGCATCATCTATACTTCTTCATTTACAACAAAAAGGTAAATTTCTTGATAAAATACCAGATGATAAAATTGATTCTCAATTACTTGCTTTGGGAAGAGTATATTTATCTGATTTGGAGGAGAACATAATAGAAAGTGATTTCAAGCCCACTACAGAATTTCAAAAAACTAGGAAAGTTGAATTTGAGACAACAAACCTTGCAAATCAATGTGATGAGATTCATGAAGCCTTCAAGCATTGCTATCTATTTTCAAACTACTTTAATAGAAAAGTAGTTGTTGAATGATGTAAAGAAGCCCCCAAAGTGTTCAAATTAAGATCACGAGATGATTTAAATGTTCAAGTATTAGTGAAATCATTCCTAGAAAAATTTCAAACCTCATTACCCGATGCTCTTGTGATTCCATTTGAAATCAATGAGCTTGATCCATTGGTCAACTCTATCAAAATTATAAATGCGACATATCTAAATTCTAAGAATATCAATTTTTGGATAGTTGATAGTCAACATACCATTCAAGCAATGAAAGAAATTTTAACAAATCCTAAATATAATGTATCGACAGAAGTGAAAAAAAATATATAAAAAAAATGTAATGCTCGATTCTTGCATCCATCAGTTGAACCCACTGAGGTGATCTACATTTGTTGTCAATCAAATTCTGCAAATAAGGTATTCTTCAAAACTCCATTTATTGATTGTGTGCGCTGGGCAAGACATTTCTTAATTTCCAATGACAAATTAAAGAAAAGGAGGATTGGATGTTCTAAGATAGCTGAAGACAAGGTATGTAATTTCAATTATTTTTACATTTAAAATTCTATTATTGTATCTATTTTTATTGTAGATAAATGACTAAAGCTGATAATATAAGTCATATTTTCTCATATTTATAATGATTTCTCATTAGATTATAACACCTTATTTAGTTTCATTTTTACATTGAATTCTTATTAGTTTATATTTATTATTTTACCAGGTTGATGATGAAATGTTGTGCTCATTCTTCGACTGTCCAATTACAAATTTTTCTGATAAAAAAATTCTCTTATATCTTGATGAAACTATTTGGGATAAATGGGACATTGTTTTTAACTATTACTAACTAGGCACATTAAAGTGTTCTCCAAGCCAACCTGATTTTGAGAACTACAATAGAAATAGTCTACACAGTTTGACAACAACTACTCTTCGGCCCCTTTAGGGATTAGCCATGGAAGAAATTGCTTCAGTAGCAGATAAGCTATTGGATGGAACCATTTGGTTTTCTATTCCACTTAATCATCCAACAAATGCCATAAAATTAAAATATTATTGTTCTAAATTGAAAACCAACATAACAATATTGGATGCAATGGTTACATATTGTCAAAGTCATGATCAAAACTTGAACGAGATGACTCTTACCACATTCAACATTATTGAGCATTATGAAATTAATGATATCATATTTACCAATTTTTGCAACATGGTGGAAGGTTCTACTTATGTCAAAGGAACACGTAATACAGAGATAGAGTCCCTTTCTCAGCAAGCATGTGGATTCCTTGACAGAATGATAAATGGATCAACAAGTGTTCAACAGGTTGATAACAATTTTGAATTTGGTTGTCATTTTGGGGGGCCCGATCTTTTGTCAACACTTTTGCACTTTTTTCCATGTTAGTTACAACTAGTTTTACATGCTGGCCTTGTTGTTTTGGATACACTGGCTTTGAAAAAATAACAATTCCACAAGGGATATTATAATGAATTTTTTTGATTTCTTATCGAAAAAAATGAGTTGAATGACTTTACTACAGATCTCTTAGTAGAACTTTGGTTTTGTAATTATGTACGCCAGTCTTTGGAAATTTCCATAAAGAACTCCAAGTTCAACTATAAAATGACTAGTGGCATTTATGAATATAAGTCCCAAAACAATTATAGTTATGATATGGTTCTTACTATACATTTCTATACTTCAAAATTAAAAATTTTGGAGGCTATAAAATAATCTTACACATTTGAAGACACATTTGATGAAAATGAGAGAGATTAGCATTTCTGGATTGATTTATTGGAAAAACACCAACAATGTAGTGATGCAAAAGTGGTTATTTCTCTTTATGCGAGGAAAAATTTAATCAAGGCCTGTTGTACATATGGAAGAAGAATTTCATGTGTTGTGCAAACAAAGTCACAAAGAATAATCATGTTAAATAATTACAAATATTTTCAACTATCAAATCTGGGATCCATTAACTTCTTGGAAAATTCAGGTACTACAATTCATTTATTTTCTTTCTTATAATACTTTGGATACTATTCTTTTCATATTTCTTAATTGTCAAAGTGTTTACTAAAATGACTAATGATGGAGATTCTAAAACGGAGAATGATGAAAGTGGTAAGCAAAAAAATAATCAACATAGTGCTTATGTTGTTGAAAAAAGTATGGAGATGGAAACAAGAGGAGAAGGAGGAGAGGAAGAAGTTATCATACCAGGTACATAATTTGTTTGGTTTTTGCTCTTGATAATTTTTCAATTTATTTAATTTCCATATTCATAACATTTTTGGATGAATATTATAGGGAATTATGATATGAATGAAATTAGTCAAGACAATGACCATGGAACGATGGAGATAGAAATGGGTATTAATCATTATAACTCTATCTTTTTTTATTTTATTATTATTCTAAATTATTATTTTTATTATTTTGATTCATATCATTTCATATGTTGATTATAGTTGGAAATAAAGAGAATGAATATAATGACCAGGGGACTATCCCACATGTTGGAAATAATACTAAGAGGGGGGGTGAATCAGTATTTGTAAATCAATAATATTTCATTTCCATAAACAGATTTGTATACACTACTTTTGCTAAGTGAGCCAGCATGTAGATGCGACCGTTCTTAAAGCAACCAGCATATATGCAGATAACTTTTGATTTACCCAATTTATCGTGTATTGAACATTAACCAGTATGTCAGAGATTAATTAGACAGTGCAGTAAAAGCAGAATAAAGAATTACATGTAAGCATCACACATGAACACCAGGATATAAGGTGGAAACCCAATGTGAGTAAAAACCACCTACTATTGTCGTCTCTGTCTTCTTTTAATAATAAGAAAAATCTGTTTAAAATCTTGTACTGGTGCAGAATTATACCAGTACGTAGGCTTCTACGTGGAGAAGGCTGCAACCTTCTCTTGTTTTCCAGCTTCTACTGGAAGGGAGCTACAACCCCCTAGCTCTTGTACTAGCCAATATGTTTACTAGTACATAAGTGCCACCCTACAGAAAACTCCACTCTTCTTCTAGAAACCATGTTTCATAAATTTTCAGATTGGATTCTCCTGGAGCACAACACCATAATTTGAAGGCCACGTTTCATCCAATTTTCATATTGGACCCATCAACAACATCATAGCTGCAATACAATCTTCAAGTACATAAACCAATCACTGAAACTCCTGAATATCATCATTCAGAATACTATCACCAAAATACAGTCATCAGAACAGAATCCAGAACTCTGTAACAGCAAACAGAAACAACTGAAACATTCTTCACAAGGTATACGATACTTCCCTGTGTCTAACCAGTGTGTGTACTTGCTTTTGTCAAATTCAACCAGCGTATACATCTGTAAATGTTAATTGATAATTTTACAGCTATACCAGACTTCAGTTATACCCAGATCATAACATTTACAGAATAATATATGCATCAGTATTCAGATCTAGAATATACATGAGAAAAACCACATAATGATAGTTCATTTTACGCCTTAAGATCTCGATCCATCATTAGATCTAATCCCTCATCATCCGCTAAAGTTCATCCTTGGTTCAGATCCAACAATGCACCATAACCAAATAACCCGCATACTAGATCTCACATTTCATTAAATATTCGATACTTGCACACCTTGGCCTAGTGATCTTTTCTTCCTTATATAGTTTTAGGCCTTTCTCAATACCATAGATCAAAACCACTTAGGACCAATACCTTGGACCAAATACCTAGGGTCAATACCTCGGACCAAATACCTTGGACCAATACCATGGGTCAAAATACCTTGGACCAAATACCATGGACCAAAAGCTTAGTTTTCCAACATATACGCGCTTTTCCTTTTGTGAAGATGTGTGTGTACGTATACGTGACTTGTATATAGTAAGCCTACGTGTATATGCAGCTTGGTCAAGGTGAACTTGCGTATACCTCCTTTTCTTCATTCTGTGTAGTCTGGTCTGCAATTCTTTGTTGTTAACCTGTTGTACTGTGATCTTTCAT
This sequence comes from Pinus tabuliformis, assembly GCA_031772625.1. Classification (NCBI taxonomy): domain Eukaryota; kingdom Viridiplantae; phylum Streptophyta; class Pinopsida; order Pinales; family Pinaceae; genus Pinus; species Pinus tabuliformis. The sequence continues at coordinate 146,088,638 of CM062818.1, read as the reverse complement.
CTGAGTGAGTTGCCATCAAGGACAACACTTGTATCATAATGCCAACAATCTCCCCCTTTGGAATTGATGGAAAAAACAACACCAAGTACAACAACAACACCAAGTCACTCTCCCCCTTTGACATCAAGGGAAAAGGGTCACGCTTCCCCTTTGACATACATTATGCTGGTCATGCTCCCCCTGAGTACATGCTGAATTCTATGATATGCTGAAATGTACTGATTGAGCTCCCATGATTGAGTCCATGCTCCCCCTGAGCACAAGAAAAGTTTGCAAAAGTTTTTGTAAAAGAATAACATGACTTTATACATACATCACCAATGACCTTCCTACCACCAATGACTCATACATACATCCATCTCCCAACCAAGTGGGGATATACCAAATTTGACTCATCCACCCAACCAAGTGGGGATATACCAATTGTTTATACATGACAAAAACAAGAAATATTACATCATCCCTCCCATGCATAGTGGGGTTACACATTAGGTCTTTTCATGACCTTTACACGACATTTATAATAAGGACAACCGATCGAAACAAGACCATGATATTCATCATCAACTATCATATACCATATATGATCTGCACCATTAGCAACATCAGGATCAACAACCTATATGCCTCCATCATCAAAAGAGTCACCTGAGTCAAAACAATTATGCAGATCTGTACCACGATCTTCTAAGATAATGCCAACAATGCATTATTAGAAGAATATGCTCCCCCTAAACCTGTGCCAAATGTTCACTGTCAAATCTGATTATTGCATATATTAGTAAGAAATATTAGGGCATCATCATCAATCAAATATACATCAAGTGATCAACATATTTCCACATGTTACCAGCAGTTTCTAACCATCATCATAAAACAGAGTAGAAAATTGACAGAACCATATCAGACCCCTTTTTCCTAAGTCTATCCCACTGCTTTTCCTCAAACCAACATATACGTGAATGTGTCCACAAAAACCCGTGTATGTACGCGACTACGCTTCATGAAACGCGTGTACAACAACCTTTCTCTGAAAAATAGGTTTTAATGGTAGGATGATGTAGCAACTACTCCCAGATTTTGTCTAAGATATTCAAATGTCTCCCTGGGTAGTGGTTTAGTGAATATATCAGCAACCTATTCTTTGGAGGGAACATAATCCAATTTGACCTTTTGTTCAAGCACTTTTTCATGTAGAAAATCATATTTGATGGGTATGTGCTTGGTCTTGGAGTGCATGACTATATTCTTTGAAATACCGATGGCACTTGTATTATCACAGAGAATGGAGATGGGTGGAGTACATGTGATCTGAATGTCTTGCAAGGTTTGCATCATCCAAAGTAGTTGTGTGTAGCAAGATGCAGTAGCCACATATTCTACTTCAGCTGTAGATAATGCAATTGAACTTTGTTTCTTGCTAAACCAAGACACTAACCTAGAACCCATATAGAATGCACCACCACTAGTGCTTTTTTTGTCATCAACACTTCTTGCCCAATCTGCATCTGTATATGCATGAAGAGTAAGATCTGTATCTCATGGATACCATAAACCAAAGTTATGTGTTCCTTGAAGATATTTGAAAATTCTTTTGACTTCCTGAAGGTGTGATTCCTTTGGATTTTCTTGGAATCTTCCAACTATCCCTACTGCATGCATGATGTCAGGTTGGGTACCTGTTAGATAAAGCAGACTGCCAATCATGGATCTATAAGTTGGTTGATGTACAGCTGTTGATTCATCATTTGAGTTGAGACTGCATCTTGTTATCATTGGGGTACATACTGGTTTAGAATCTTCCATGTCGTACTTTTTCAAGATTTGTTTGAGATATTTGGTTTGTTAGAGAAAAATACCATCTTTATTTTGTTGAACTTGTAGACCAAGAAAATAGGTAAGCTCACCAAGCAAGGACATTTCAAATTCTTGCTGCATTACTGAGGTAAAATTCAGACTCATGGATTCTTCATTGCTACCAAAAATGATATCATCAACATAAACAACAATTATTAGAAATTTATTAGTGTCAATCTTTGTATATAGATTGCTATCTGCTGACCCCTTTGAAAAACCCCATTGGTGGAGATATTTATCAAGACGGTAATACCAGGACCTTGGAGCCTATTTTAGAACATAGTGAGCCTTTATGAGTCTGCATACAAGTTTTGCATCATTTCCAAGAATGAATCCTTCTGGTTTTTCAATATAGACTTCTTCTTCTAACTCTCCATTAAGAAAGGCAGATTTTACATCCATTTGGTATACTTTGAATTTCTGAAAACTAGAAAGAGCAAGAAACATCCTTATGGCTTCAAGTCTAGCAATAGGTGCAAAAGTTTCTTCAAAATATATACCTTCTTGTTGAGCATATCCTTTACAAACAAGTCTAGCCTTGTTTCTAATGACTTCTCCATTTTCATTCAACTTGTTTTTGAATATCCATTTAGTTCCTATAATATTTTATCATGAGGTCTAGGAACTAATTCCCAAGTATTATTCTTTTCAATTTGCTCAGGTTCCTCATTCATGGCCTTGACCCAACATTCATATTTGCATGCTTCTTTTACATTTTGAGGTTCGGTGGAGGATAGTAATGCTAGATAGCTTGAGGAATCTATAATAGTTCTTCTTGTTTGTACCCCTGCCTCGTTTTCCCCTAAAATTTGAGTTTCTGGATGATTTTTCTGAACATACCTGGACGGAGTCTTTTCTTCTACTATTATCTCTTCTTTTGGAGCTTCATTGATTTCTTCTTTAATATCATCTGTGGAAAAATACTCCCCATCTTCTTCATTGTCATATTCTTCTGTTTTTGTTTGTTTTGGATTTTTGCATGGTTCATCAATTACAACATCAATACTTTCAACAATTTTCCCAAGTCTTTTATTATAACATTTATATCCTTTACTTCGGGAAGAGTAACCAAGAAGAATACCTTCATCTGCTCTGGGCTTAAACTTACCAAGTTTTTCATCAGTCCTTTTGATATAGCATTTGCTTCCAAAAACTTTAAAGTATTTTACCCTAGGAGTCTTACCATACCAAAGTTCATGTGGAGTTTGAGTGATGTTTACCCAAACATTTGCTCGGTTGAGGATAGTTACGGCGGAAAATGCAGCTTCACCCCAGAAGGTTGCAGGAGTTCCAGATTCATCTAGCATAGCTCGAGTCATTTGTTGAATAGTTCTGTTCATTCTTTCTACCACTCCATTTTGCTGAGGAGTCCTTGTAGTGGAGAACTGCCTTTTTATTCCATGTTGTTCACAAAAGTCAAATAAATCATCCAAGTTAAATTCCCCTCCATGATCAGATCTAAGGCATTTGATTTTGCGATCTGTTTCATTTTCAACCAAAGCTTTGAGGGCTTTGGACTTTTCAAATGCTTCATCTTTTTGCTTTAGAATATCTATCCAACACATTCTAGAAAAGTCATCAATGAACAATATAAATTATTCTTCTCCACGAGGTGACTTTTTCCTTGATGGTCCACATAAATCAGTATGAACAAGTTCAAGAGGCTTACTAGCTGACCCTTCTTTTTCAATGAAGTGAGATTTGGTTTGCTTACTGAATTGACATGGTTTGCATATTGTATTTTCAGGAATACTGATATCTAGAAGATCACGAATAGCCTGGAATCTACATGCTTTTCTTATTTGAGAAAAGCTTAGATGTCCCAACCTTCTGTGCCATAGCCAGTTTTCATCTTTTTTTCTTAGATAACACTGTTGTTGTCCTCCCTTGAGTATGTATAAGTTGTTTGGAGTTCTTGTACCTTTGATCATGGTTTCTCATGTATCAAGCTCACAAACAACACATCCTTTTGATCAAAACACCACTTCATTTCCTTGATCACACATTTGACTGACACTCAACAGGTTATGCTTTAGACCATCTACACACATAACATTCCTAGCTTTAACCTTTTATTTCAAGAAAACAAAGCCTTTACCTTTTATGACAGCAAGAGTGTCGTTTCCAAATGAGACATTCTTTTCCTTTTCTAAGGCATTATATGAATGGAGTTTTCCTTTGTCACCTATCATGTGTTTTAAGCATCCACTGTCGATGTACCACTAATTTTATTGTCCTTTTGCATACAAGGCTATACCACATCTTTCTACTTGAGGTTCTTTCCTTCTCCATATTTTGGGATTTGATGCAGTTTTCTCCTTTTGAGATATTTTCCGAAATTTACTCCTGCATTCAGATTATTCATGGCCAAAGTTGTTACATATTGAGCATTCTATTTCATTTTCAAGAAGAGAAAAGTTATTATAGGAACTTTTCTTGATCCCTGTCACATTCCTTTGATTTTGTGCTTCTCTAGTCATGATGGTTTTGTAAGCAACACATTGAGTAGCTTTGTGTCCAAAATTATTACATGAGAAACATTGACCATTAAAGAAGTTCCTGCAATTACCAAATCTATTGACCTGGTGATTGTAATTTCTATTCATCCTTGAAACAAATTGAGTTTGATTTACCTCAGGTTGGTTGTGACTTCTGTTCATCCTTGAAGCAAATTGAACCTGATTTACCTGGTTATCTGCTTTATGCCTTTGCTGACGATTGTCATACTGTTCACTATTCTTTGTTGCATTAAGACAGCTTTTAGTGGAGGTTGACGGCTTCTATGATTGAGATGCTTCTTCATAATATCCAAGACCTGTCTTTATCAGAGGAGAACGTTGCATTTTGATAATTTCATCTAAGGTTTAGAGATTTTTTTTCTCAAGATCCTTTCTTAGACCCACAATTTCACATTCTAGGTTTTCATTGTGTTTTTGTCTTTCAGCAAGTTGATATGTCAAGGTATCTATAATCATATTCTTTTCTTTTAAACAAATTTTGAGTTTAGATATTTCTTCACGAAGGTCATCTTCTTCTAAAGCATCCCAAAAATTATCATCTTCATAAGCCATTAGAAGTCTATAGTCATTACTATTTTCATCTTCATCACTATTTGATAAACCATCACTATCTTCATGAGTACAGTAACTCTTTTTACTTACACTTTTTTTTCTATTCCATTTTGCATATTCCTTCCCTTTATCATATTTATCTTTATGAGGACATTTAGCAGCATAATGACCGACTCTACCACAGGAAAAACATTTGAAAGGTAGTTTACCTCTAAATCTTCCGGAACCTCGTTGAAGCTTCTTGAGAAAGTTTGCTTCATCTTCTTCTTCTGAAATATGTCCTGATTCATTGAGTTCTTCTTTTCCTTTTGCTAAAGCTTTAAATGCGGCTTCTCTCATATCTAATGGGACTCCTTTTCTCATCTCAAAGGCAGTTAAGATTCCGTGAAGCTGTTTCATAGTGATAGTCTATATATATTGTTTTTCTTCTATGGCAGATACTTTTGATTCAAATTTAGCAGACAAAGATCTTAAAACTTTCTCAACTACGGTAACTTCCTTTATCTCTTCACCCAAATTCTTCATGCAATTAACAACCTCATCTATACGTACAGAGTAACTAGCTAAAATTTCATCATTGTGCATCTTAAGAGTTTCATATTGAATCCTGAGAGTTTGTAGTTTAGCACCTTTTACCTGAAAGTCTACTTCATAGCTTAGAACGATTTTGTCCCATATTTCTTTGGCTGATTTGAGTTGCATAACTTTGACAATCTCTGATCGTGATAGACTTCCCAATAATGTATTGACAACCTTGGCATTAGTTTCATCTTGCTTTTTACCTTCCGTATCTGTAGGAATTACTGATGGAAATGCATATCCTCCTTCCACGATTTCCCAGACATATGTTCCAAGTGATTGAAGATAGGTTGTGGTTCTTATCTTCCAACAAACAAAGTTACTCCCATCAAAGATTGGTGGTCTGATGGGTCCCACGCTTTCTTGATTACTCATGATGATGGATCTCCCTTCAAGCGATCAAGCTTCTTCTAAAGGACCTGCTTTGATACCAATTGTTGGAAATAATACCAAGAGGGGGGGGGTGAATCAGTATTTGTAAATCAATAATATTTCATTTTAATAAACAAATTTGTATACGCTACTTTAGCTAAGTGAACCAGCGTGTACACGCGACTGTTCTTAAAGCAACCAGCGTATATGCAGATAACTTTTGATTTACCCAATTTATCATGTACTGAATGTTAAACAGTATGTTAGATATTAATTAGACAGTGCAGTAAAAGCAGAATAAAGCATTACACGTAAGCATCACACATGAACACCAAGATATAAGGTGGAAACCCAATGTGGGTAAAAACCACCTGCTGCTGTCATCTCTGCCTTCCTTTAATAATAAGAAAAATCTGTTTACAATCTTGTACTGGCGCAGAGTTATACCAGTACACAGGCTTCTACTTGCAGAAGGCTGTAACCTTCTCTCATTTTCTAGCTTCTACTGGAAGGGAGCTACAACCCCCTAACTCTTGTACTAGCCAATATGTTTACTAGTACGTAGGTGCCACCCTACAGAAAACTCCTCTTCTTCCAGGGACCATGTTTCATAAATTTTCAGACTAGATACTCCTGGAGCACAACACCATAATCTGAAGGCCATGTTTCATCCAATTTTCATACTGGACCCATCAACAACATCATAGCTACAATATAATCATCAAGTACATAAACCAATCACCGAAACTCCCGAATCTGATCATTCAGAATACTATCACCAAAATACAATCATCAGAACAGAACCCAGAACTCTGTAACAACAAACAGAAACAACTGAAACATTCTTCACAAGGTATACACTACTTCCCTATGTCTAGACAGTGTGTGTACGTGCTTTTGTAAAATCCAACCAGCATATACATCTGTAAATGTTAATTCATAATTTTACAGCTATACCAGACTTCAATTATACCCAAATCATAACATTTACAGAATAATATATGCGTCAGTATTTAGATCTAGAGTATACATGAGAAAAACCACATAATGATAGTTCATTTTACGCCTTAAGATCCTGATCCATCATTAGATATAATCCCTCATCATCCGCTAAAGTTCATCCTTGGTTCAGATCCAGCAATGCACCATAACCCAATAACCTGCATACTAGATCTCACAGTTCATCAGATATTCAATACTTGCACACCTTGGCCTAGTGACCTTTTCTTCCTTATATAGTTTTAGGCCTTTCTCAATACCATGGATCAAAACCACTTAGGACCAATACCTTAGACCAAATACCTAGGGTCAATACCTCGGACCAAATACCTTGGACCAATACCATGGGTCAAAATACCTTCGACCAAATACCATGGACCAAAAGCTTAGTTTTCCAACATATACGCACTTTTCCTTTTGTGAAGATGTGTGTGTACGTATACGCGACTTGTATATAGTGAACCTGTGTGTATATGCAGCTTGGTCAAGGTGAACTTGCGTATACCTCTTTTTCTTCATTCTGTGTACTCTGGTCTGCAATTCTTCGTTGTTAACCTACTGTACTATGATCTTTCATCTTAGTGAGTTGCCATTAAGGACAACACCTGTATCATAATGCCGACACCACAAAACGACAATCAAGACCAAAATATTATTATGGACGATTATAGATGATTCTTTTTTTGTATAGTTGTTTAATGAATTATGTTCATTGTCACAATTTATACCATTTTTCTATGTTTATTATAGTGACAAGCAAGGAGAACTAAGACATTGATCAAATGAAAGTTAAACAAAACTTTAATCAAGAACAAAATATAACATCAACTACTTATAATTTGTCCACTTGTTTTCCTTGTTATTTAATGATTCTATTCATTTTCACAATTCAAAATAATTTATATGTTTAATTTGGAGAGAAATAAAGGTTACCAAGATGATGATGAGGTGCAATGTTACAAATATGAAGATAATGTCATATCGGATACTTATAACTTGTCTTCTTGTTTACCTTATTATTCTTCAAACTCTAATGCTTACAACTACTGTTAGTGTCAGTGCTTTCACACTGCCATCAGTGATCAAATTGCTCTTTTGCATTTCATATTAGGTGTCCCATTCTGATGAGGTGCACACCATTAGGTCATGGATCAACTGATGGTAGGGTTTCATTTCATTTGTCCCTCATGCTATATACCTGCTGACCTATTTCAAATATCTTTTCAATCATTTATAGTCATTCTAGTTCATTTCATTTATAAAAACCAGTCTTAGGGTTTAGTTTCACTAGGTCTTAGGGTTTTTCGCCATGGTCATTCAAAATGAATAAAATGGTCAGCAGACACATGAGGAGGTTAACAAAGTTCAGAAGATCCTAATTTCCTTTTTGTAAGCTAAAAAAAAAAAATTTGTATTTTATTGTTCCATTTCATGTAATTTAATGTAATTTTGGTTTCTATATGTAATGAATGTTCACATGCTACTCTTGGTCACTTGATGACATTCCCAACTCCTGCCACTACACAAATATAAAGAGATTAGTAGCATCAGTCCACCTGTCAAAGGCCGAAAGTCAGATATCAAAAAAATAGAGTATTTCAGGAAAGCAAATAAACAATATAAAGTGGGTTTTGATAAATGAAAAATCAAAGGGTTGAAAGGCTATAAAGGCCATCCATATCTTATGTCACCTCATTGTTGAAGTTTAGATTGCTAAAGAAACCCCAAAACGTGATTTTCAGTTGTCATTGAGCAAAAGGAAGCAAGTCACGATGTTTTTGAAGAAATTTGCAGGCGCTATGCACCTGTCAGCTGGCACTGCGCATTGGATAGGCACTGCGCACCTGGGAGCTCCTGCCAGTGTAAAATAACACTAGCGCTGCGCACCTGTTTGAGGGTGTTGTGCCCCTGTTAAATGCTCCCAAAATTCTGCTAATCGCTCAAAATCACCTCAAACCGCCTCAAATATTCAAAGCTCATCCCCTTTACAAGTAAGTATTATTGCCACTCTTGCTTAAAAAGAATTTTTGCTCTTAGTTTGTGGGGAGCTTGTCTCTTAAAAAATGAACCCTAGTTGTCATTAAAATATTTCCACAGTCCACCATTTTATTGTTGTCATTCCCTACCTTGTTGTTGTTCCCTAAAACCTAACCCCCACACAAGTTTCCATAAATATTATTCCCTTCATGTTTTCCCATTCCCACACATAATACTCCTAAAACCCTACTTATATACACAATCCCTGAAACCCTATACCCTACATACAAATCCTACTCACTCCCCTTATTCCCTAAATCCCCAAATTCTTCACTCCCTTCATCCATTCATATCCCCATTTCACCTCACCCATTTCCTTTTTTTTGAAATCTCTTCATACTCATCACTCATCCACCCTACAACTTAATTCCTCACCAGCATTTACAGTCATTAAAACCAATGGAAAGTGATTATGAAACTGGGGAAGAGACCCTCAGTGACAGTTCTAGGGAAAGAAATTTGTAGCAGAAGAGACCTCACAAAGGGGGAAAGATAATCAGGGAGGAGCCCATCAGTTTGAGAGAATTGCGCCATCTCATGTTTCAAACATTAGTCTTGTTTTCGTTTTTGTGAAATGGTGGAGAGGGTCAAATTCCATCATGAATTAGCGAGGTTATTTGTGACACACCTGGACAATAATGAGGTAAAACTTGCTGGAGTTACCTTCACTCTGTCACCTGCCATCATTTCAGAGGCTACAGGCATTCCAAATGTAGGTGAAAAATGGAACAAAGGACACTATATTGACAGGGAGTACTATGAGCCATACATCAAGGCTAAATACCATGGCAAATTGAAAAGAGTGTTTCCCTTCAAATTCTTGGAGGATGGGTTTGCTCCACTCATGAAGATCATCATTAAATACTTTACTTGTGAAGGTAGGTTTTCATGGTTGTATGCCTACCACATTATATTATTGATGCATTTTACTAGAGTGAGGATGATGGATATTCCTTTCTTCATGTTTCAGAATATTGAAAAGATGGCACACTATGTTAAGAAAAAGCCATATCCCCAACAGTTAAACATCATTTACCACTTCTCTGTGATCAAAATTATTGTCTTACATCAGCTGAATCTACTAAATATACCATGGGAAACCTTCATTTCTCATGAGGTATTCAAAGGCCCTCAAGTATTTTCACCAGTGTATTAGGAGGAAGGAGGACCTTCAAGACATGAACAAGTCAAAGAAAATGAAACTGTTGGAGTGCCAATGTTTGTCACTTATGAGAGAGGTACTAGGACACTTTTTGCAGCTGCCAGGTGAGTATTATCTCCACAAGGAGTGGAAGGGGTCTCGCCTTCATCTACAGGCCACAGGCAAATGCTATCTCCACAAGGAGTGGAAGGGGCTTTGCCTTCTTCTTTAGCAAAACAGGTACATGTTGGGTAGCACAGCAAGGAAAAAGGTAAATCCAAAGAAAAAATGCAAGAGGAGGATCCTAGTGATGAGCAAGAGAGGGACTTTGACCTTGTTGTTCATGAGGAGACACAGGGAATTGATGTCATTGATGTGGAGACTCAAAGTACAAAGATCACTAAGGACGTCATCAAGAAACAAGAGGCTGACATTCAAGCCTTGTCAATTAATTTGGAGAGGGAAAAGTGGATCATCAATTACCTTGAGCAAGAAAACAAGCAATTAACTGATAAACAAGTTATCATGGAGTTGCAAATGATTAAGGAGAAGCGGCAAGAGGCAAAGAAGGCAAAGGTCAAGATGACCTCCATTGAGCAAGAAATTGAGAATGATTGAGAAACCTGGTTAGAAAGGGTTAACATACACCTTGAGAAGCTACTTCAGAAGGAAAATAAAGAAAATTAGATGCTTCGCCACATGGCTTATCACTATATGACCCCGAACAAAATATGCAATATAAGGATAAGGAAGCTTAAGGCACAATTGAGGAAGGCTTTGAGAAGCAAAAAGGAGAAAAACAAATTGGAAATCCTAGCTGATGCTTCATTAGCTCATCAAAGCAGTGCAAGAGGGTGCCTTGTGCCAATTTTGGGACAATTTTGGTAAAATTTTGTAATTTTCAAATTTTGAATTTTGCAACACAAGAAATCCCAATACGGTGGCACTGCACTTTTCACTGGGGCACTTTTTGGAAGAATGGTTTGCATTTTTCGATTCAGCATGAAAAAATAAACAAACCCAGAAAGTTTCATCAAATTTGGAGCAGATATTGGTCACCTAAAGGCCAAGAAACCATCAACAAATGACCTCTCTGCCACTTTTGGGACACACAGGAAGCAGTCTTGGGAGATTATACTTTTGAGGGGGCAAATGACCTCCAAATTCAGAAATTCAAGATGTTCCATACACTAGACAAGCTGTCCTTTCTAACAAGCCATCTTGAGCTCAATTTGGTTAAGGATAAGGCCCAAAAAACTAGCTTGGAAAAAGCATTGCGCATAGGATCAATGGCGTTGCGCATAGGATGAATTTGCTAGTTTTGCTCAAAAATCAAAATTTCGCCTAGTTTTTTGCCCACTTGAATTTTTCTCTCATTTTGGATGAATCTATGAATGTAGATGATGCTATGGTGTGTAAATTTAATTCCAAAATGACTCTTGAGGGTAGATTCATCATTTTGAGGTGGTTTGTGGTTGAATGAATCAGTTTCCATGGTTTTAGAGGCAAGCTGTTCCACTGCCTATTTTCCCATTCTTAGTTTAGATCTGGTTGAAACCACCCCTTTTCTCATGGATTCGACCCCTGATGACTAGCATAGGTGGTTTGATGCCTATATTATGTACTTTCTTAGTCATTTGTAAAGGTTGGACCCTTGTGGATGCTTTGAGCTTCATTGTACATCACTACAGCAATTTGGTAAGGAAATAAAGCAGGGTTTGTAGCTATTTTTGTGGGATTATTGTGGTAATGTGTCTTGGCATTGTTTCTTCTTTTGTAATTAGTTTTTCTTATGTGTTATATGTGCCAAAATCTATTTCATTCTTCTTAACTAAATGAATCAAGATAGATAGGTAGAATACATTGATAATAGTGCTCTGCCTTGGGAATACATTTAGTTTTTGATGTTTTCAGCTATTTGAAGAGGATTCATGACCCATGCAGGCCCTCCTCAACCCCCCAATAGTCTTATACCTACCATCTCACTCAATTATAAGTGATAAAACACCTACCTACCTCGCCCCACAAAACACCCTGCATTTTTGAGTTGATTTCCCGTACCCAAAGCTGCCTACTCCATTTGATCCAACAAAAAAACCTTCAAAATCAACCAAAAACCCTAGAGCTACTATACCTAGCCTAAAATCCAAATTCAAATCATTCATCTCAACTGAGATTGACAAGGAAAGAGCCCTCTCCCAACCTAGTAGGTCTAGCTACCAGGTTAAGCTTGGTTTTTGGTTATCCTAAGATTGCCTCCCTTTAGCCTGAGGTCGATCTAGGCTCTAACATAGTGGCGACCATACTGGGGAAGAAATATAAATCACCCTAGTACAATTGAAAAGTTCTGAACTTTTGGATGATAAGTTTAGAATTCAGTAGGCTAAAAATTGGAAAGTTGTAAAGCAATATCAAAATCTTAAGAATTTCTAAACACACTGGTTTCAAGAAGATACACCAGGTCCAATCCTGATCCTGATCCTCCTCCCATATTTGAAAATCCTAATCTCATTCCTAGGATTCTCAGACAAGAGATTTTATCAAGTCCTAGACTGGTTTTCAGATCTCATTCATGCCCTGTGAAGTGGTTGTTCCTCAAAGATCTTCCTTTTGACGAATACTTTGGTCTATCCTTGTTTAGAACCACATCAGACAGTGAATTGCTGGACATAGTTGCAGACCCTGATGAATTGAAAAGGCCAAATTGATATGTAACCGTACTCTTCAAAACTCTCCTCAATCATCTATCACCACTGATTGAATTCTTGAACTCTCTGATTCGACTTCAACATCTTTTGCCTCATTATCATTTCCTCATATTTCAAAGAATCATCTGACACCTCCACTCATACATCCAATCCCTCAATAGCCTATCATTACCCTTCAAACACCCATCACTTCCGCTACATCAACTCCTCCTGTTGTCACAAATCCCTCAGTTACCTCATCATCAGTTTCAAATCCGCCTCGAGTCATGGCTGCCAGATATGCACCCCTCGTTTTGCCTCAGAATTTGGATGCTATGCCTGCTGATTACCAAAGTAAGATACCATTGTCTGATGCCACTCAAGGTATTATAGTGCAGCGACACGTTGACAGGATGAATGACTTCTATGATGTCCATAAGGTAGATGAAGAAAATGTGACCATGGGATTATTTGTGCAAAGTTTTGGAGGGGAGGTTCAAAAGTGGTTTAGAGCATTACCAACGGGATCCATCAATACTTTGCTGGTTCTACATAGACAATTCCTGGATCGATGGGAGGTAAAGAAAAATCCACTCCAAATTCAATATGAGTATGAAAATATAAAAAGGAATCTAGGTGAAAGTGTCCAAGATTACTATGTAAGGTTCAATACAGTTTATAATGCTATTCCAGCTGACATTAAGCCACCAATGGGGTTAGCATTGATTAAATTTCCTGATGGCTTCGACGCTGATATGGCATATCACTTGAGAGAGAGAGATCCTACCACACTTGAGGATATGCAGAAGAATGCAGTAAGTGTAGAGGCAAGTTTGCTGGCCAAGAGAGCAAGGATGAAGATTGAAAAGAAAGTGACTATAAAGGAGGAAGCATCTTCTTCAGATGTTAAAGTAGATCATATACTCTGGAAAATTGAGAAGATGTTTGATCGGTTAACAATTGCAAACAAGCCTGAGAACACAATCAGAAATCCAAATTTCAGAGGATAGTAGCAACCTCAATTCCAGATTAAACAGCGGGAGCAGAAGGCACAAGACCAGTCATCAAAGCAACAAGTCAAAACACCTTTGCAACAAAATTATGTACATGGAACGGAAAGTGAAGATGATGATGATACGGTGGTGGAAGCAAATCATTTCTTTACTACTGATGGTTTGCCCATTTTTCTCATGGAAGATGAAGAATATTCAGAGGTTTCACATGTTCAAACAGATGAAGATTTCATACTAGCAAATGAAGGGGTTTTAGAGGATGAATCGGATGATTATCAGAGGGGATATATGAATGCATTGATAGCACAACAGAAACAATATTCATTGAGAAGTAGAGATGTACGAGCCAGCCCAGTTCAAAAGAGAAAAGAGGCGCAACCTAAAAATGTCTCCTCAAACACTTAGAAGAAAGGGAAGGAGCCTGTTGACCCAACTTCTAGCCAAGGACCATCTGTAAATGAGAAGACCAATTAGCAAAGTGCAGCAAAGGAAAAAGTCGAAAAGAAGGACTCTTCAGTCAAAGAGGTAGATAAAGTTTTAGCTTTTAATTTAGAAAACGAGATTGCTAAATTAAAGGTTTCGATTCCTTTGACTGAATTGATGAAGAACAACAGTTATAAAAACCAAGTGTCCAAAATTTTGAACATAGATCCTTTATTTGATATGGTCAATGTAGAAGATGATCACCCGGAGCTCATTTTTGGCCCTGCTTTGGAAGGTCAGTATGAGGATAGTGAAGTGCCTCCATTCTATATAAGCCTTAGATTGCATGAGTATGTCCTTCATAATGCCATGTTTGATTCCGGAACCTCCCATAATCTGATGCGAAAAGCCATTATGGAGAAATCTTGAAATTACTCGTAAATATCATGACCTCTATTCTTTTGATTCCGGTAGAGTCCAATGTATTGGTATTATCAAAGACTTGGTGGTGTCTATAGATCAAATCCCAGCCAAGAATGTTCTTATGGATGTGGTTGTTATGGACATTCTGCCACAGTTTGGTATGCTTTTGTCCAGATCGTGGGGTGCAAAGCTTAAAGGAACTTTACAGCTAGATTTCTCCTATCCTCCCATTCCCGTGTTTGGTCAATTGAGAAAATTATATAGGGAGAAGAAAATGAAGTACATGATCACAAGCAAGGAGAAACCACTTAATCATCCAATTAATGATGTACATACAGATTTAGAATCATTTGTATTATATTCAGATAGTGGCTTGAATGATATTGATAGTCAGTTAGTTGAAGTAGAAGATGTGCCAGATATTTCAGAGAACTTCAGAGCAGTCCTTTATCAAGAAAGACAAAAACTTGCAAGTACCTCTGAGCAGTCCGCATTTCGACAGCAGTATAAAGGTAATGAGCAGCAGTAGATTGAAGAGATCAGTCAAGGTAAGAAAGAAGACGAAACATAATTTCATCACTTAGAGGAAGAAGCAAGCCTATGGAGCATGGATTTTGACGGAGCTGTGGGTAAGGATGGTGTCGGCATTTGGATTTGGATCCGCAACCCTGTTTTCCAACCAAATAAAGTCCCTAGTAATGTTAGAATATGCTTTTATAAATTGGCCTTTGACTATTCTAACAATGAAGCCGAATATGAAGCGTTGATGTGAGAACCTTACTTTATTTCATAGGCTTCTACTTGAAGAAAGAGCCAGATATGGATCAAAGGTAGATAGATTATGGATTCCGTGTTTGTTGAACCGAAAAACTTCACTGTATAATGCCCACGTAGTTTGTCGGTGAAACCAACGATTATTTTCGCTTTAGATATCCTAAAGATGTTTCCAGGTTATACCTTGACATGTGTACCATGTGCACAAAATGCAATTGCAGATTCACTTGCTACTGCTACTAGTAATTTGAAGATCCCGATGAATTCCAATAACAAGTTTGAGATCCATGTCAAGCACCACCCAGCTGTTCCCGACAATCTAAGGTATTGGCAGGTGTTTTGGGATGATAAGGAGATTAATAATTTCTTGCAAAATGAAGGCAACTACAAGGATGCTTCCATAGATTGTGATCCTGATGATGATGAACTAGAAATTGAAGTGAATCAGATGGAAATATTGCATCTAAAGGACAATGTCATTCCTAAAGGTCTTATTCCTTTAGAGGAACTCTTCGATCAAGATGATGTGGCTAGGAAGCCAAGCTTGGTGCCAATAGACAAGGGTGTTGAGGATGTGAATCTTGGATCAGCCGAGAAGCCCAAGTTTGTGAAACTGTCAAAGACATTATCTCCAAAGGTAAAATCTAAATATTTCAAATTATTGTCTGAATTTGCTGATGTGTTTGCTTGGGATGATTCAGATCTAAAGGTGTATAACAAAGACATAATTCAGCACACAATCCCCATCAAGCCAAATCAGAAGCCATTCTGTCAGAAGCTAAGAAGGATTAATCCCAAGTTGTTGCCTTCAATTGAAAAAGAGGTAAACCGATTGTACAAGGCTGGTATAATTGTTCCAATCAGATTTTCTAATTGGATTTCTAATCTTGTTCCTGTGAGGAAGAAGACCGGGGAGATCAGATTGTGCATTGATTTCAGAAATTTAAATAAAGTGTCATTGAAGGACAATTACCCGCTGCCAAAGATGGATCACATCCTTCAGAGAGTGGTTGGAGCATCGCGTATGTCGCTGCTTGATGGATATTCTGGATATAATCAGATTTTAGTGCATGAAGATGACCATGATAAGACTGCATTCACCACCCCTTGGGGAACATTCCATTATGCTAAAATGCCATTTGGTTTGAAAAATGTCGGAGCCACATTTCAGCATGCAATGGACATCCCTTTTGCCAATGAAAAGGATGTGTTTTTGGTTGTATATTTAGATTATTTGACAGTGTTTTCAAATTCAGATGATGATCACCTTCACCATTTGCGGATTGTATTTCAACGATGTAGGAAATTTGGGATAATGCTCAATCCGAAGAAAAGTCTCTTTGCTATGGATGAAGGGAAGCTGCTTGGCCATATTATCTCAAAGGAAGGCATTCACATTGATCCATCAAGAGTAGAAGCAATTCAGCAGATAGATTTTCCCAGGAACAAGAAAGAAATACAAGCATTCAATGGTAAGATGAATTTCTTACGAAGATTTGTTCCTAATCTTGTTGAACATTTGAGAGAAATTACTAATATGTTAAAGAAGGATAGTGTGGTGAAATGGATGGAGGAAGCTATGAAATCATTTAATTTGGTAAAGTATGCCTTATCTACAGCTCTGGTTTTGATTAGTCCCTATTATACAGAAGATTCCATTTTATTCTCATTTTCATTCGAGCATACCATGGTAGCATTTTTAATGCAAAAGAGAGATCAAACAGAAAAGCCCATTGCATTCTTCAGAAGAACTATTAGGGATGCAGCCTTGAAGTACAACATAATTGAGAAGCAGGCTCTTGCTCTTATCAAAGCCTTGAACGAATTCTGAGTGTATATTCTGCACTCTCACATCCTAGCATATTTTCCCAATGCAACAGTTAAGGATGTGCTGGTACAAACTGATTTGGAAGGAAGATGGGGAAAATGGATTGTAGCAATGTTAGAATACGACTTGAAGATCAAGCCTACAAAGTTGATCAAAGGACAAGGCCTGGCGAGGTTGATGGCGGAATCAAATTTGCATGCGTTAGATATAAATCTTATTGCTGCCATGTTCGAAGATGAAGAGGACAGCTCCTTGCTTCAAGTATCTGCAATGTTACTTGAGTCATCGTGGTATTTAGATGTTGTCTATGTACTCTAGCACCTTTCTCCGCCTCCGGAATCGTCAAAAAATAAAGGTAGAACTCTTAAAATGAAAGCTGCTAAATTTTGCATTTTGAATAACACTCTTTATTGGAAGGATCCAGGTGGTGTTTTGTTAAACTGTTTAATTGAAGATGAAGCCCAGCAAGTAATGAGTGACTTTCATAAGGTTGATTGTGGTGGTCACTTGTTTTGGAAGACAACAACAAACAAAATTTTGAGAGCGGGATATTACTGGCCCACCTTGTTTTCAGATGTCTATAAAATGGTCATGAGATGTCATGAGTGCCAGGTCTTTCAAGGCAAAAGAAAATTGTTGCCTCTTCCTTTGAAACTGGTTGAAGTCAGTGCACCATTTCAATAGTGGGGACTCGATTTTATCGGTGAGATTCATCCAACATCATCGTCTCAGCACAAGTGGATCCTAACAGCAATAGATTATTTTACCAAGTGGATTGAAGCAATCCCGACCAGACAGGCAACAAACACGGTAATAATTCAATTTTTGGAATCAAATATTTTATGTCATTTTGGTTATCCTAGTAAAATCATAACAGATAATGCAGTTGCATTCAGATCCAAGAAGATGATCGATTTTTGCAGCAAATATAAGATTACCTTGGGTCATTCCACAGCATATTACTTGCAAGGTAATGGTCTGGCCGAATCATCTAATAAATCATTGGTAAACATCATTAAGAAGCTACTGGAAACAAACAAGAAAGGTTGGCATAAGAATTTAGTTAATTCTTTGTGGGTGGACAGAGTGAGCCAAAAGAAGTCTATAGGTATGTCTCTATTTGAAATTGTAAATGGCATTGACACAGTCTTTCCGACATCCCAGGCAGTCTCGGTTGTGAAACTTTTATAGGAAGCTGGTGGTGAGGAAGATGATTTTCAGCGAAGAATCAATTAGATGATACATTTACAGAAGACAAGGGAGGAAGTCCTCCAAAATACTTTCAGATTGCGAGAGGAGATCAAAAAGATCTATGATCGAAAAACTAAAGTAGATAAATTCGAGCTTGACGATGTGGTGTTATGGTGGGATGCAAAGAATGAAGATAAAGGAAAGCATGGCAAGTTTGAAAACTTATGGAAGGGACCCTATAAGATTGTTGCATACAGAGGGAAAAATGCATTCCTACTCAAAGAGATGGACGGACAAGATTGTTCAGGAGGACCAGTCAATGGTGGACTCCTGAAGCGCTACTTCTTTTAAGGTGATTTCTGAAGTCATGAAGTGATCATTGTATATACCATTTTCTTTTCATTGCAAGTGTTCAAAAGATACAATTCATTTCAGCTTGGGGCCCAAGGTGAAGGCTATAAAGTTGAGTGTTTTGTATCAGTTTTAGTTTTAGTTTGAGTTTCAGTTTGAGTTTTGTGTCAGTTTGAGTCTTGAGTCAGTTTGGGTCTTGAGGCTATTTTATAGTATCAGTTTTAGTTTTCGAAGTTTATTGACCGTATTGCCCAATGGAAGAGGCACTAGTCTACTTTTTCCAGAGATCTATGGTTCTTGGCACCTCCAAGGAGCTACCATCCCCATTGGAGCCAATGTTAGTGTCAGTGCTTTCACACTGCCATCAGTGATCAAATTTCTCTTTTGCATTTCATATTAGGTGTCCCATTCTGATGAGTTGCACTCCATTAGGTCATGGATCAACTGATGGTAGGGTTTCATTTCATTTGTCCCTCATGCTATATACCTGCTGACCTGTTTCACATATCTTTTCAGTCATTTATAGTCATTCTAGTTCATTTAATTTATAAAAACCAGTCTTAGGGTTTAGTTTCACTAGGTCTTAGGGTTTTTTGCCATGGTCATTCAAAATGAATAAAAATGGACAGCAGACACATGAGGAGGTTAACAAAGTTTAGAAGATCCTAATTTCCTTTTTGTAAGCTAAATAAAGCTCTTTAACCTCAAAACTTGTTTTGAGGTAAAACAGAGCATTTGTATTCTATTGTTCCATTTCATGTAATTTGATGTAATTTTGGTTTCTATATGTAATAAATGTTCACATGCTGCTCCTGGTCACTTGATGACATTCCCAACTCTTGCCACTGCACAAATACAAAGAGATTAGTAGCATCAGTCCACCTGTCAAAAGCTGAAAGTCAGATATCAGAAAAACAGAGTATTTTAGGAAAAAAAATAAACATTATAAAGTGGGTTTTGATAAATGAAAAATGAAAGGGTTGAAAGGCTATAAATGCCATCCATATCTTATGTCACCTCATTGTTGAAGTTTAGATTGCTAAAGAGAGCACAAAACATGATTTTCAGTTATCATTGAGCAAAAGGAAACAAGTCACGATGTTTTTGAAGAAATTTGCAGGTGCTACACACCTGTCAACTGGCATTGCACATTGGATAGGCACTGCGCACCTGGGAGCTCCTGCCAGTGTAAAATAACACTGGCACTGCACACCTCTTAAACACTCCCAAAATTCTACTAATCGCTCAAAATCACCTCAAACCGCCTCAAATCGTCAAAGCTCATCCCCTTTACAAGTAAGTATTATTGCCACTCTTGCTTAAAAAGAATTTCTGCACTTAGTTTGTGGGGAGCTTGTCTCTTAAAAAATGAACCCTAGTTGTCATTAAAATATTTCCACAGTCCACTATTTTATTGTTGTCATTCCTTACCTTGGTGTCGTTCCCTAAAACCTAACCCCCACACAAGTTTCCCTAAATATTATTCCCCTCATTTTTTCCCATTCCCACACATATCACTCCAAAAACCCTACTTATATACACAATCCCTAAAACCCTATACGCTACATACAAACCCTACTCACTCCCCTTATTCCATAAATACCCAAATTCTTCACTCCCTTCATCCATTCATATCCCCATTTCACATCACTCATTTTCCTTCTTTTTGAAATCTCTTCATACTCATCACTCATCCACCCTACTCCTTCATTCCTCACCAGCATTTACAGTCATTAAAACCAATGGACAGTGATTATGAAACTGGGGAAGAGACCCTCAGTGACAGTTCTAGGGAAAGAAATTTGCAGTAGAAGAGACCTCACAAAGGGGGAAAGATAATCAGGGAGGAGCCCATCATTCTAAGAGAATTTCTTGCTTGTCCACTTGCCATCTCATGTTTCAAACATCAATCTTGTTTTGGTTTCTGTGAAATGGTGGAGAGGGTCAAATTCCATCATGAATTAGCAAGGTTATTTATGACACACCTGGACAATAAGGAGGTAAAACTTCCTGGAGTTACCTTCACTCCGTCACCTGCCATCATTTCAGAGGCTACATGCATTCCAAATGTAGGTGAAAAATGGAACAAAGGATAGTACATTGACAGGGAGTACTATGAGCCGTACATCAAGGCTAAATACCATGGCAAATTGAAAGAGTGCAAATTCTTGGAGGACAGGTTTGCTCCACTCATGAAGATTGTCATTAAATACTTTACTTGTGAAGGTATGTTTTCACAGTTGTATGCCTACCACATTAGATTATTGATACATTTTACTAGAGTGAGGATGATGGATATTCCTTTCTTCATGTTTCGAAATATTGAAAAGATGGCACACTATATTAAGAAAAAGCCATATCCCCAACAGTTAAAAAGAATTTACCACTTCTCTGTGATCAAAATTATTGTCTTACATCAGCTAAATCTACTAAATATAGCATGGGAAACCTTCATTTCTCATGAGGTGTTCAAAGGCCCTCAAGTATTTTCATCAGTGCATCAGGAGGAAGGAGGACCTTCAGGACATGAACAAGTCAAAGAAAATGAAACTGTTGGAGTGCCAGTGTTTGTCACTTATGAGAGAGGTACTAGGACACTTTTTGTTGCTGCCAGGCGAGTATTATCTCCAAAAGGAGTGGAAGTGGTATCGCCTTCATCTACAGGCCACAAGCAAATGTTATCTCCACAAGGAGTGGAAGGGGCTTTGCCTTCTTCTTCAACAAAACAGGTACATGTTGGGCAGCACAGCAAGGACAAAGGTAAAGCCAAAGAAAACATGCAAGAGGAGAATCTTAGTGATGAGAAAGAAAGGGAATTTGACCTTGCTGTTCATGAGGAGACACAGGGAATTGATGTCATTGATGTGGAGACTCAAAGTACAAAGATCACTAAGGACATCATCAAGAAACAAGAGGCTGACATTCAAGCCTTGTCAATCAATTTGGAGAGGGAAAAGTGGATCATCAATTACCTTGAGCAAGAAAACAAGCAATTAACTGATAAACAAGTTATCATGGAGTTGCAAATGATTAAGGAGAAGCGGCAAGAGGCAGAGAAGGAAAAGGTCAAGATGACCTCCATTGAGAAAGAAATTGAGAATGGTCGAGAAAATTGGCTAGAAAGGGTTAACATACACCTTGAGAAGCTACTTGAGAAGGCCAATAAAGAAAAGAAGATGCTTCGCCACATGGCTTATCACTATATGACCCTAAACAAAATATGCAATATAAGGATAAGAAAGCTTAAGGCACAATTGAGGAACGCTTTGAGAAGAAAAAAGGAGCAAAACAAATTGGAAATCCTAGTTGATGCTTCATTAGCTCATCAAAGCAGTGCATGAGGGTGCCTTGTGCCAATTTTGGGACAATTTTGGGACAATTTTGGTAAAATTTTGTAATTTTCAAATTTTGAATTTTACAACACATGAAATCGCAAAAGGTGCCGTTGCGCTTTTAACTGGGGCACTTTTTGGAAGAATGGTTTGCATTTTTTGATTCATCATGAAAAAATAAGTAAACACAGAAAGTTTCATCAAATTTGGAGCAGATCTTAGTCACCTAGAGGCCAAGAAACCATCAAAAAATGACCTCTCTGCCATTTCTGGGACACAGAGGAAGCAGCCTTGGGAGATTCTACTTTTGAGGGGGCAAATGACCTCAAAATTCAGAAATTCAAGATGTTCTAGAAACTAGACAGGTAGACCTTGCCAACAAGCTATCCCAGACTCAATGTGGTTAAGGGGAAGGCCCCCAAAACGGGCTTGGAAAACGTGTTGCGCATAGGATGAATTTGCCAATTTTGATCAAAAATCAAAATTTCGCCTAGTTTTTCTACCATTTGAATTTTGCTCTCATTTTATATGAATCTATGAATGTAAATCATCCTATGGTGTGTAAATGTAATTGAAAAATTACTCTTTAGGGTAGATTCATCATTTTGAGGTGGTTTGGGGTTGAATGAATCAGTTTCCATGGTTTTAGAGGTAAGTTGTTCCACTACCTATTTTCCTGTTCTTAGTTTAGATATGGTTGAAACCACCCCTCTTCTCATGGATTCGACCCTTGATGGTTAGCATAGGTGGTTTTATGGCTATATTATGTACTTTCTTAGTCACTTGTAAAGGTTGGAATCTTGTGGATGCTTTGAACTTCATTGTACGTCACTACAGCAGTGTGGCAAGGAAATAAACCAGGGTTTGCAGCTATTTTTGTGGGATTCTTGTGATTATGTGTCTTGACATTATTTATCCTTTTTTCATTAGTTTTTCTTATGTGTTATATGTGCCAAAATCTATTTCATTCTTCTTAACTAAATGAATCAAGATAGATAGGTAGAATACATTGATAACAGTGCTCTGCCTTGGGAATACATTTAGTTTTTTATGTTTTCAGCTGTTTGAAGAGGATTCATGACTTGTGCATGCCCTTCTCAGATCCTCACCATTCTTAGACCTACCATCTCATTCAATTCTAAGTGCTAAAACACCTACCTACCTCGCCCCATAGAACACCCTGCATTTCTGAGTTGATTTCCCAGACCCAAAGCTACCTGCTCCATTTGATCTAGCAACAAAACCTTCAAAATCAAACAAAAACCCTAGAGCTACTATACCTAGCCTGAAATCCATATTCAAATCAATCATCTCAATTGAGATTGACAAGGAGAGAGCCCTCTCCTGACCTGGTAGGGCTAGCTACCAGGTTAAGCTTAGTTTGTGGTTATCCTAAGATTGCCACCCTTCAGCCTGAGGTCGATCTAGGCTCTAACAACTACCATAACGTTGTATATTTTTATTATAGGAACAAATAAAAAGGATAAAATTGACAATCAAAATAATTAATGAAACAAAATCTTTCGGTAGAAATCACATGAGAGAATTTTTTGGCCGACGCGTTTCGAACCAACAACTGTGGTTGTTGGTTCGAAATGCATCAGCCAAAAAATTCTCCCATGTGATTTCTATCGAAAGACTTTGTTTAATTCATTATGGATCACAGAAGCTTCAATAAAGAAAAAATCAAAATAATGTTGAAGGTGTGTGTGTGTGTGTTTCTTTTTAAAGGTTGCATTAGTAATGTTTTTCTCAATATTGCTATTTGATTGAAGGTATAATAAGAAGTACAATTGGTATTTAATTGAAGGTTTAATATGTTTACTCCATATCCTATCAAGATGATAAAAGAAATTATTGTTTCATCTATAAATAGTGCAAAAACCACTCAAGGTAAGTGTATCGTTTCAACAATTTTTTAGTAATTTTTGTAACATGAATAAAATGGTTTGACTATATTATTTCCCATTATGTTGCAGCCAAAATAACTGAAAAGAAACTAGTTCTTTTTGAACTAAAGGACATTTTTTATCATGGCATCGATGATGAAGCAACAAAAAAAGGGCATATTGAGAAAATGGGAGCTGATGTTGATTACACAATAGAGAAAAAAATATTTTTGGATTCATTCACATGCAAAATCATTTTTTGAAATGGGTTTCAAAAATGAATATCTTGACATTATAATTTGGACAACAACTTTGAAACAAAGCACAACAATATTTCTAAAAGAGTTGGTTTCAAAAACATTACAAGATAAACTTGTGTTTAAGTGGATTGCTTCAGACTATAAACTACAAAAGGGACATAAGGTCATTGACAATCCAACGAAAGTTATCCACACTAAATCATTGAAAAAAGTGTGGGAAATGCATACCCAATATGATGCAACCAATACTATTATAGTTGATTGTTTAATTGAGAGAGTGAAAGAGAATCCAAAAGAAAATTTGATTCTTGCCCCTCCTTTCATTGGAGCAAATCAAGGGGATAATTGGTTGATCAATGAGATATGGAGAATATTGCATAAACTCAACAAGGCTACGGATGTGCGAGCTATTTTGAAGGATGGTAAATTACATTTAGAAGTACCTTAAGATTACAGATGTCTATATCATGCTATTATATGTATGACATCATGAATTATTACTTTTATTTCACAACACTAATAAAAGAATTGTTGATTCGGTTTGTCATTACTAAAAATAAAATAATTTTATTTTCTTTATTTTTGGTGAGATGAATGGTCATTTAATGTTTTCATATCAAAATTTCCCATGCTATATTTTTTTTTAAAAATGGATTACATTGTATGTAAAATTAATAGATAACTGGTCTAGTTGTTTTAATTAGATCATTACAATTATTTGTTTTAAATGTGGTTTAAGTTATCATTATACCTATTAGAAATTAGTAATATGAAGGATGGCCCATTGCATTCTTATAACCCTTTTTATTCCATATAAGTTGAAAAACTATATTTTTTTTTCTTAGTAAAGACTAATTCTATTAAAATAAGAAGAGTATAGTACAATTAGGCTTGCATGCAAGCGAAGCAGAAAAGCAAGGGAGCCCAAGGAGATAGGCTCCACCTTGCTCCATGGCAAAGAACCAGAAGAGGGCTATAGAGAACATGGAATAACAAAGAACTGGAACTGAGCAGAGAGAACTACCCTGAGGGGGCAGTTACTATCACCTGACTTTTTTTTCCTTTTTTCTTGCTAACTTTGACCTAGTCATAGGAGTTTGGCTGAGCTAAAACAAGTAGGAGACTATTCTGCCCTGGCAACGGAATATCCTTCTCAGACTTTGAGGACGAAGTGAGATGAGAACGTTTCTGGGATATCTGAGAGATGGAAGGGTTTGTCGGGTCGTCCAAGGGAGCTTCCAGCGGAATCTCAACGTTCTGCCCATCTGCTACAATTTCCTCCTCATCCGAACTGGAGGAATCTGAATCGTCCACAGGGAGAGGAGGCGCATAGTGGTTCCAGCTTTTAGACTTGGGCTTGTGCTTCAGATTCTTCTTTTTGTCGAGGTACTGGGGACAGGAACTTTGGAGGTGTCTTGTTTGATGACAATGGCGGCAACGGAAGGCTGTATTCTCGTAATCCAAGGTTTGAGTTGAATGGAAATCTCCATACTTGAGATTAATCTGATCCAGAAGTCCTCTGCTAATAGGGAAAATTTTAGAACCCCCCCTAAATTTATATATATAATAAATGGGTTAATCTCCATGGTATATAGGAAAAATGGAAGGCGATTTTATCAATAATATAATATGTATATATAATTGTTTGGCGAATCTCTCACCAGGCATGGCGAATATTTTACTCAATTATAAAATCTTGTAAGATCTTGGTATTACCATGGGTCAATACCATGGGTTATTATAAACCTAGAGCTTAAAAGTTACTATTAGTAATTTATAAAAATTAATAAAATTAATAGTTGATTTTTATTTTAACCAAGCTAAAATGTTTAACATACATTAAATTACAACATCCATTTTTACTCTTGATCCACCCCCGAGAAGGATCAAATATTTTTTCACTCTATGCTAGTTTGCATATCACGATATTTGATACCTCTCAGGGGTTAGTAGATCCAGAGTAAAGATGGATCTATGCTGGTTTAATTCCCCCATTTAAATAGGCTACATTCCAGGTGAATACCATGGGTCAATACCATGTGCCATTTTGGTGAATACCATGGTTCAATACCAGGTGCCATTTTGGTGAATACCATGGGTCAATACCATGTGCTACTTTTATTTTTATTAATAATAATATTAGGGTTAATAATGTTTTTTGCATGGTATTAATAACGATCTAGTCCATGGTATTTGTCCCATAGTATTTTGCCCATAGGTTTCACCTAAATATAACGCATTTTTTGAGTGTTCGTAAATATAAGGTGACTTATGGAGTATATATAAAAAAATGTTTTATTTGTTTACCATACCTCTCATTTATTTATATTTTTATTAATTTACCATACCTCTTTTACAAATATGGTATTTGGCCCATAGGATTCACTTAAATAAAACCTTTTTCTTGAGCCTTCATAAATAGAATGACGATTATGGACTAAATATAAAAAGAGGTTTTATTTATTTACCATACGTCTAGTTTATTTATATTTTTATTTATTTACCATACCTTTTGAGTAAGTATAAAAGACGTTTTATTTATTTACCATACCTCCACTTTACTTATATTTTTATTTGTTTACACCCTTACATGTATATAAGGTGACTTATGGAGTAAATATAAAAAATGTTTTATTTATTTACCATACCTCTCATTTATTTATATTTTTATTAATTTACCATACCTCTTTTATAAATATGGTATTTGGCCCATAGGATTCACTTAAATAAAACCTATTCTTGAAAATGGGCGAATGGATTCACTTAAATAAAATCTATTCTTGAAAATGGGCGAATGGAAGGTTGTAACTCCTAATTTCAAGGGCTAAATTTACCTTTTTTACCCTCTCCCTTAAAATAAGGTGGGCTATTTGTGGTGATTTGTAAAAATGTACTATGATACAAAATATTCGCCCACTAAAAATTTAAAACCCCTTAATTTCGCCAAAGGGCGAACATTCGCCCCTAAAATTTTCTATGGCTAATATCTATTTCTGCACAGATTCTACCATAGGTGTAGAGCCCATTTTCCTTTCGAGAGGAATCTACAGCCAGGTAGTGTCCTAAGGTTTCTGTAATGGCTATGAAGAACGATATGTGCCATAGATGCGTCGGTAGGTTCGGGAGCCTGACCCAAATGGGAATCTTGGTAATAATAGCTGTAGAAGGGTCGAAGTCTGGAAACCAAGGAGTAAGAAAAATCCCAGCCGAGCCCCAGAACCAAGGGCCTCCCGTTAAGGTCTTCTGGTAATCTTCATTTAGGTCAAAAACCACAATGAAGAATTGTTGAGCTAATTTATGGTCCTAAATTAACACAATTATTTCTTATCAATCCGGGTTGTTTATGCTTTGAGGCAAGTTCACTATATGTGAAGATCAGATATAATCAAACCTTGAAAGATAAGTTATTCAGAAGCTAAAAGTAATACATCTATAACTCTAATTCAATCAGCTTAAAAAGAGAGAAATATTGAAAGGGTTCTTGACCTCAAGAAGTCCACCTTCACCTCAATTATCACTTAATGAATCAGAGATTGAAACAAAAAGCTTAAGATGGATAAATTATTAATGAAAGAAGCTCTTAACTTAAGAGACACATAAAATATTCCATCATAATTCATTCATCTCAATATCCAAATCTTAATGAAAATAAAACTACTTGCATGCAAACAAAAGAAACTAGTTTTGATTCATCATTTTAGCAGAAGGGATGCCCAACTTGAACACCTGTTTTTCCAACTCAATAAAGTGATGAATAAGCTATTAACAACTGAAAGAAATCACTATGCATGAACCATAAAGCAAACTGAAATAAAGCTTTGAAAAACTAGTGCTACAATCAACCAGATTACAAGGAAATAAAACTAGTTAACAAGGAAGTGTACTTAGCTTGGAATGGGGGCCCTCCACCCTTGCCTTGCACACTTTGAGAGGTGATATCAGAAGCTTAAATCAGTCACACATCCATAATATTGAACAGCAAAATAATAATAACACAAGTCTTCAAATTAACTCCTCAATCCCAAAGATGTCACAGCATAAAAGTATATCACAAAATCAATACATAAGCCATCAAAGTTTTGGCCTTAAATAAGAAGTCTCATGAACAAACTGATCTATATTCACTCAAACAAACCCATCTACTCTCATCCACCTATCCAAGTCGAATTCACTATCCCCATCCCAAGAAAGATGACCATTCCTATGAAATCTCAAAACTGCCCTATTTTTATGGGATTCCTGCATGACTAGTCATGGTTGACTAGCACCAAATGGGCCTAATAAAGCTTGTTCTGTTCAAACTAAGCATTTCTGGCTTAGTCCTAGTTCCCAAGCTGTCCATCCATGCATTCCATTCGTGCCCAAGTGTCCTGCAACCATATCAACCATAGAGCTATTACGGGAATTTCTGAATCTGCCAATTTTGCACTAAAAACCAAATTTTCATAAAAACTTTAGAAATTGAAAAATTAAAATTAAATACCTGAATGGATATCAAATATACATCAAAATGGGATAAATGAAGGGAAAATGGATGGAAAATAGATGGATAAGTAAGTTTCTTTGAGCAAAAATAAGACCAAAACTAAGGCCCAACATCTCTCCCTTGCTTATCATCAAGCATGTCCCCATGCTTGCTTGCTCCTCTCTGATCTTCGCCTTTTTGTAGTAGATGTTGTACCTGTAGATGCTTCCTGTTGTGCTGCCTTGGCCAAACAATCCAAACCTGTATCATGTCTCTCCCTAAACAAAGCTGCTTTGACCTTTTGTTTTTCATATTTTGCCTGCCACATGTTCTTTTCCTTTAGCCATTTAAATGCTTGCTTAGAAAGTAGATCATTTTTCCTTTTCAGCCTCCCCAATTCTTCATTCAGTTTCTCATTTGCCTTGACCAATTTAGCATTATCTTTCTTATTTTCCTTGTTTTCTTCTTTTAATTGCTTCTCTAAGATTTTGCTAATTTCGAATTGGTCAGTTAAATCCCTGATTCTTCCTAAATTAAGTTCTCTCAAAATCTTGTGTTGTTTTCATTAGTGATGCTGTTGCTGCATCATCATAGGAAGAATCCTTCTCAAATGCTTCTTGTGCAAGATCATTTTCTTCTTGCTGTCTTGGGGAATATGTTTCTACTTCCTTCTCTAAATCAATGGGACTCTTATTCCTAAATCGCCTAGGAATAGACATAACAGATGTTTCATTTTCTTGCATGGCCATGCTGTTCTGTTGTTTGGCTCTTGTTCTAGGATACAAGGGTGAGTTCATCAATCCTCTGTTTTCCTGCTCTGTTTTATCCTGTACCTCATGAACCTGTTCAATGAATTGATTTTTAGACATGAATTCTCGCCACACTATGCCCTGTGATCTCACCTGATACTCAACTAGGATTTTGATTAATCCTTGGTGGTATATCTGTCCTGCTTTAGGCCTGTTTTCATGTTTGACTGTTTCAATCATTCTCAAAAGGCTCCTATATAGGAAATAAGGCAAGCTAATCCTATCCTCCCCTTTTATATGCTGCAGAAGTCTGACATGATACAAGTGAGCCACATTATACCCCCTATCACAGGTCAAAAACTTTTGGATAACCAAAACCAACTCACCCCATGGTTCATTAAACCATTCCCTGGGTATCCCTTTTGTTCTGTCAAATGTCCCTTTCCGGTTCTTCTCAAGAAAGAAAGTCCAGGCTTTCTCCTTGAAGTGCAGGCCTTTGTAATACTTCTCACCTATCATGGGCAGATCTAAAGCTTGGGAAAGATATTCCTGGGTTACAGGAATAATGACATCTCCCACCCGTGTCTGGTCTTGATTGAAATTGTTTATGAAATCCCTGGTTATTTGTTCAGAGTGGCCATCAAATTTTTGTAGGAAACTTATCATCCCTGCTTGGTAAAGTTTTTCTATAGTTTCCTTCCCCCAACTCTCTATCTGGAATTTTGGCTCTACTCTGATTGACATTGCTTCTGTAAACCAATGAATGAATTCCTCTGCTGTTACTAATTTCCTTTTGAAAGAAAGATATAATTATTTGTTTGATTTCAAAATGAAATTTTTGAAGGCAAAGAACCTTACCTTCCTCTTTTCAATCAACTCAATTCACCTCTGTTTGATTCTGCCTCTAGCAACAACACTGTTTTAATCCCTGTTCAATGCAAACAAATGCCTGTATACCCTGTCAATATGCTGCTCTTTGTTTTTGAAAACAAAAATACACATACAAACAATGTTTATACATGCTCCTGGCCTTATTTTGTTTACCAAAATTCAAATGATTGACTACTGTATATGTTTAACCAGGAAAACTGTGTAGTGCACATACATTTGGCTCTCGGCCTCATCAACAAATATTCAAGATGCTCTCGGCCTAACCCAATATATTTTTTAAAGAACTTTTGACTGAAAAATTTTGACTGTGTAATGTGCCAAAATTATGCACATGGCCTCAATTACCAAATCAAATACCAAACTACACTCAGTTACAACAGAACTATGAGCACGAAGGCACTTAGCCTTAGCATGGTAAATAGAGGGCTATTCACATACGCTCAGCCTCTAAACACAAATGAACACGGCGCATTATAGCACTTGGAAATTGAAATCATGCTTTGCGACCTCATAAAAACAATTTGCAAATACTCCTGGCCATAAAAATTTGCAAAACACAACCCTCGGCCCATCAAAATTTTACAAAAACTGCTCTCGGCTGTCCCATAAAAACTCTCGGCCTCAAAACAAAAACAAATAATAGTGCATTCAAATGAATTTTTAAATGGCTTCGACATGCAATCCTTCAATCAGAAATGGCATTATGCATTCAATCCTTAAAGCATATCAATCCCCTGTTTTGGTATAAATGAAAACAACAGTGCGCAGCAAGGGTTATGGATGCATGTTGTTTTGACTGTTTGTTTTGCTGTTTAAATCGGCGCACAATCAATTAACTATGTGACAATAACAAATGCAGTGCGCATTCAACAGCGCTTCACATTGCCATTCACCGCCATTCAACATAACATGCAATAACACTGAACTGTCGTGCCTCCTTAGTTCATGGATTTCATTATTGACACGGCACGGCATACAACTCCACATACAATGCCAAAATCTAACGTGTTGACCATGCAATACATTCGCATTTAAGTGAGACCTGATCCACTAAGGATTCATACCAACATTCACGCAGCAAATCAACGAGTTGGGGGCTACAATTTCGGCTTACCTTAGATCACCGAGCACCTGGAGGGATATCGGGCGCTCCAAATCTTGGTTTAACCGTTCAATTGACTGGTGGCAAGGCAAAACAATCGTTACCATTAATGACTGAGAGTTCCTAACTTTGATTCACTGTGCCGAGCTTTAAACAACTAACGCCTTACCTTATTGAATCCCTGAAAATCCGTTATTTCAAAACGTCAAACCCGGAACAATTTGCCTCTTTAAATTCTCCCAACTCAGTTCACTTTCCTTTTCACTAGGCTGCAGCTTCAAACGCCATTTCTCTGAGCTTATGCGGCGATGAGGATTATGGTTTAACACGACACAGAGGATTATTGTTTGAACTGCACAAGAGCTTGGTCAGTGTTCATGACCGTTTCAGGCTGTACTGCAATGTATATCCATTGGTGTTTTTAAAATTCATGGCTTACATGGCCGTCCTGTTGACCAGTCGCCCGACTGTGTCATGAGGATGGCCAAGTCATGGCTTGGTACGCATGATCCCTGCGCAGCGTATCATCCAATGGATAAACGAATTGCCATGCCACCGTGTTAAGTTCATACCTGTGTGCTGGCCGGTTGTCGTATGGGATTACTGTTTAATTCATTGCAATTGTTTTATCATCATATCCACCGCCGTATGCTTGCATTACTATATATTCACTGCTTGCTGTGTAATGATATGTATGCAATGATGTTTGGATACCATTTCCCACCGTAATGTTCTAATGTTTGTTTATTCACAGCCGTCCACCATATTCCATAAACTTTGATGCATGAACCTTTGCTTGTAACTATGTTATATTCCATACCTTATACCATATGTATGAACCTTTGCGCATTTATTTATGTGCAACATATATATACCTTTTACCATATACCATATGCGCGTTTGGTAATAGAAACGACTTTAGCGCATTCACATACTTTGTCGAACTATGGTATATATGTTGTTTGATATAATATCCTTTGATTTCCATATAGCGCATAAGTTTATTGACTTTGTATAACATAGTTTTATAATTTTAAAATGACCATTGGGGTCATGTTTAAAATTATTACCATCACTAATGCTCTGAGTTGCCTGAATTTGTATGTGCAGGTTGAAAGTTGTCCCAGTTTGGCCTTTTTAAGCTTGCAAAGAAAAATACTTAGGGGTAGTAGGGTTAATGAAAAGAGGGAATATGTATGGAAATGAAAGGGAATAGGGTTATAATGTATAAGGGTTATAGGAATATAGGATATAGATGATAATGAATATCCCCAGGTACTAATTTCAACTTAACAAAAACTAAAAATTTCTAAGAAAAATTTGAATTTTTAAAGCACAAAATGACCACATATACTCCCCTGGATGATGGTTGTACAAGTAGGATGAAATCAATTTGATCAGATGATGTAGATGGATTCAAATGTAGACTTTATTGCTGCTCCTTGTTCTTCATGTTCTAATTCTTGAATTGATAATCAGGTCCCTCTGTAATGATTCATTGTTTCAGGTCCCTCTTTCTGCTTACAAAATATGCACATGTTGTGTTGACATTGGCAGGTCTTTCAGGTCCCTTGGCAATGATTTGTTATATCAGGTCCCTCTATTGACAATACAAGTTTTGTTTCCAGCTAAAGAGCTGATGGTTGCAACTTCAGCTGTCCACTTTAAGAGCAAATGCAAGTCTCCCCCCTTGTTGAAGATATGACTTGTCCTCAAGTCATTGATTGGTGGAGTGTACCTGCAGTAAGAGAACAGTAGAACAAGTAGGAAGAATTCATAGAGTCCAAGTTGCCCTGGTTTTCCCCTATGAATTCATGCTTGCAATGTGCCAGTTGCCTGGTTTTCACTTGCAAACAATTTATTTATTTTTTATGTTGTTTATATATATATATATTTTATTTTTTTTTCAACTAGTAGACTGGAAGATGGCTCATCCTGTGCCATGAGTTCCAGTTCTGTGTCTTCGATCAGTTCTTTCATAAATGCTTCTTTATTGATAGGCCTATTGTAAACTTTGAGCCTATGTCCATTCACTATAAAAGAGGTGGAATCCTGGTCGATGGTCTTAATCCTTACTGCTCCATTGTCAAAGATTTCGTCAATTTCATATGGGCCTAGCCAGTGTGTTGTGAACTTTGCTTTGAAATCTTTGAATTTGGAGTCGAAAAGCAATGCCCAGTCTCCCTTGTGAAATGTCTTTGTTTTGATGTATCTGTCGTGCCACTTCATTCTTTGTTGTTGCACTAATGTAGTATGTTCCATAGCTTGCTGACGATGCTCATCTAACTGATTCAGTTCCATGATCCGCTGTTGTTGTGCTTCTGTCAAGTCGAGTCCTAGTTCAGCTGCTAGTCTGTATGTATGTATCTGAAACTCTATAGGTAGTAGAGCCTCCTTCCCATATACTAACTGGTATGGACTGAAACCAGTTGTTGTTTTCCAAGTGATCCTATAGGCCCAGAGTGCGTCTTTTAATTTTTCAGACCAGTCTTTTCTATTCATCTGTACTGTTTTTGTCATAATATTTTCCAGGACTTTATTTGTTGATTTGACTTGACCATTTGCTTGTGGATGATATGGTGTAGATTTCCTATGCTTGATCTTGTATTTCTCCGTTAGATCTCGTACCAGCTTTGATGTAAACTGTGTTCCTTGATCTGTTACAATTTGTCTAGGTACTCCATATCTGACAAATATTTCTTCAAAAAGAAAGGTGACCACTGTATCTTCTGTTGCTCTGTTAACTGCTTTTGCTTCTGCCCATTTGGTTACATAGTCTGTACATACTAAGATGTACCTCTTCCCATTTGATGGTGGATTGATGGGTCCAAAAAAGTCAAGTGCCCACTGCTCAAATGGTTCTATGAGAACTTGTGGCTTCAATGGCATTTCATCTGATGTTATTGGTCATCCTGTTCTCTGGCAGCTATCACATTGCTTGACATATTTCTTAGAGTCTCTGAAGATGGATGGCCAGTAATAGCCTAGTTGCAGCACTTTATATGCTATTCGTTTATCTGCAAAATGGCCACCACAGGGTTCATCATGACATGCTCTTAAAATGTCTAATATTTCATCTTCTCGTACGCATTTTCTAATTATTAGGTCTGAACCAGTATAAAATAAATCACCATTGACCCATGTATATCTAGAGCTTGCTCTAACAATTTTGTGTTTTTGCTTTTTAGTGAATTGAGCTAGAAACCTTCCAGATGATAAATAGTTTGCAATATCTGCGAACCATGGTGTTTTGACTGTGATGGAAAACAGATGTTCATCAGGAAAGTTATCTACAACTGGATTTGGATCAGGGGGTGAGTGTATGCGGGACAGAAAGTCAGCCACTTGATTTTCTTTTCCTGGCCGATCTTGTATTGTGATATTAAATTCCTGCAGTAACAGTAACCATCTTGTTATTCGTCCATTGGTGATGGGTTTATTCATCAAGTATTTGATTGCTGAATGATCAGTATGAATGAAAACTTGATATCCTGTTATATAGTGCCGGAATTTATTTACTGCATTTATAACAACTAACATTTCTCTTTCTGTGACTGTGTAGTTCATTTCTGCAGGTGTTAGATTTTTGCTTATGAAGTATATTGCATAAGTGAACAAGTTCTCTTTCTGTCCAAGAGAGGCACCTATCGCGGTATCAGATGCATCAGTTGAGATATGGAATGGTAAAGACCAGTTTGGTCCACGAAGAATGGGGGCAACTGACAATTTCTCTTTCAGAATTTGAAATGCATTTTGACAATCATTTGTCCAGTGAAATTCAATATCTTTTGCTAATAATTTGAACAGAGGTTGGGCTATTTTACTAAAGTTTTCAATAAATCGTCTATAATAGCTTGCATAGCCTAAGAAACTTCTAACCTCTTTCTGTGTTGTAGGAGGCATTAAGTTTACTAAGACTTGGATCTTGGCTAGATCCACCTTTATTCCTGAAGCAGAAATGTGGTGTCCCAGAACTATTCCTTCTGTCAACATCATATAGCATTTCTCATTGCTTAATGACAAATTTGTTTCAATGCATCGTTTCAAAACTTTCTCAAGGTTGTTTAAACAATCATTGTATGTGTTTCCGTAAACTGTGAAGTCATCCATATAGACCTCTACACATTCATGAATTAGATCAGCAAATATTGCAAGTACTACTCGTTGGAAAGTTGCAGGTGCATTGCATAGACCAAATGGCAAAACATTATATGCATAGGTTCCCCATGGGCAAGTAAATGTTGTCTTGTCTTGGTCTTCTTCTGCTATTCTTATCTGGTTGTATCCGCTAAACCCATCTAAGAAGGAGAAAAATTTCTTTCCAGCTAATGAGTCTAACACTTGGTCAATGAATGGTAGAGGAAAATGATCTTTGAGTGTAGCTTTGTTTAATTCGCGGTAGTCCACACATACCCTCCACTTTCCATTTTTCTTTGGCACAATAACTAGTGGAGAAACCCATTGACTATCTGAAATAGGATAAATGAATCCAACTTCTAACAATTTTTGCAGTTCTTCTTTCACTATTTCCTTCATCATAGGATTCATTCGTCTTTGAGGTTGTCTTACAGGTTTAAGTTGATCATCTGTATAGATGTGGTGGAGACATGTGCTAGGATGAATTCCTTGCATATCAGTATAATCCCAGGCAAAAGCTTTTGAATATTTCTGTAATAGTGCAATTACTTCTTGCTCTTGTGCTGGTTGCAATTCATTTCCAATGTTTAGATGTTTTCCAGGATGAACCTCAATTGTTTTGATTGTTGGCTTGGAGACTGTGTTTACAGGAAAGATGTCTATAAAAGAATTCTGCAAAGTTTGAACAGTACAAGTTTCCTGAAAACATTGATTCAGAAGGTTACTTGCAGCTTCATATTGAGCTTTCCTAAGCTGCTCTGAAATACTTGGTTCTGAAATGAAAAGATCCATTAAGTCCTCATTCCCTTCTTCTTCTCTAAAATCAAAGAATTGATTTATACTTAAAACTGATTTTGTTTGTTGTTTTTCTTGAGTTTCAAGTATTGATTCTAAAGAAGTGGATTGTGCAGGTGAATAAAGAGTGATATGTTTCCTTTCATCTCCATGTGAAATAATCATGCTTCCAGATCTGCATCCTATGAAGGCATTAGCAGTAGCTAACCATGGTCTGCCTAAGATTAGAGGATGTCCTCCCAAGTTTGTCTTTGGTTGCAAGATCAGGAAGTCAAGAGGATACTCCCATGAATCCAAGGAGACTATGATATCTTCTAATATTCCTTCGAGAACAACTTTAGATCTATCTGCTAGTTCCAAGATTGTAGAAGTTGATCTAATGTTGTTTAATTGCAAAGTTTTCATTGTCTCCATTGTCATTACGTTTATAGCTGCTCCCAAGTCTATTAATGTATTTGGTACTGAGAAATTATTTATTGATATGGTAACCATTGGGATACCAGGATCAATATATTTTTCTACTATGGTTTGTGTAGACATGGGGCTTGCTAATTTACCAATGACTTGGATTGTTGTAGGATCCTTTTTCTTTTTCTCTGATTTCCGAATGCACAATTCCTTTATTGTTTTAGCATATATTGGTATTTCTTTAATTGCCTTCAACAAAGGAATTTTTACATAAGCATTTTTTAACTCATCTAAGATATCAAATTCAGGAAGGATTATTTTGTTTTGTTGTTCCTCTAACCTTTCAGGATAAGGTGGTGTTTTTGTTGTAACATTTGTTCCTTTCTGATTTTGTATCTCAGTTTGTGATGTTTCAGATGATTCTCCTTGTTCAGTTGGTTCTTCTATAATTGGAGGAGAATCCTTTTTAAGCACTTTTCCAGACCTTAGATGGACATCGTTAAGAGGAAGGATTGAATATGTAGGAAAACATGCTGCTTCCTCCACAGTGTATGCAGATTTGTCCACCTTATTATTTGGATTGGCCATTGGTTGGGCTGGTAGTTGAGTTGGTCTGGGTTGATTTGTAGGTAGCTGTAATTGTTGTGGTTGGGTCAACAACGATGGTGGATTCTGCTGTGGAAATGGGATGGATTGCGGATATACAGAATGTTGTTGTTGAAAGGGTATGGATTGCAGATATTGTGGATATGCAAATGGTTGTTGGTATTGTTGCTGGTATTGTTGTTGATACTGTTGAGGCTGCTGGTTGCCATAACCATATCCTCTCCAACCTTGTGCAGGTTGTTGTGAATATTGTTGTGGAGGCCAAGCTTGCCATGGCATTGGAGGGGTCCAAGGATTATAAGGTGGATAGGCATAATTTTGTTGAGGGAATTGTGGCTGATTTGGTTGAGGCATCCTAGGTTGCCATGGTCTCCGTGGTGCTACATAGTAGAAACCTTCTATCCCTGGCACTTCTTCCATTGAGTTTATTTGTAATTCTTTCAATTTTTCACAATTCTCTGTGGAATGGTTTCCTGTACAAAGACCACAAACCTGAATGCTATCCAAAGGACATTCTCTCAAAGGATGTTTCTTTTTACATTTGGAACAAAAGATTGCTAGAGCTTGTTCTTGTTCTTCTTTCTTCTTGTTTGCCTTTAGCACATCTACTTGTGTCCCTAATGTACTCAAGAGATCTGTTTTGAAATTTTCCAATAGACTTCCTATTTCAGCTCTTGTTATCCCTCCTGCAGCTGACTTTGCTGCTTTTGAACTTACTTCCCTTCTTCCGGTTTTTGATCTTCCTCTAGAATATTTCTGACATAACTCGACAATTTCATCGAATGGAAGGTTTGAAATATCTCCTTTACCCATCACATTCAAAATGTCAAGGTATTCATCCCTTACACCTTTGAGAAAGATTGTGCGAACAGTTTCTTGATTTAGAGAATGTTGTTTAGATTTCTGAAGATTATATGCGAATCTTTCCAAATATTCTTCTAAACTTTCATCTTCTTGTTGTGTCATTCTAAAAACATCTTCCTTTGAATCTCTAGATCTACAATAAGCTTGATATTTCTTAAGGAAGATAGTTTGCATATCATCCCAAGAGGCTATTGTTTGTTCTCCTAAACCCATAAACCATTTTAAAGCTGCTGCTTTTAATGTTGCAGGGAAAAGACGAAGTTTATGAACGTCATCAGTATATCCGTATGTTCTACATAGGATATCAAATTCAAACATAAATGCATCAGGATCTTCTGTAGACATTCCATAAAAGTTTGGCAATACAGAAGGTGGAATATTTTTCATTTTTACTTCTTCTCCCAATATTGCACTTGTATCTACTATTGGAAAACCAAAAGTAGTTTCTTGATCAATTCCATCTTCTTGTCTTTTCCGGTCGTTTTCTAGCTTCCTATCATTTTCTTGTTTTGCCTCTTCCTCTCTCTTACTTCTCCATTCTCTTTGTTGTCTTTCATATTCAGCCCTTTGTTGTTCAGCAGTGAGATGCATGGATCCATGTCCCTCTTCTGCCATTGTTTGATTTATTTCAATTTCAAGTTGTTGGAAGATAGGAGGATTGATGGATGGAAAGATAGGTTGTTTTCCTTTTTCTTTTTGTTTTCCGGAAGTGGAGAATTGCTTTTGTTTTGCTTCCCAAGCTAACAAAGTTTTCCTTTCAATTAAAGTTAATCTTTGGCCAGTTCTTTGTTTTTCTACCAACTCCTCAATTATTGGATTACCAGTAACTGGAGTGTGTGATGATCCTATTTCTACTTGTGGGGGGTTTTTGATAAATCTACCTTGAGGATCTCTATATCTAGGCATAAAGAAACATAACTTAAAATGGAATGTAACTAATGTTTTTGTGGTTTTGAATTTTATCTTTCTATTGACTATGCCGATATTTGCCTCCCCGGCAACGGCGCCAAAATGTTGAGCTAATTTATGGTCCTAAATTAACACAATTATTTCTTATCAATCTGGGTTGTTTATGCTTTGAGGCAAGTTCACTATATGTGAAGATCAGATATAATCAAACCTTGAAAGATAAGTTATTCAGAAGCTAAAAGTAATACATCTATAACTCTAATTCAATCAGCTTAAAAAGAGAGAAATATTGAAAGGGTTCTTGACCTCAAGAAGTCCACCTTCACCTCAATTATCACTTAATGAATCAGAGATTGAAACCAAAAGCTTAAGATGGATAAATTATTAATGAAAGAAGCTCTTAACTTAAGAGACACATAAAATATTCCATCATAATTCATTCATCTCAATATCCAAATCTTAATGAAAATAAAACTACTTGCATGCAAACAAAAGAAACTAGTTTTGATTCATCATTTTAGCAGAAGGGATGCCCAACTTGAACACCTGTTTTTCCAACTCAATAAAGTGATGAATAAGCTATTAACAACTGAAATCAATCACTATGCATGAACCATAAAGCAAACTGAAATAAAGCTTTGAAAAACTAGTGCTACAATCAACCAGATTACAAGGAAATAAAACTAGTTAACAAGGAAGTGTACTTAGCTTGGAATGGGGGCCCTCCACCCTTGCCTTGCACACTTTGAGAGGTGATATCAGAAGCTTAAATCAGTCACACATCCATAATATTGAACAGAAAAATAATAATAACACAAGTCTTCAAATTAACTCCTCAATCCCAAAGATGTCACAGCATAAAAGTATATCACAAAATCAATACATAAGCCATCAAAGTTTTGGCTTTAAATAAGAAGTCTCATGAACAAACTGATCTATATTCACTCAAACAAACCCATCTACTCTCATCCACCTATCCAAGTCGAATTCATTATCCCCATCCCAAGAAAGATGACCATTCCTATGAAATCTCAAAATTGCCCTATTTTTATGGGATTCCTGCATGACTAGTCATGGTTGACTAGCACCAAATGGGCCTAATAAAGCTTGTTCTGTTCGAACTAAGCATTGCTGGCTTAGTCCTAGTTCCCAAGCTATCCATCCATGCATTCCATTCATGCCCAAGTGTCCTGCAACCATATCAACCATAGAGCTATTACGGGAATTTCTGAATCTGCCAATTTTGCACTAAAAACCAAATTTTCATAAAAACTTTAGAAATTGAAAAATTAAAATTAAATACCTGAATGGATATCAAATATACATCAAAATGGGATAAATGAAGGGAAAATGGATGGAAAATAGATGGATAAGTAAGTTTCTTTGAGCAAAAATAAGACCAAAACTAAGGCCCAACAAGAATCCTTTTGAACATAAGTATATCTGGCTTTTTTTAGTACATTTGGTATGAATCCATTCGTATAGATCTGATGTGCGAGGCCATAGCCCATTAAATCTACATACAAGTGCAGATTCTGCAAAAAGTTGATATCGATCATCAATTCCAGGATGGGAGAGATTGATGGAAGGAATGTCCTCTGATTTGTCTACCAGAAAAGGCTTTTGAGCCTCAAATGGATGGCCTACTGTTGAAGAGGGCTGTGTATGCATAACATCTTTGCGGACAGCCTCTTTATAAGAGAAAGAAGGGGCAGAGGAGGTTTGCCTGAAGGAACCCCCTCTCAAATGAAAAGTAGCTACAATAGAGGCATCCCTCTGAATGCTGTAATAAGAGAGAGGAAGGGTATTCAGAAGTTGCTTACCCTTGTATATTAGTCTGAGGCAAGATGAGGGGATCCCTAGCCGGCATTCAAGATTTTGCAAGAGGTCCTGCACAAGATCTGTTGCGCATGCCCATTGCATTGTTGTCTTGCCCGAGAGGTTGACTTGGATCTGGAAAACATGTAACTCTTCATGCATATCTGGTTCAGATCTGGCCCCTGCTACCCGGCTCCAACAAGTCCAGGAAATCTTAGACCCATGGCGAGGATAGGGAGGGTTATTCACCAGCGATTTAGGTTCTGGTTCTTCTGCGGACTCCTTTCTGTTGTCCACAAAGCTCCGAGGGTAAATGTCAATGCCGCAGTCATTGATGGCGTAATTGCCAGAAAACCTGACAATAGAACCCCGGACGCAGACAGAGGCTCCCTCCGGAATAGGTCTCAAATGCATCCCAAAATCCGCATTCATATTAGTTTTCTTTTCACAATAAAAAGACGGACCCGTGTTTATCTCTTCAGCCGCTACGAGGATCTTCTCCTGTTGCAGACTTGCAGGGAGACGCGTCGGATCCTGGTTCACATATATTTTCCGAGGTAATTCCCCTGTTCCCGCCTCTGAGTCGGCGCCAGATTTCGCTCCTGCTTCATCAGTTTTATTCAATACCTGCTTCCATATTGCGGCCTCTATAGCCTTAACGTGTACAGAATCGGTGTTTGACAATGGCGGCCGCGCCTGTGCATCTCCAGGAATCTTCGACAAAGGGGTAGGGTTTGCTGCTGCGGCGGCCATTCTTCTTCTCGCAAAATAGTTATGCCACATTAAGTTGAAAAACTATATTAAGTTGTATGTAGCGCCAACAATAAACATACAATTTGTACTGAAAGAAGGACCAAAAGAAACTAAGGTAGAAACTCTATAAATTAACATATAATTAATTAGGTTTGAAATTTAAAAATTGTATTATATTGTATGTGAAAATTAATATATAATTAGTTTGTTTACTTGCACTAGACCATTGTAATTATATTTTTCAATTGCAATTAAATAAATCATTATAAGTCTTAAAATCAATGATTTAAATGGTGGGTCAATGCATTCTTATAAGACTTTTATTCCATACAAACTAAATAAAGGTATTAGGATGTATGTATAAAGCAAACATATTATTTGTTTGTTCATTTTAATGGGGAAATTGTATTTGTATTTTGTGATACTCTGAACTCATTGTAAAATTACCTTTGCATACAAATGGAAATAATTCATAATAAATATTAACATCATTTTTAAAATGATAGGTTTTTATGTCCTTAAGCAATGAAGTGTTGAAGTGGAGATATGTTAATATC
This sequence comes from Pinus tabuliformis, assembly GCA_031772625.1. NCBI lineage: Eukaryota > Viridiplantae > Streptophyta > Pinopsida > Pinales > Pinaceae > Pinus > Pinus tabuliformis. Next base: position 146,046,357 of record CM062818.1, on the reverse strand, counting down.
ATACATGTGGTTGCAGTGCAGATGAAGATGGGAATTACTACAAGTCAAAAGATGTTGTTGATATTTGAAATGAAAGGAGTATTCTTCCAAACATACACGAAAGGTGAACAAAATTTTCATATTCAAAGAGAACCAGATTGGCAGTTTGTTGATAGTTCCTATTTTTTAAGGCCTTTTCAGTCAGAAGTATTAGAATATTTCTTAAGAAATTATGATGTCACAATATAGACATTAAATTTCACTCACAAGTATATATGAAAAGTACTTCAAAAATCAAATATTGATATAGAGGACTTTAAATTTGCATGGGACAGGTCTCATTATCATTTTCAAACAAAATTGGAAGCAGGGAGAACAAGACAATTTTATGAGAAAAAGTTGATTGATGTGTGGTCCCAATATGGAGATAATTATGAAGAATCAAATGTATTTCTAATAGATACAGAAAAGCATACTTCTCAATTCATCGTATATCGATCAAACCATATCTTGATAAAATCATATACAGGAAAAGAGCAAGATACGTGGCTTATGCAAGTTTTATTCCCCTTTCTTAAGACACTTCATTGTATCAAACAAAAACATGAGTACATTCGAATGTTCAATAGAACATGTACTTCATTGTATTTCATGGAGATAATTTGAGTGAGGCAAGTGGCAGACAAAAGGCTTTGACGGAGACAGCTGGGAGGTAATAGCAAGGCAGCTTTGGAATGAGGGCTTATCACTGTGCAAGAGAATGTTTTTGTCGATGAGGGTTAATGCGTTGGCACCATTTCCGGATTACCCGAGTTTCTACATCGTTTTCGTTGGAGGGATCGAGCCGTTTGCGGTTTCTTTGTGTTTTGTCTGCAGCAAGTTTTAACCATGGTTAATCCGAGAGAAGCTGTCAACCTGGATCCAGCACCGTAGGATATTTTATCGGTATGGGGAAAGGATTTAACCACCCAGAATATTGAATGGTATTTTGGGGCAACTGGCAGTCAAGGAAATGAGAAAATTTCACCGGGAGGGTTAGGGAGCAACAGGTCTTCAAAGGGTTTATTGGAAGGAAACCTGGATTTGGCCGGTCTGAATAGTCAAGGCGTTAAGGGTTTCCAGGAGGCACGCTTTGAGGAGGAGAGCTTTCATCAAGCAGGAAATCCCCTCCCTCTCCAAGTAAGTAAAGGAAAGCCCTATTCATCGGGTTCCTTTTTATCAGGAGGACTTGAAGATATAGTAAATAATGGGTTGATACTAGGGTTTCGGAACGGAGTTGAGACAGAAAGGGCGCCGACAGTCACCAGGGCTATTCTTGCCAAAGGCTGGGTAAGCCCTAGTCAGATTGCAGGGTCGACTGACATCGGAGCAAGAGGGACCTTGGAACCTAGAAAGAATCACACTGGATCTGGAAATGGGAAGCACGAAGTGGATTTTGATCTCACAGAAGAGCTAGATAAAGGACCAGGTAGTAGAATAACAACAGACACCACCATCTCGAGGAACCCCATATCGGATAAGGAAGTGCAATTACAGAGAGGAGGTGAACAAGAATGCCATGAGCGCTCAAACCAGGGAGGAGGGTTTTGAGAAAAGGAAGACAGGGGAGAAAAGAAAAAAGCAGAAGCTTATTAAAAAGAAAGATTTTGAAGAAAACTTAGTGTTGGGAATGGATGTGCAGATAGAAGAAGCTTTAGAAGTGGCCGAATGTACCCTTGTAGGGAGAGCGAGGGGTAAGAAATACTCAACCCAATTCATCAAAAACTGGGGAGAGCAGCAATGGCAGACGGACCTAGTCAAAAGCTTCAAGGTTTCGGTCCTAGCAAAAGGATGGTTCATGGTGAGATTTGAGAATAAGGAAGCAGCGGACTGGGTAGTAGGGAGGAACTGGGCCTTCGAAAATCACCCTGTGTTATTTAAACGATGGAATCTGATGTTTGACGCGTTGCATGAAAAGACCAATGTGTTTCCGATTTGGGTTCGGGCACTGGGATTGCCCCCTTTCCTTTGGGTGGAATCGGTGTTTAAGTCCATAGGGAATTTTCTGGGCACTTATCTGGAGGCGGACATGTCCTATATCCAAAGTCAGAACAAAGCTATGGCATGGATCTTGGTTAGCTTAAACCCTAGAGGCGGCCTCGCGGAGAACATAAAAATTCAGTACAAAGATTACGTTTTTGAGCAGCCATTGGACTATGAACATCTTCCCTTCAGATGTCATAGATGTCATGCCTATGGCCATCTGGCTAGGGAATGTCCATTGGGGAAGCGTCGAAGAAGGTATCAGAAGACAGCTAAACAGGAGGGGAAGGAAGCAGAACAGAATCAGACTCTTCAGACTTTAGGGACAGAAGGGATCTAGGAGGAGGAGGCCATGGATGTGAATAAATTTCAAGAGGGGAAGTCAATGGAACAGGCCATACAAGTCTATCCAGGCAGAGAGGGAGCAGTTGAAAACATGCTCGAGATCGAATGTTTGATCGAGGAGTCAATCAAAGAACTAGCAGCTACCACCACTACAAACACCATCGAAGACTTAAAGGGTATGCAACTACACTCAAGTAACCCATCTTTGTCTCCTTCTGAAATTAAAGATGCTTGCTTGATTTCTGGTTCACACAGCCAAAATTGCATCCTTGATGAACAAACTCATGTTGAAAATCATGTTGAAAACATCACGGCCGCTATCCCTTCATTAGACCTGAACCGTGAAGATGTTCCAAATGAGGAAGTTAAACTTGATCCCTCTCTTCCTGTATGTCACTATAATCTCCGATCATTAGATAAAAAACCTGTGAACCTAGAATTGGTTGGTGGAATAGGTCTAACTTCCCCTCAGAGCTTGAAAAGGAAGGTGAGGGGTAGAAAGTCTAATTTTTCTAAAGCACAGGTAAAAGCGAAGTTTGATGTGGCAGATGGTAAACAAATGTCAATCCCTGGGGTGCTTAGAGAAGTGCATCCCCATGAGAATGTAATAAAATGATTATTTCATCTTGGAACTGCAGGGGTTTAGCCAGTAAACCCAAAACACTGGCTCTTAAGGAGATGGTTATGAGTTCTAACCCTGATATCCTTTTGCTACAAGAGACTCTAGGTAAGAGTATAGAAGTGGAAACAGTCTTAAACTCTCTGCTCCCAGGCTGGCATTTTACAGCAGTGGATTTCGTTGGCCACTCAGGAGGATTGGCAATTGGTTACAGGGATGGGAGAATGAAAATCGTAAACCAATGGGGTATGGATCATGCGATAGGAATGGGGATTCAATCACCAGAATTTGGCTTCCCTTTAGTGATTTTAAACATCTATGGGCCATGTCAGGGGAGGGTGAATTTCTGGAATGACCTCCTGTCAAAATGAATATTGAAAAGCCAAAATATGGTTTTGGGTGGAGATTTAAATTTTTCCATTGGAAATGCCGAGGCCTGGGGACCTTCGGCCAGAGAGGACCCTCTATCAGATTTTTTTCCTGAATTCTATCAACTCCCATAATCTGATAGATGTAAACCTAATCAAATTAAAACCCACCTAGAGGAATCGAAGAGTTGGTGAAGCAAGAATCGCTAAAAAATTGGATCGATTTCTTCTAAGCGAAGATCTGACCTCCAGAATCCCAATGTTTAGGAAATGGGTAGGAGAGGGAGGAATCTCGGACCATTTTCCAATCTTTCTAGAGCTATCCAAACCTCCTTGAAAATCGGCAGCTCCATTCAAGTTTAACGCTTCTTGTTTGCAAGAGGAATCCTTCAATAAACTGTTTAGAGAGACTTGGAGACACCCAGGTAGAGGCTCATCGGAGGAAAAAGGTTTCCTGTTCATGGAAAACTTAAAAAGACTAAAGAAAGCAACTATTGAATGGGCAAAGATCAGAAAGAAAAAACAGAACGAGGAAATAACCCAAATCAATGAAGAACTCCGGGGGCTGGAAAGTACTGAGTCGGATGGCTATGCATCGCAGGAATCCAAGGAGAGAATTTTAGTGCTTGAAAAACACAGGAATCAAATTTTATTGGCTAGAGAAGATGAATGGAGGTTGAAGAGTAGAGCGATATGGCTAAAAGCCAGGGATGAAAACACGAGATTTTTCCATAATTATGCAAAAGGGAGGAAAAATTCAAACACAATATGGAAGTTAAAGAATGATTTGCTGGGAGGCCAATAATTTTGAGTCTCTTCTCGAACCTGGGGAGAAGTAATTTTCAGAACCTGTTCGCTGATCAAGGTGAGATTACTATAGCATAAGTAATCAGGACTGCCCAATTCTTCCCTCGGTATGTGGAGGAGGAAGAAGCGGAGAGTTTAATGAGTGAAGGCTCAAAGGAGGAAGTTGAAAGTGTTATTAAATCAATGGCAAAAGACAAGAGCCCAGGTCCGGACGGGTGGACCATAGAACTCTTTCAACACTTCTTCGACCAGATTGGAGCAGAATTAACAGAGGTGGTTGAAGAGTCTAGGAGGAAAGGAGAGGTATACCATCCCTTCAATGCAACCTTCATAGCACTCATTCCTAAGAAGGAAGTCCCTGAATCTTTTTAAGACTTCAGGCCAATTTCCCTATGCACAGTATTTACAAAATCATTGCAAAAGTGATAGCTATCCGAATAAAGCTGATTTTGTCAAGATGCATCTCTAACGAACAGTTTGGCTTTTTGGATGGCCATCAGATTCACGAAGCTATAGGAGTGGCGTAGGAAACAATTCATAGTGTCAAGCAGATGAATAGGAAAGGAGCAGTGATTAAAATTGACTTGTCAAAAGCCTATGATAGAATCAGCAGGATATATCTAAGGATGCTCCTAACCCATTTAGGCTTTAAACCAGACTTCATTAGTTGGATTATGGGATGCATCACTAGTGTCATCTTTGCAGTTCTCATAAACGGTGCAACCTCTACTTTTTTCAAAGGGCAAAGGGGACTAAGACAAGGATGCCCTCTGTCACCCCTGCTTTTCCTCCTGGTTGCAAAGGGCATGAGCCAACTGATCCAGAAGGCCAAAAGGGAAGGTACTGTAAAAGGACTAGAAGTTGCGGTCAACATGTTCATCTCCCATCTTCTTTTTGTAGATGATATCTTACTGTTCTCCAATGGAAATATGAATGAAATCAAGGAACTAAAAAATATTCTTGACCTCTTCATGAAAGTGACAGGGATGCAAATAAACTACAGGAAATCTCAGTTAATTCTGGAAGGATTAGATAGGCACGAGAAAACCCAGATCACTTCAATTCTTCCCTTTGATGTGTTCAACATGGAGAATCCTTTCAAGTATCTAGGTTTTTGGCTGAAGCCTAATGCCTATAAGAAACAAGACTGGAATTGGCTGATTGCAAAAATTAAAGCTAGAATTTCTCATTGGAGTTTCAAATGGCTTTCTAGAGCAGGTAGATTAACCTTAATCAAATCTGTGTTACTAGCCATGTCGGTATACTGGGCAGCGTTAACATGGGTTCCAAAAGGGATACTGGACAAGATAAGAAGGATTTGCAGAAGATTTCTCTGGGCGGGTTCAAAGGAGGACTCTGTACTTTCATGGGTTGCTTGGGAAAAAGTGGCAAGGCCTAAAGAATGGGGAGGATGGGGGATAAAAAATCTCCCTGATTTCAGTCTCTCTTTGGCAGCCAAATCGGGATGGAGAATCATTAAGATGGAAAATCTATGGACGAGAGTGGTGAAGAGGAAATACATAGACCCTGTACCTTTAGAAGAATGGATCAGGAACCCAAACAAGAAAGAAAAAAATGCTTCGGTGGTTTGGAAAGCTACTGTGGAGGCTTTCAAGGTGATTGAACAAGGTTTGGCCTAGCAAGTTGGTAATGGGGAAAATTTGAGGATAGGAAAAGACCCCTGGGTTGGATGTAATGAAAAATTTTCCCTTTCCCCTGGCTTAATCAGACATCTCGAATCCAAAGGCATCCTCTTCTTAAGTCAGGTTGAGAAAATTGGCTTTTCTACAATATGGGGTCAAGCATGGAAAACTGGAGAAGAACTAGATCTTAGGCCTTTCTGGTGGAATGAGTGGAAGGCTTATACCCAAGAACTATCCAGATCAAATGTAAGGCTAAAAGGCAGACAGGATCAACTGGTATGGGCACACGCGGAATCTGGATCTTATTCCCCAAAATTCGGGTATAAATTCTTAATGTCAAAAAAAGGTTGGGGAGATCCGGAATGGTGGGCCAAGCTTTTATGGAAACTCAAATGCCCGGCAAAAGCCAGACTTTTCTTTTGGTGTATCCTCAAAAGGAAAATTCCTACCTGGGACATTCTTCAATCCAGGTATAAGCAAGGACCGGGGAGATGCCCCTTATGCAAATCTGAATCTGAAACCATTAGACATCTGTTTTTAGTTTGTCCATCTGTTAAAAAAGTATGGGCGGAGGTTGGGAAACTCATCAAAAAACAGGTAGATTGGGAAGGGGAAAATTTTCATGATGTCTGGGACAAATGGTGGCGACAGTATCCTGAGGGGAACATGCGGAATCTACCTCCCATCATCTGTTGGGGGGTATGGATTGCAAGGAACAGGTTCATATTCTTGGACAAGGAAACCTCAGCTGAATCAATAGTGTTACAATGTACTTCTATTTTCTCAAATATTCCAGAAACCGAGGAGGGAAGAAACCCCAGACAAGTTAGGGAAGAACAAATTAAAGAAGGCGTCCCATGGACCTACTTTGAGGGGGCTTCTCAGAACAATAAAGCCGGAGCATGGATGATTATTCACTTAAATGCAAATCATATTTTAAAAGCTTTAGTGGGTATAGGCACTGGATCAAATAACTTTGCAGAATTGTCTGCCCTAAACCTACTTCTCTGCTGGCTCATTCACAGGAACATCTACACGGTTTAGATCTTCGGAGACTCTTTAAATGTCATAAAATGGGTTAATGGTCAAAGTAGTTGTCAAAATTATATGCTGAGACCTTTATTAGAAGAAATATAGGTTTTAAAGCTCTCTTTTAATGTGTTCTCACTATGCCATATCTACAGGGAGTGCAATGTATCAGCAGACAAGCTTTCTAAGGAAGGTTTGCAGCAGGATCTGGGCAGCTGGAAAGTAGCAGAGGAGATTCATGGACAGATCCGTGTGTCGGATCAGCCTCCACAATTCTAGTTTTCTTGATGTTGTTTTAGTTTTCTTTCTATTAGTTTTGTTCACAATGCAAGTTATCCTTTTGGGACTGCTGTTGTATATTGAAAAACTAGTTTCAAAGTTTTGCTTAGTATCTATTTTCTGTTGGGTTGTTTTCCTCCTAAGAGGAGACCCAGGAAATAGATATGGAACCGAGACCTCTTGATGGATAATGTTTTTTGGACTATTTTTAGTGTCTTGTTGCTGGAAACATAAACTGTTCATGAGGTTTATGTCTACAGAGGATACATTGTCAAGCTTTTGTACAGAAAAGACAGTCACTTTTCTGCAGTAGCTTTATGATATCATCATATAGCAAAAGGAATGCTCGGGCATATACCATGTAACTTTTTATCTTGTTTATAAAAAGTTCGCTTTTTTCTTTGGAAAAAAAAAGGTTCATGGTGATAATTTCATTTATAAATTTGTTGAAAAGTACACTCCAATTTTTCAATACATTTTGGACATAGTTTTTTTTTTTTTCCGGAGAAAATAATCAAAACTTTTTATTAATGGTATAAAAAGTTACATTTTTCAGATAAGCATCATCGAACCACCAAGAAGTGGTATCTAAACTGATAGGTCTGTTCCCTATTTTAGAACTGTGAACAGAGAGAAGAGGGACCCATAGTCAACCTCCAACTTACAAAACCAAAAGTAAAAACGTAAGCAGAGGATCTGAAACTGTCGCTAGTGAGCAAAATTAACTGTTCTGGTTCTCTGAATCCATACAAAAACTTCTTCATGATCCATTTTGAAAGGACTATGTGGCCTCCTTCATATAAACATATAATCAGCCACGAATATACTGTAAACTTTTTTATGAATGTACAGGATGCAAAAACTCTGTTTCAGCATTTTATGAATGTACAGGATGCAGGAAAAAAACTCTGTTTCAGCATATTGTGTGAGAGATATAAAGAACGCGGCCCTCCTGAAAACGACACCATGGAAAGAAGATGACCATAAAGCATAAACGAGTTTCAGCTGTGAAATGTATTAGTAAAAACCATCAAAGAGGCGGAGCAAAAGGAGGCAGCTGTGATGTGGTAACCTGCCCCTGACATGTTTCTTCTATAGACCATGTTGAATCAATTTGTATGATTTTATATTTTTTGAAATATATTGGAATTGCCTATTATATTAATATGTATATTTCTTATTATTTATAAATGTTTTTTCAATGACTTTGTTGTATCGATTTTTTTTCTAAGATGTGTGTGTGCACATGCATGTGTTCTTAAATGAATTGTTTGCCATTCAAATTATCTTACATGAACCATCGAGGCATGTTATTTTTAATGAATTATGTTTACTTATATGTATCAATAATCATATATAAATGTGAAATATAAGTTTTGAAATAGAACTCCTTGCAAACAAGGGTTCTATTCTTACTAAAGAAATTATAATAATTTACTTGATAAATGTTATGTGCATTATTCACTATTCACAATGCATTATTCACTATTAAGGCTAATGAGAAATGTGTCATAGGTAAATGATTTGATCTTTTTGAAGCATAAGATATGTGATTTCTCAATCGATAGTTTTCATAAATTTATATGCTTAAATCAATTAATGGTTGTAACTGCAATCATATCATATTGAAAATCAACAAGGCACAAAGTCAGTTATTCATTGTTTACATATAAAATGCACTAATATGAGTGCATAAATGTGATATGTAATTTTTGAGATAAAAATATATTGTAAATAATTTTGCATTTCTTAAAAAAACATATATATGATGATAATGATTGATAAGTGGATTATCAAGGTTTGATTAGATACTATCATGGATGAATTATGTCATTGAACTTTTTGAACTGTAAGGCATCTAATTTCATTATTTAAAGTCATTTTTTTTGTAAATTTGTATTTTAAATAAACTGAAATCATATCACTTGAGCTATAATTATATTATTGACTTGTACTTAGTTATGTCCATTAATATGAGTGTATAAATGTGATCTATAATAGTCATATACTATGATGCATTTTTTTCGAAAAATAAGTCTTTTAATTTCTTGATAATAAGTATTAAGTGGACCATTTAGGCTAATGGGTGATGGCTCATAAGTGAATACTACTCGTTAAATTGTAGGGAATTCAATTTTTAACCCATAATTTTTTTTTCATATATTCTTGAATCAACTATTTGTATATGCAATCATCTCATCTCATTTAATTTAATAAGGAATCCATATATTGACTTTTATTTGTTTATCATGTAATCTATTAAGACTATATTAATCTCATATTGTATTGTTTTGAAACAAAACTCTATGAAAAACAAAATTCTCTTCTTAATAAAGCATGGAATAATTAATTAACAATGTGTTAAGTGGACCATTTAGACTCACTAAAGAGATGGGTAAAAAATGGATGTATTTAAACTTTTTGCACCATAAGACATTGATTTTCCAATCCATATTAACATTTTGTCATTTTCAATTCTTAAATAGTTTATTTGTGGTTTAAATAATTTCATAGAATCCAATATGATTTGAAGAATTCTATTTGGCTATATGCATTGATAGAAGTTCATAAATGTGATGCATTTTTTAAATGTAACTCTTAATGTAAGTAAATATATATATTTTACAAAACAAATTATAATTAATTGATAATGAGTTTTAAGTGGTCTATATAAAGTCATTTATGGACTTTTATTTTAATATCATGAGGTTTAATCTAAGTGTGTAAATGTGGCACTTTTGTTTTTTAAATAAAACTCCATGTAATATGAAATGTTTTTCCTAACCACACATGTAATAATTAATTGGTAATGAATGTTAAGTAGATTGTTAAAGTTATTTCAAGGTACGGGTCATAAATAAATGTATTTAAACTTTATGCAACATATGGAATTTGATTTTCCCGCCTTTATTAACATTTGGTAAATTTCATTTCTTAAATAAATTATTTGTAATTGAAATAATCTCATAGAAACCAACAAAACAAGTATGTATTAAATTATATTTATAATGTATGTATGTATAAATGGAATTTATTTTTGAAATAAAGATCTCAATGTAAGTAAAAATATATTTTTTAGAAAATTAATAATTTAAAATCAATTATTTATGACTTCTAACTAGTTTATTCTATTTTGAATTGACAACTTTTTCTAACTATGCATTATTAAATCAATTATTCCTATACATATCATGTCATATAAGTCAATAAGTCAAGAAAGCATTAATTTGTTTTTATTTAACTATCATGTGGTTTAATATGAATGTATAAATGTGAAATTGTTATTTCTAGAATAAAAAACCATGTAAAGAAAATGAATTTTCTAATCAAATGTGGATTAATGAATTCACCATGAGCATTAGGTAGACTATTTAAGCTCATTCAAGAGATGGGCCATAAATGGATGCCTTTAAACCTTTTACACCATACGACATGCTTTTCCCATCAATATTAACATTCTGTAAATTTCATTTCTTAAATAAACTATTGTACTTAAAATAATCTCATAGAATCCAACAAGACTGAGAATTTATTTATTGAATTTCATTTAGTTATATGTATTCATATAAGTTTATAAATGTAATTTATTTTTCAAATAAAGCTATTAGTGTAAGTAAAGATATATCTTATACAAAACTAATTAGAATTAATTGATAATCACCTTTAAGTGGTTTATTCAGACTACATGAAAAATCAAGTGTCATAGATGAATGCTTTTTAATACATATTTAATCTTCAAAATCAATATCTTAATGATAATTTATTTGTATTTACATTAAGTATTTAATAATTAAAGAACACGGGGACTTATATAAATTTCAACTAAAATACATGAGTGATGTTTCGCATTTATTTCTTCCCCATTAAAAATGCATATCATTTTCTCTTCTTAGTGAAAGTAATGGTCAATCATGGTTTTCCATACAATTGATTGACATTAAATCTACATCGAGACTATTATTGGTTTTGACAATGTTGATAAGGAGAGATCAATATCCACACTACCATCAACTATGCTAATATTTGAAAACCCTTGCCTCCACTACGTACAAGAAGTCACCACTAAAGTTTCTTGTTTACTTCAATTTGTGACACTGTCCATCATAATGGAAGGACTTGAATACCCATTTAAGAACTCTCATTTGATGTACTTGGATTTGAGTGGAGATAGATCAATGGTGCCTAACCTTCTTGAAATACCTAGATAAACAATGTATAACTTTTATAGTGGATTCCTGCATGCTATGAAGATGAATGATGACCCCCTCATTAGTGCTTCATAAAGGCACAGCAGGACGATAGGAAACTGAGCACAAGAACATTTTACTAAGGTTTTAGTAGAATAGTTTCAATGCAATGCAAGGGACACCTATACTTTTCATTTACAATACGATCCTCACATCACCATCATTCAATCAACAAATCCCTCATAGGTTGGGGGAAAGGGGGTTAGAGTTGCCAGACATAAAATTTAAACATCGAGGAATCTAGTATGTTATCCATAACTATAATATCTTTATTGGATTTTTGACATACTAATATGATATAGCTTAAATCAATTTCTTCTAAGAGTTCGATTTCACACTCCTATTGTGTATTGATACTATTGTACATAACAACCCCATGTTTGACTTGTTCATGATCTCTAATTGGTTTGAAATTACTTGCGAATTATTTTAATGTTGAATCAAGTTAATATGGCGATTTACAAAAGAATGAATGTTGTTGAAGGCCTTGTAATAAAATACTTCCAAATTTAATGAAATATGTGTTGGGTGTTTGAACTAAATAATGCGCAAAATAGTGAGGTGATTGGTGTTTCTTAGGAAATCTAAATTAATGTACAAGTGGCATGTGTAGCATATGCATTTCCATCACAGAAGTTTTCAGATGATTGGCCATTTAATTATATGCACAAGGGGCACTGAGAAGTTGTTAGCAGTTATGGGTATGCGAGCTGGTGAAAGTGACAGAGGAGAAGAAATGTTTGTTCAAGTCGTCACCATATGCAAAAAAAATTCGTTGTGGCTCTCGAAGGATTTGAACGCTACTTGCAATAACAACAAATTTCATGCTCAGATTGATAGAAGTGTCTTGGTGTTAAGTTTGGGACTTGGGAGAGGTAGATGGCTAGGGACTTTAGTGCAAGGAGAATTGGGATAAGCACAGGAGTATATTCCTTAGTTGGCCATTGGGGTTTGAGTCTTGGAACTGATTCCTAAACCTTATTATCTTGGTAAGCTCCATTAACAAATTTCTTTTCTTATGTAGTGATTTTTTGAATTATTGTTGTAAGAAGTTGATTAGAAGGTGGGAGGGTCTGTAGTTGTCATCTATGTCAAGAGTGGCCCAGACTTTCAAGTCGGTTAGGCTAATTGTTACTATATTGGTGGCTTAGTTGTTTTGATACTCAATTCGAGGTCAAGAATAGGGGATTGGGAGAAATTCCAAAGTATGTGCCAAATCTTAGTGAGAAATAGCTTGAGAAAGGGGTGGGAAACTTCGTGTGGGGTTAGTTTTACACTTTTGGTGCAACTTTTTTTTATCGGTGGTTACTGGTGTCGAGCCTACACTAGTCTAGGTGGACAGTTAGCGTCTCAACATCTTGATGATCAAACCCCTCTTCTATTGGGGAAATCGAGTAGTCAGGACCTGCGGATATAGTGTGGAGGAAAAGTTTTTATGGCATACGGGTGAGGGGGTGTGTAACCCACAATCCTGGTACTTTTCTATTGGGTGTTAGAGGCTTTCAGACCACTCAATTTGAGGAATCACAAATCTCATTGGGAGATCAAGTTTTTGAATAAGAGGGAAGGAGAAGACTTTTAGAAAGATGGGTAGAGCAAGAAGAGGTGTAGGAATGCAAGGCTAAGGTGCAATGCATGGTGTAGATGATTGTGTAGTGATAGGGGTAACTGGCCAGGAAGATAAGATGGATGAGGTGGTATCCCCTAATCTTGCACTGTCACCTAGGCATGTTGTTTTACCTACACCTTCGAAAACCTTGGAAGTACAATTACAACAAGTTACAATGCTCCTAGAACAGTTAAATCAAAACAGGCACAACGACTGCAATGAAATTATAAATTTAATGAATGACTTGCAGTGTAACCATTGGGATACACCATATCACTTAGCATATATTCGTCGAGGACAAAGGAGAGATGCTGGGTGCATGGAACACCTGGAGGGGCACATAACACATGTTAAATTCCATGTTCAAGGGGAGTTTGGTCACCTTGTTCCTCTGGATTTAGGATTGAACCACCCGCCTGCTCATTGATGCTTGTCGGTTGTGCATCCATCCAAGGGATCTTTTGGTTGTACTGATTTTTCTAATTTTTAGTTATGAGAATGGTTTTACATTTTGTCAAAAAGTTTATGCATTGTTCTTCTAACCAACAAATTTGATAGGAGTGAGATTTGAAGAACAACACATTTTGGACATGTACCCTGTATTATTTTGATGAATTAATAGAAGGTATATATATTCAAGTTGTTTAAGGCTTTTTCATTAATTTTTTTGTGTGTTTTACAGATACAAGATATTGGTGGTTGCTATCATTAGCAGAGTATAACCCCAAAAAGGTCGAGGATAATTAATACATAACCTCCCATTAGAAAAGTGCTTTATTAACTAGAAATCGACTAACTAAACTAATTATTGAGACTCATATTTTTTGAAATCTTAAATAAATAATATTAAATATTTTATTTAATAATTTTTTTTAAATTTTTATCAAAAACAGATCCAAAAAATATATTAAATACACGAATTTAAATTATATAAATTTACTATTTTAAAAATCAACATTATTAAATACCTTTAATGCAATTAAATTATAATATTTAAAATTGATATTTATAATTTTAATACATCTAAAATAATTTTATAAAATCAATTTATATTAAATTTGAATATAAAAATACAATTTTCTATGCTATCATCTTGCATGAGAAAAACAAAATAAACAACGTTTACCCAAACTTTTAAACTAGAAATTCATAATTTAAATACATTTAAAACATAAAACAAACTATATATTTTAAATTTTGATTTATAAATATGTAATAATATTTTTTTATTTATAGATATGTAATAACAACTCAGCTACTAGCTCCAATAAATTGCTACATGAAACTTCCTTATTTCAATATTAAAATTTAAAAATGTATACTGCTTTATCACGTTCTACGTATTAATTTATTACTTCTTATAAAAAACCACACTAGGTCTAAACACTTAAATTCAATGATAAAAAAATTGATAAAAGAATAATTTTTATATTATTTAAATTACATAGATGTTAATTATACTTTTTGACAGAAGAGCTATTTAAAAAATATACCATTAAATTTAAAATATATCAAAATTGCATAATATATTTTAATATATACAGAAGTAATTATTTTATTGAATATTGTATATAGCTATTTTCAAATGTAGGTATTTACAGTGAGTCATTTAGGTGTTGAATTATTTAGAAATAAATTTTTTTTTAGAATTTTATTATTCCATATTTGAGTGTGCGCTCCACTCACAATTAAAAAACACGCAAAACTAAAAATGCTGATATATCCTCTATGAAAAATAAAATATCCACTCAATAGTTTGAACATTTTCTTTAAACACAGTTAATTTAACACTACTCTCTGAGTAAAAAAGGAAATGATCTAGATCAAACAAAGTTACGAAGTTCGAAACAATCGCTTCTTCTTGATTCCGGGAATATTGAGCTTCTGCCAATTGGCCTTCCGGGCTCGTGGAGAAACTAAACACCCGCTCCCATGAACACCACGCTCTCTGCCCCAATCTGCGAATTTAGCTTTCTGTCAGCTAAAGCTGCAAATAGACTGAATTCGTAAAAATACTACGATATAAATATCTTAATGGAATCTTATGAACATTTTCAGTGCGCAGAGCATTAGTTCTATCTACTAGAGCTCCTAAACATACAAAATTTTGGAAGTCCCAAGGAAGCAGATACATTAAAGGTTATCCATAAAGGGCATAAACACACAAAATTTCAATAACGAGGCATTTTGCTTAAATTTCATAAGTATCAACTACTACACCATTTTTATGGAAGAACACAAACCCCCAAGAGAATCAATAGTTATACACAATTGTTATGGAAGAACACAAACCCCCCAACAGAAACATACTTATGAAGGTTGTAGTGTAAAGTTCTTTTTTTATATTTTGAAGTATGGTTTGTATTTTTTATTGGAGTAAATATATTTGAAAGTTGGTAAAGATGGGTTAAAATTGTAAATTGGAATTTCTTAATTTATAAAATTTAATGTTGTAAAGCTATTTCAAGATTTAAAATTTATTTTTGTAATCAAACATATATTAAAAATAACCAAAAATCAAAATCTCACTTAAAATTGTATTAAAAAAAATTATAATTTTAGGCTTTAAAATAGTTAAATTACACTTTTATGAAAAGAATGTTTGCCATATAATAATCGTAATTGTGAAGGAATGATGAAGGTGTTTTCTACAGTTTAATATGAAAGCTCAGATTTTTTTGTAAGTTAATAAAATGGAGTTGAATATAATATTTAGAAAACAAATATTTTAATGTTAATTATAAATAAAATATTTTTTATTTGTTTTCATTGTATGTATAAAAAATGTTAAATATTTTAAATAGTTATTTTTATATTTGTATATATAGTTAATGTGTAATTTCATTGGTTTTAAGATATATATGTGTGTGTAACATTAAAAATATCGTTACTTCTAAACTTAAAGAAAAAATGTGGTGTGAGAAAGATTTAGCAGCTAAAAGAAAATTAATATAGCCAAGATTAGAATGAACTCTCATGAGCTCCATAGTGAAACGCGTCATTGGGCAGCTCCTAAAACACTGGATGGAAAGGTTCTGCCATTTATGTGAGAATACAAACATTGAGGATGAAAATCACTTCCTCTTAGAGTGCCCCGTGTAGAATCACATTATATCTCAGTTTCAAATCTTTTTGCAATACTGACCTTCCTAGTCTTTTACGTCGTCAAAATTACAGTGAGTTCGCGAGGTTTCTCTCCAAGCTTTTTGAGCATAGGAATAAAATCTTAAATCAAACTAAATAATTTGTTTCTTTAGGTCTAATAGACGAAAGCTTGGTCTCAATGGACATTAACCATCATCATCATCATCATCATCATCATATATATATATATATATATATATATATATATATATATATAGTATGAGTGTTAGAACGCTGGGAACTTGGGGAACTTGGGTAGGGTATTTGGAAGGTCTAGAGGTTTTCTCAAAATTTACAGGAAACAACTAATAGGGAGTAGTAATATTTAAAAAGAAAATTATATAGTCTATATAATAATCAAAATATTTGAATATTAAAAGCAATTTAAATATATCAATAATAAATATATAATCTCTCTTATATATAAATATATTGAAACAATCTGTCTTAAAAATACAAAGCAACACTTTTACATATGTTTCTCTACTTATTCTTAAGAGGAAAAAGTAAAGCAACTCTAATGTTTAAGCATTGACTGCCCCCATACAATATGCACACACAATCTTCTACAATATATATATACATAAACAACAAAAGAAATACTCATCATCATGACATTCTAGATATCGTCCTTAGGTCGAGGTGTCATAGGCTTCCTTAACTCCAATTTCTCAATTAAGAATATTGGTGTTAAGGACGTCTTTGACATTTCTTCCTACAAAGGTCTCAACATAGGCTCACGTTTTGTGGGAAATTCATCATATTTCTCTAGAAGCTTTTTATTCCCCAACCCGAGGGAACAGCGGGATTCCAAAAAAACAGTCTTCAAAGCTCCCAAAACCTTCCCTAGCTCCCATGTTGAAAAGGTAACATTCTCATACACTTCCAAAGCTTTCGAGAGCACGGGACCAATTAGAACACATTCCCACCTCTAAAAAGTGGTTTGTGTGTGTGTGTATATATATATATATATATATATATATATATATATATATATATATATAATATTTAAATATCAACTTTACAAAATATATAATATATATATAATAAAACAACATAGATTTATTATAATTTTAAATTATGGTTTTTTCTTATTATAACCATCTTCTCAACTTTTATACTTTTGAAAAAACTTACAATATTAAAATTTTTATCAAAAATATACAATACATTTTCTCATTCATATAAATATAAACATAAATCTATTCTATTAATATTTGTTATATTAAATTAAATTATTATTAAATTCATAATAAAATATATATATATATATATATATAAATTTTAATTTTAAACCTTAAAATAAAAATACCATTTTTAGAAATTTCATCCCTCATAAACCAAAAATCTATAATTTGGACTTGAAACTTACTCCATCTAACACATCTCAAAAATAAATATTGGAATATGATAAACATTCAAAGCCGAAGATAAATCAAATGCAATTCATGAAATGATTGCTATCTCCATCTCCAATAGTGTAGAAACGTGTAATACACCGCAACCATGCGCTAAACGCATGAAATCCATCTGTCTCAATGATATCTCCACAACCGTGAGCTTAACGCATGAAAGCCATCTGTCTCAATTACATTTTTCCATAGATATAAGAGGTGGCCCTTTTAACTACACTACACTTCACTCGACTGGTGTGGGTTGTTTTTTATATGTAATATATTAAAGTGATTTATTAAGAATGATCCTTCCTTCAACTCCGTCTTTTATCTGCTCTACTCCTTCCGTATGCATATACACTAATTTCGGCAGCAACTCCGGTACTGACAGTGGCAATGCATTCATTAGTTAAGCCGTAATCTTGGGCACTGTTGAATTGGACAATATTCATGCCATCTTTTCCAAGGTAGACACATAGCATATGGATGAGTCGTCTTTGCCAGAAATAGGATTTCTCTTTAAAAACTTGCATAGGGAGGCCACAATTTGGTATGGTAATTTTGTAGGAATTTGGTTACATCTTTTTTAAATCGGATTGCTAGAATGCACTATCAAGAACTTTGAACACTAAAATCTTGAAATTTGACAATTATAACTTATATTGCCAAAAAAATTGCCAAATTTTATAAGAATCTCGCCATTCTTCCATTATTTTCCAAGTGAACTCCTTAGACGACTCTCCTTCTTATTGGTGAAATTCATCAACCTCTTGCGTATATTACTAACACAACCATAGACTTATATCAACCACATTTATTACTATTAATTTATGTAGAAATTTACAGGGTAAGTTCCTCAGACTGAACACCAAAGGACACCGCTCACAAACAGATCACAGATCAATACACCAATACTTTTGACGTGGTTAAAACCCTCAAAGAGGGAAACATTCCACGGCCTGAGCCAACGCGGCCACTTCAGGCAATTTGTTAATAAAAGAATGAAAATTTACATAAGCTTCTCTCATGAACGCTTTAACCTACAAATGACCCTCCATGCTCTTTAAAGAGAGATCATGGACCAATCGGGTGTTAAGCCACAGATCAAGCCTCAGTAATATCGAGGAGAGAATGAACCGTCGGATCACTACATATCGTGATCGTCAGATTGTAAGTTACAAAATGTACATAGTAAAGAAACGCACTTTACCTAACTCTATACTAGACCAAGTTATACTTAACTATTTCCTATGTGTCGGAATATCCTAACATCCCCCCTTAAGAACAACTTGGGAGAGGATTGAAGGATTTACAAATATGACACAATAGGAGAAGGAAGGAGGCACTAGAGCCTATCCCCCTTAGTGACAACTTCCTGAACTCCAACCATAAATCGAAGCTTAGTGAACTTCGCCTCTGTGAGAGCCTTTGTAAAGATCTCTGCAACTTGATCATCTATTGAACAATATTGCACTTCAAGAACATGGTCGTGGATGAGCTTTCCGATGAAGTGCATGTGCAGTTCAATGTGTTTGTTGCGCTGATGTTGGACTGGATCTTTGCATAGTTGAATGACACTTTGATTATCACACCAAAGTGTAGTCGGATGCTGCTGCTGAAAGCCAAACTCTGACAGGATCTGACGAAGCGACAAGGCTTCCTTACTAGCTTCTACGACACCACGATACTATGCTTCTGCTGAAGAAAGAGAAATGGCACCTTGTTTCTTGCAAGCCCATGTAATAGGTACTAAACCAAGAGTGAAAACGTAACCTGCAGTAGACTTCCGATCATCAGGGTCACCAGCCCAATTGGAATCAGTGAAACCAACAAATAGAGGAGAGGCTTCGGCACTGTAATGAATCCCAAACTGAACTGTACCTCGAACATAACGAAGTATTCTTTTCGCTGCTTTCCAGTGACTTTCACGAGGGTTTTGCATAAACCAAGCAACAAGGCCAACAGCAAAGGAAAGGTCAGGATGAGTATGGGTTAGATACAAAAGTTTTCCTACCTGTTGACGGTATAAGGTAGCATCAACTTCAGGAGAAGTACAAGTGACTGAAAGTTTGACTCCAGATTGAAAGGGAGAAGGGGCTGGCTTATAATCTTCCATGTGAAAGTGGTGTAGAATATCACAGGCATACTTGGACTGGGAAAGGGAAATACCTTCCTTGGATTGCAAGACTTGAAGACCAAGAAAATAATGTAAGTTTCCTAAGCCTGTCATTTCAAACTTCCTTTTAAGGCTAGTCTTCACATGGTTTATAAGGTTGGGATCACTACCAGTCAGGATAAGATCATCAACATAAAGAATAAGAATGATAAGAGACTTGCCCACTTTCTTGGTGTAGACAGTATTGTCAAAACGACACCTAGAAAAGCCATTTTCTAAAAGAAAGTTATCCATTTTGGCATACCAAGCTCGAAGAGCTTTCTTGAGACCATAAAGGGATTTATTAAGTCGACATACAAGGCTGGAGTCTGTTTGTATAAAGCCAATAGGTTGTTCCATATAGATTTCTTCATGCAAGTCCCCATGCAAGAAGGCGGATTTAACATCCATCGGATGGACTTCCCATTTGAAAGAGGCAGCAAGGGAAAGAACAAGGCGGATAGAGTTCATTTTGGCAACAGGGGAGAAGGTTTCATTGTAGTCAATGCCTTCAACTTGTGAAAAATCCTTAGCAACAAGACGAGCTTTATGTTTATCAACATTCCCATCTGGTCCATACTTGGTTCTAAACCCATTTGCATCTAACAAGTTTTTGTCCCTTTGGTAGAGGAACAAGATCCCATGTATCATTTGCATATAATGAATGATATTCTTCATTCATAGCTGCTTCCCAATCTGGATGGCCTGAAGCTTCTGCAAAGGTGTCAGGATCATAATTCACTAAAGCTTGAGCCAGTAAAGAAGAGGCTCTCTCGAACTGAGAATGTGTATGTCGCTGATCTGTAGGATCACCAGCAAGATCACCTATTGCATCCCAAGTAGCACGGACCCATTTTGGAAGCTGAGGAGCTGAAGGAGGATCCTAAGAAGGTGGGGGAGGATTGTCATCCTCGCTTTCATCATTTGAAGAAGAAATATTTTCAAAGGTAGAAGAGATAGGAAGAGGTGGCACATCCGCCGAACTAGGCTCGCAGGCCGATATATTTTCAGCAAACTTTACATCTCTTCTAATGATAACATTCTTGGACTTAAGTGGAATGAGTCTATATCCTTTGACATCTTCAGAATATCCAACAAAAATACATTTTTCACTCTTAGGTTCTAAAGCTTTATGTTTCTCATCTGGAATATGGGCACATGCGTCACTTCCAAAAACACGAAAGTGACTTACATCTGGTTTGATTGAGCTCCATGCTTCTTCTGGAGTGATATTCTTTAAAACCTTAGTAGGAGTGCGATTTATTATGTAATTTGCACAGTTAATTGCTTCTGCCCAATAATTAAGACTAAGTCCTTTAGATTGAAGCATACAATTAGCCATTTCCTTTAAGGTGCGATTCTTCCTTTCATCTACACCATTTTTTTGTGAAGTATATGGAACAATATGTTGCATTTGAATTCCATTCTCAGTGCAAAAGTTGATGAATTTGTTTTTAACATATTCTCCGCCATTATTAGATCTTAGCTTAAGAATTTGATGTCCAGATTGTTTTTCAACAAAGGCCTTAAAAGCCAAGTGTCATGCGTAAAGAGTCAATTTTGCGGACAAAACCGACCTCCCTAGAAGCTAAGGCTTTCTAGTGACAAACAAGACAAGTAAACACTACCTTTCTCTAAATATGCATTTAGAATACAAGTAATCAGGTGTTTATAACATACCTTTAGTCCAACGCTTTGTACTAGTCTAGCCTCGCCGATCCAGATGAGCTCCTCCTTCTCTTCGAAACCTGTATTCACTAACAAGCCAAAAGATTACATAGCACCTGAATAACTTATAAAATAACACATATTCATCATACAGACCAAGGAGTATATGAAACAAATCATGTATAACAATCTGTTGAGAAAAGTGAGCTTAATTGTATTAAGTGGAAACAAAAGAAACCATTACAACCTGAGCCTTGGTGTTGTGCAGGTCCCTCCTAGGGTCCAGCAAGAGTTCTCCTTTACTTTGATCAGCTCACCCACTTCCAAATAAGGCTAGGAAAGGATGAGAATCTCTCCTCTCAAGCTCTATAAGGGAGTCCTAATTCCAGCAGCATCTACCCTTAGGAATATTCAGCTTTCAACCTCTCCTCCTTCTGGCCTAATGCCTGTATTTATAGTGCTCTAGGGTAAGTTAATCAGGTCCACCATCAATGGGATAAGCCCCTCTTTGAATGGAATAGCTCCCCTCTTGATGGGATAAGTTCCTCTTTCATAGGGATACATGAACCATCTGGAGGCGCTCAATACACGTCAAACAAGCTTCTAGAATGCTCTAGAAATGACCACAAGTAACTTTTTTTGAAGTAAAACTTGCGCCTTTTGACCTTTACAGGAGTACGCACCCACCCCTTTACAGATAGAGCATACAAGTACGCAGGTATTGTGAACTTGGGGTGCGTACACGCAGGTAAGGTTAAGAGAAACTGCGTAACCAGAGTTATTTGACTTTTAAAGACTTTCTCTCTTTCTTGGAGTTTGACATGAGTAGCAGAGGTATAAGACTTGCCAAGGAGGATAGCATGATAGTTGATGGAGCCATACTAACTGCAAATAGTCATGGTGACAAATTTTAGTGTAACACCAAGAACATGTTAAATACTTCACTCTTGAGTTTTAAGAAATATACCCAAGTGCGTCTGGATAAATCATCAATGAAAGTTAAGAAATACTGGCAGCCAGAGAATGAAACAACTGGAAGTGGACCACATAAATCACTGTGCACGAGCTGTAAGGGGGCTAAGGCATGCCAAGAGGCACGTTTTTCAAAACTGTCCCGATGATGTTTTCCGAGTACACATCTGGAACAAACACCATCTCTGCAAGATAACATTGGAAGACCTGTTACCATATTTTCTTTACATAGATTCTGAAGAAAGCAATAGTTTAAGTGACCAAATCGCTCATGCCAAAGTTTGCTCACTTCATCGTTATGAGCAACAAATACTGAGGGAAGATTTGATGACCTAAAGTTGTGAAACTTATACAACCTTGTAGAATCATCAGCAATGCCAGTAGTTAAAATCTGTCTAGGATCTCTTAGGTCCTTAATTACGACATCGTTAGGTGAAAATTCAATGATTTTACCTTCACCTAAATGAGTTATCTGATATACAGATAGAAGGTTGCAGGATAAGGTTGGAACACATAATACATCATTAAACTGACCATTGTCTATATGAACAGTTCCAGTCCCTACAACACTAAGAGATCTATCATCACCAACATATATATTTTTGGTGTTACAATCATTTAAAGAAAAAAAGCATGGCTTTTTTTTTGCCCATGTGATAAGAAGCTCCAGAATCAATGAGCCACTCATGAGAATGAGAAGAAGAAGATACATTTAGTGCATAGCCAGACTGAGATGCTTGACAACCACATGCAGAAAGTGCCATTTCTGAAGATGAAGTTGAAGTTGAAGTGATGCAAGAGCATCCAGCTCCGAGGAGACAGAAGGTGGTTGACTGTGTCATGGAGAGGACAAGAACAAGCAAAGAACACATGCATAGCTAGACAGGTTATCAAACTTGTCATTTGTTTTACTTTTCTTTATTATTTGTTTTATTTCCCAGAAGGTCGTTAGAGACCATAGAAATTGAAAAACTGTGAATTGTTTTAGTTTAGGAATTAATTAACAGTAAATTAGCATTTTAGTGAAAGAAACTGGTTGACAGTTGTAATAATTCTGATTAGACAGTTCAACTAGAAGTGGAAGCAGTTATGCTTCCCGGATGTTAAAAACAGAGGGAAAAAGATAGTGAAAAAAAAAACCCCTCGCGAGAAAGAAACACAGATACATTCCTCTAAAATAAAATTGTTTTTTTTAAGAACCACTGCTAAATTCATTCATCCAGTTGATATTATCTATGATTAACATCTATTGAAATAAGAGTACCGTAAGCATACAATTATAGTGCGCATATAATTGAAGATAGTAAGCTGTAACGAATAGAGCATGCGCTGCTACAGGAGGCTATTTCCACACAGAAAGGAGGACCAACAACTGACATCGACAAAAGTGACCAGGTAACGAATATACAAGTTTTCATACCCTTTTTTACAAAACATATAATTGCTGGAAACGAAAGTACAGTGATTTCATTTAACTGAATTATTACAAATAAAGCGCATAACAGAGGTTTTCTAAGCATAAAACTCTCACCAAAACGAGTTTCATTTACAAACGAAACCGCTCCAAGCAAATAGATGCCACAAATAGGCTAACAAAACCGTAAACGACAGAGGACAATACAGTTCATTTGCAAACCCAAGTAACAGTGAATATTTACAGACAAGCATTAAATGACAGAGCAGAATATTGTTCGTCCATAACCCAGGTGACTGTAACTCTTTACAGATGAAAACTTCAATTTCTTTACAAACTAACAAGCAAAACAACGCCGGAAGGACCCTACCCTATATATAAGGCTTGAGGGTTTCGGGTTATCTCTAGCAAACGTAGGGAGTATAAACCCTCGGCGGCGAGACACCTGAAACAACCTGCAAGAACGAATGTGGACACGGATTAGCACAAACTGAAGCGAGAAAAACAAATAAGAAGAAAGCCACAAATGAACGAGCCATAACCTATGGCTCTCACCTGAAGTTGTAAAGGCAGCGTTGCAAAACCAACCGATACCCATAACCTGAAGAACAAGGGACGAATTTGTCAGAGCCTGAAATAGAAGTGAAGACAGAGTCTGGCATCGAACCAGAGCTTACCTCTGAGACAAAGGTTGAAACGAAGTGGTTTACCGAAGCATGGAGCCGAAGGGAGCCTGTCACAGAACCAGTCACAAGTTAAGAGTTTGTGGAATGAATCCATTTGACAGAAAACAATTAAAGAAACAGTAAATAAAACGCATGACGGTGTAAGGAACCAACGGCATGTCGCCCTCATAGGAATCCCAACGCGCAGAATAGCGAGAGGCCGGAGGCACCAGAGTAACTCGATGCCAGAACGAAGAAGCTGTAAGCGCAAAAACCCTCCGCAGAGCAGAGCCGAGGTTTAACACAGTAAACAATGAAATGACCAACAAAACCGAGGATTGGTTTGACAAAAGGCGGGAGTGACTTGACGGAAAGAACCCACGGGTGGAGTTTCACAACTGGTACCGCCGGTTAAAACCCTCCGAAAAATCTAGAGTCCTGTACATTCACATTTACACCAACGTCAATCGCATTAACTATTGCACAGTGAAACAGCTACGCCACGTTGGAGGGCTGGGCCATCAAAAGTGGTATCAGAGCAGGTTGACGAATAGGAGAAAATGGAGGGTGGTAGAGGAGGAAGAGGAAGAGGAAGAGCGATCCGGAGGATAGCAGAAGAGGGACTCCGCGAGGAGATTCGCGTTTTGCGAGAAAGATTAGCAGTGGTAGAAGCTGGGGGAAGGAGGAACCCAGCAGATGATAGTGATGAGGATGTGGCAGAACCAGAAGATGAGGTTGAAGGGGTGACACCGGAACTCCGGTTATTAAAGTCAGTTTTGCTGTCCAGTCATAAGCCAAAGCATGAGCTACCCACTTATGACGGAAGTCTGTCTGCAGATGTGTTATTGGATTGGTTGAGTGAAGTGAATAAATATTTTGAGTTTGAGGAAACCAGTGAGGATAAGCAGGTGAAGTTCGCCGCCACAAAGCTGAAAGGACATGCGTCCTTGTGGTGGGACAGCGTTCAGGTGGAAAGGAAGAGGCAACACAAACAGCCTATAAAGAAGTGGGCCAGGATGGAGGCAAAACTGAAGGAGAAGTTTCTGCCGAAAGACTATCAGATCATGTTGTATAGACAGGTGCAGAATTTAAAACAAAGAGGGATGACTGTTAAGGAATTTACAGAAGAATTTTATAAGTTGAACCTACGAGCAGGGTACGTGGAAGATACCCCAGAAAAGACAGCCCGGTTTGTAAATGGGTTGAGGGGGGAAATCCTGGATGAAATCGGTATCCTCTCGCCCAGAACTTTGGACGAAGCTTATCAGTTTGCACTAAAAGCAGAGGAGAAAATTAACAGAAAACAGAATGCCAGGAGAGGAGGCGGAACTGGCAGAGGGAAAGGTAAGGTTTTTGGCAGAGGTAGAAGTGCAGGTTCCAGTGAAGAAGGCAGCAGTTCTAAGTCTGCTGGCACAGCAGAGAGGGACAATAGCACTAGAGGAGGACGACCAGCTCAGCAAGGGCGAGGAAGTGGTCGGGGCAGGGGAACTGTCCAGTGCTATCGTTGCCACAAGTTAGGACACAAGTCGTATGACTGTCCTGAAGGTGAACCGGTAGGTGGAAGAGGAGCTTATGTTGCTCAGCCAGAGGATGCTGAGGCAACACCTCAGGAGGTGGAGAACACACCAGAGACGGGTGAAGCTTTGGTGTTGAATAAAGTGCTGTTAAAACCAACAAAGGAAAATGCAGAACCTGACCAGCGAAAAGCTCTATTCCGAACTATTTGCAAGTCACAGGGTAAGTGCTGCAAGCTAATCATCGATAGTGGAAGTACCGACAATTTGGTGGCAGTAGAGATGGTGGAGAAACTGGGATTGAGAAAGTTGAAACACCCCACTCCATATAAAGTTTCATGGCTACAGAAAGGACACCAACTGTTAGTTAATGAACAGTGTGAGGTGGAGTTTCAGATAAGCAGGTATAAGGACAAAATTATCCGCGATGTTATGCTGATGGATGTCTATCATATATTGCTAGGACGACCCTGGCAGTTTGACATAAGTGCAGTCCATGACGAGAAAACAAATTGTTACAAATTTGTCAAAGACGGGATCAAGCACACGCTTGTACCCATCAAAGAGGAAAGTGCAGCTGAAACCAGTGGGGTAAAAGCATTGTTGATGGCAGGAAAAGAATTTATAAAACAGATTGAGGACAGTGATGTAAATTTCGCTGTCATAAGAAGACCAAAAGCAGTGATATTGCATACACAGATTTCAGATTTGCCCGAGGAAATCCAAAAGATGCTGCAGGAGTTTGGAGACATTGTGGTGGATGACCTTCCGGATGAACTTCCACCCAGGAGAGGTATTAGTCACTGCATTGACTTTATACCAGGGGCAAGCCTGCCAAATAAAGCAGCTTATCGTATGAGCCCTAAGGACCATGAAGAAATCAGGAAACAGGTCCAGGAGTTGTTAGACAAAGGATTGATTAGAGAGAGCATGAGCCCCTGTGCAGTACCAACCATTTTGGCTCCAAAGAAAGGAGGAGAGTGGCGAATGTGCACGGACTCTAGAGCCATTAACAAAATTACGGTTAGGTACAGGTTTCCCTTACCGAGAATGGACGATATGATGGACTGTTTGAGTGGGGCGGCTTATTTCTCGAAAATTGACTTGAAAAGTGGATATCACCAGATCCGAATTCGGGAAGGAGATGAGTGGAAGACAGCTTTCAAGACGAATGAAGGCTTATATGAATGGCTGGTGATGCCATTTGGGTTGAGCAATGCCCCCAGTACGTTCATGCGCTTGATGAATGAGGTACTGAAGGAATTCATTGGGAAATTCGTAATAGTTTACTTGGATGACATTTTGATTTTTAGTAAAACTAAGGAAGAACATTTCAGGCATGTTCGCAGTGTGTTGAGGAAGCTGCAGCAAAACAAATTGCTGATCAATCTGAAAAAGTGTACTTTTTTTCAGCGGGAGTTAGTGTATCTGGGTTTTGTAATTGCAGAAAATGAATTAAAGATGGACCCAGAAAAGGTGGCAGCTATAGTTAGCTGGCCTTCTCCGGGAAGTTTATTTGAAGTCCGCAGTTTCCACGGACTAGCAAGTTTTTACAGGAAATTCATCAGGAATTTCAGTGAGATTTGCGCACCTATGCTGGATACGATTAAGAAAACAAATCAGCCTTTTCACTGGACTGAAGCAGTGGAAAGAGGTTTTCAGATTTTGAAAAGGAAGATTACCGAAAGGCCGATATTGAGGCTGCCTGACTTCAACAAACCCTTTCAGGTTCGTTGTGATGCCAGTAGTACAGCCATTGGGGCAGTACTAAGTCAGGAGGATAGACCAGTCGCATATTTCAGTGAAAAGCTGAACGAGAGTAGACAAAAATACTCAACCTATGACAAAGAGTTCTATGCAATTATACAAGCGTTAAAGCATTGGAGACATTATCTGTTAGGTAATGAGTTTGTTTTATTTACGGATAACTCTGCATTACAGTACATTATGCAGTAACATAAATTGAACCATAAGCATGTAGCATGGGTTGAGTACTTATAGAATTTTACGTTTGTACTAAAACATATTAGTGGGCAAGCAAACAAGGTGGCAGATGCGCTGAGTAGAAGGACTCTACTCTTACAGGAAGGTACAATGCAGGTTTTAGGCTTTGAGCACCTGAAAGAGCTGTATCAAACAGATGATGATTTTAAGGAGGCCTATGAGGCTTGTCAGAACCCTCTGTTGAGAAACAACAGTCTGTGGTTGGACTATAATTTACAGGAGGGATTGCTGTTTAAGGGAGGACAGCTGTGTATTCCCAACTGCTCTATGCGAGAAAACATTATTCAGGAAAAACATAGTGGAGGTTTGGCTGGACACTTCGGTATAGACAAGACAGTAGCACAGGTACGACATTTCTATTTTTGGCCAAAATTACAGCGGGATGTGCAAAGGTACGTGAGTAGGTGCAAGGTTTGCCAACTGGCAAAGGGCCACAGTCAGAATACAGGTCTGTACTTACCATTACCCGTTCCGAGCTGACCATGGGACTCCGTCAGTTTAGATTTTGTTCTGGGCTTGCCTAAGACACAGCGGGGTTTCGATTCAGTAATGGTTGTGGTAGATCGATTTTCAAAGATGGCGCACTTTGTACCTTGCAAGAAGACCAGTGATGCTACTTATATAGCACATTTGTTTTTCACTGAGATTGTTCGACTACATGGGCTTCCAAGGTCCATCATTTCCGACAGGGACGTAAAGTTCACCGGTCATTTTTGGCGAACTCTGTGGAAAAAGTTGAACACCCAATTACAGTTTAGCTCCGCTTATCACCCGCAGACAGATGGCCAAACTGAAGTGGTAAACAGGAGCTTAGGAAATTTGCTTCGGAGCTTAATAGGCGAGAATGCACGGACGTGGGACCGTGTACTAGCTCAGGCGGAATTCGCATATAACGATTCACCTAATCGCAGCACCGGTTATAGTCCTTTCCAGATTATGTACGGCATGCATCCACGCGGAGTGCATGAATTACGAGATTTGGGGAAGCTCGAAAAATGAAGTGCTGATGGGGAAGATTTCGCCCAAGCAATGAGTAACTTACATGAGCAGGTAAAGCTGAAATTACAGGACAACAGTCAAAAGTACAAACAGCGGGCTGATTCAAAGCGTCGGGAAGTTCAGTTTAACATTGGGGATGACGTCCTTGCGTATTTACGGAAGGAGCGATTTCCGAAACGGGAGTACAACAAATTGAAGTATAAAAAGATCGGTCCCTACAAAATCATTCGCAAATTTTCTGCAAATGCCTATGAGCTACAGTTGCCACCAGGGATCGGTATTTCTCCCATTTTTAACGTGGCAGATTTGTTTCCTTATGTCGCTGATCCGAGAGACGATACAGCAGCAAAGCCACTGCGGGACACCAGTTGTGAGGAAAGTTTACGAATGAGGAAGATGCCAGTGGCACAACCCTTGGAGATCGAGAAGATCCTTGACACACAGGTAGCTAGGCGCACACGCAGGAAGGAATATCTGTGGTATTTGGTCAAGTGGAAGAACCGTTTGGTAGAGGACAGTTCGTGGCTTAATGCAACGCAGATACAGAAAGCAGGCTATTCTGTCGACGATCTCATGGAACAGAGCCATGACTTTTTGCCACCCCGGAAGCCTGATGCAGGAGCATCCAGCTCTGAGGAGACAGAAGGTGGTTGACTGTCTCATGGAGAGGACAAGAACAAGAAAAGAACACATGCATAGATGGATAGGTTATCAAACTTGTCATTTGTTTTACTTTTCTTTATTATTTGTTTTATTTCCCAGAAGGTCGTTAGAGACCATAGAAATTGCAAAACTATGAATTGTTTTAGTTTAGGAATTAATTAACAGTAAATTAGCATTTTAGTGAAAGAAACTGGTTGACAGTTGTAATAATTCTGGTTAGACAGTTCAACTAGAAGTGGAAGCAGTTATGCTTCCCGGATGTTAAAAACAGAGGGAAAAAGATAGTGAAAAAAAAAACCCCTCGTGAGAAAGAAACACAGATACATTCCTCTGAAATAAAATTGTTTTTTTTAAGAACCACTGCTAAATTAATTCATCCGGTTGATATTATCTATGATTAACATCCATTGAAATAAGAGTACCGTAAGCATACAATTACAGTGAGCATATAATTGAAGATAGTAAGCTGTAACGAATAGAGCACGCGCTGCTACAGGAGGCTATTTCCACACAGAAAGGAGGACCGACAACTGACATCGACAAAAGTGACCAGGTAACGAATATACAAGTTTTCATACCCTTTTTTACAAAACATATAATTGTTGGAAACGAAAGTACAGTGATTTCATTTAACTGAATTATTACAAATAAAGCGCATAACAGAGGTTTTCTGAGCATAAAACGCTCACCAAAACGAGTTTCATTTACAAACGAAACCGCTCCAAGCAAATAGATGCCACAAACAGGCTAACAGAACCGTAAATGACAGAGGACAATACAGTTCATTTGCAAACCCAAGTAACAGTGAATATTTACAGACAAGCATTAAATGACAGAGCAGAATATTGTTCGTCCATAACCCAGGTGACTGTAACTATTTACAGACGAGAACTTCAATTTCTTTACAAACTAACAAGCGAAACAACGCCGGAAGGACCCTACCCGATATATAAGGCTTGAGGGTTTCGGGTTATCTCCAGCAAACGTAGGGAGTATAAACCCTTGGCGGCCAGACACCTGAAACAACCTGCAAGAACGAATGTGGACGCGGATTAGCACAAACCGAAGCGAGAAAAACAAATAAGAAGAAAGCCAGCAAATGAACGAGCCATAACCTATGGCTCTCACCTGAAGTTGTAAAGGCAGCGTTGCAAAACCAACCGATACCCATAACCTGAAGAACAAGGGACGAATTTGTCAGAGCCTGAAACAGAAGTGAAGACAGAGTCTGGCATCGAACCAGAGCTTACCTCCGAGACAAGGTTGAAACGAAGTGGTTTACTGAAGCGTGGAGCCGAAGGGAGCCTGTCACAGAACCAGTCACAAGTTAAGAGTTTGTGGAATGAACCCATTTGACAGAAAACAATTAAAGAAACAGTAAATAAAACGCATGACGGTGTAAGGAAGCAACAGCATGTCGCCCTCATAGGAATCCCAACGCACAGAATAGCGAGAGGCCGGAGGCACCAGAGTAACTCGACGCCAGAACGAAGAAGCTGTAAGCGCAAAAACCCTCCGCAGAGCAGAGCCGGGGTTTAACACAGTAAACAATGAAATGACCAACAAAACCGAGGATTGGTTTGACAAAAGGCGGGAGTGACTTGACGGACAGAACCCACAGGTGGAGTTTCACAACCGGTACCGCCGGTTAAAACCCTCCGAAAAATCTAGAGGCATGTACATTCACATTTACACCAATGTCAATCGCATTAACTATTGCACAGTGAAACAGCTACGCCACGTTGGAGGGCTGGGCCATCATGAAGAGTGCTCCAAATGGATGGTATGCTTCTTCATTGCTGCTTCCAAGGCTTCCATCTTCTTAAAGCATTTGGATTCTATGTGGCCATCTCGATTACAAAAGTTGCAATGTCTATCAGTCTTCTTCACTTTGTTTTTATTTTTCTTATCATTTTGTTGAAATGATTTTTCATTTTGAGGCTGAAATTTCTTAGGACACTTGTTTGGTTTAGGACCATTCTTTTTAGGATACAACTTCTTAGGATTCTTTGGATTTGGTTGCTGCTGGGCAGCTAACTCTTTCTTAGAAGAGTTTCCAAGATTAAGAAGACCAAGGTGTAAGAGTTTTTCTTGTTCTCTTATTAAAGAATCAAAAAAAGAATCAAAGGAAGGGGACTTGTAGTCTTGTCCTTGAGAAATGAAGGCTTCTCTTGTAGAATGGAAGGTGGAAACAAACACCGAGTAGGTTGGTCCCAACTTAGTAGGAATGGAATAGATAAGGTTACTATCTTCTTTCTTAACCTTAACACCTTCCAAGAGAAGTCTAAGGGTCTTGAACTTGGACAAAAAATCTTCAATGTAAGAAAAATTATTGGGGTTCAATTTAAGCAACTCATTTTCAAGTTGATGGGCTCTAAGTTCTTTTTTTATTCCAAAAAATTTAGTAATATATTTCAATATTTCATCAGGAGTATCAAGTTCTATAATATGAAATCTAAGATCTGGAGAAATAGAAATCCCTATCAACCCACATGCTTGATCTTACCTATTTTCCCATTTAGCTGCCTTATCTTCATCTTTCGGTTTGGTTTCTTGGCCTGTGGCTATTCTGTAGAGACCTTTACTTCTAAGTAAATCTACAATGTAGGACCACTATTGGAAGTAGTTGGTGTTGTCAAGAATAACTTGGCATGGACTTTCCATTTTAACAGAAACTGAAGCTATAGATGCTGAAACTAAGTGTTCCAAAGGAAAGATCTCGAAAAATTAGGCTGTTTAAAAAAAACGGTTCTGAAAACGGCTTCCGGATGAAGAAGTTATGGCTTTTTAAAGAAAATTTGACGAAGATGCCGACGAAGTGCGGGAATGTGCAGAAATGAAAAGTCCGCCCCCACAAAAAGGAGACTTGAACTCAAGACCTCTACTCTCATAAATTAGCTTTGGACCAAGTGAGTTATACAAAAAGTTTGAGAGAGAGAGAGAGGGAGAGAGAGGGGGGTTGAAGCTTTGGGTTGCATGCTTGCTTTGAGAAGATTCTTTTTCCCTACAAAAAAAAAAACACAAAACCCAACACGGACATACAAAAAAAAAGAACCTTGTGGCTCGAAGTTAGTTTTAGCTGGAAACTAAATATTTTCCTCAATGTTTCTGATTTTCCGAGATCACACTAAGGCGCAGCGGAAAAGAGCATACGCATAAGAAAAATCCTTCCTTTCTGTTTCTAATTTGCCCAGATCGCATAGAGTCGCGGGGCAAAGAGCATACGTATAAATGAAAGGTATAGATCCGGTGATAAAAAAAAGCTAAATAAACCGAAACCAAAATAAACAGAGAGAAAATAACTGTAAACTGCAAATAAACATTGTATACCTCCAGATCTTAAAAATGACGTAGCTAGGGCTACCAGAAACCTTTTCGCATGAAACGAAAGGGGTTCCTCACTTGAACAGATGCTCCCAACACAATAGAGCAGTCCTCTTGGCCCAAAAGTAGTCAGAAATAGTAGATCTAGGAAATGTTAGTTGGATTTAGTTCTACCGGCTTCAGATTTGGATCACCAACGGACGCGGCCCTCAAATAGCTCTGGTACCATGTAAGAATTTACAGGGTAAGTTCCTCAGACAGAACACCAAAGGATGCCGCTCACAAACAGATCACAGATCAATACACCAGTACTTTTGACGTGGTTAAAACCCTCAAAGAGGGAAACAGTCCACGGCCTGAGCCAACGCGGCCACTTCAGGCTATTTATTAATAAAAGAATGAAAATTTACATAAGCTTCTCTCATGAACGGTTTAACCTACAAATGACCCTCCATGCTCTTTAAATAGAGATCATGGACCAATCGGGTGTTAAGCCACGAATCAAGTGTCGGTAATACCGAGGAGAGAATGAACTGTCGGATCACTACATATCGTGACCGTCAGATTGTAAGTTACAAAATGTACATAGTAAAGAAACACACTTTACCTAACTCTATACTAGACCAAGTTATACTTAACTATTTCCTATGTGTCGGAATATCCTAACAATTTATATATATTAACATTAATGATTTTATTAATTATTAGTAATTTATATTTAATAATTTTAATTATTGTTGGCTAATAATTTCTTATTATTAATTATTAATAATTTAATTAGTTATTTTTTATATTTATATTTGAAGTATCTATTAATTGGTTAATTAACATGCTAAATAATAATAATTTATCCTTTATTTATAAAATTAGTATATTATTAATTAAAATAATACTTAATATCAATATAAATATAAAAAATCATTAAAATTAATTAATAATAATAAGGAAAAAAAATTATTAGTAATTAAAAATTATTGATTACTAAAAATAAAAATAAAAATATTTTTAATGATAAAAAATCATTAAATATAAATTATTAATAATTAAATAATTTTAATCAACTATTTCTTTTTGAAAGTCCAATAGATCATATTAATCTTAGTGGACGTTAATCATCCTCATCATCATCAATTAATAATAATAATAATAATTAATTATTAAAAATAATTATTAATTTAGATATCGTTTTTTGGGATTCAACTGCGTTAAGTAAGTCATTAACGTATGACCATTTCCATGAGAGGTAGTCGTAACTGACTAATTTCTCATGATTTTTGAATTGTTCACTTAGCACTCATTGGATCGGGTGATGCTCACAGGGGTGAAGAAGTGAGATTGAAACTAGTGAAATGAATCACATAGCGTCCATCATCACTTCGGGGCTTGCACCCAGTAACTAGGACTTCCCGGGAGGTCACCCATCCCAGATCTCCTCTGGCTCAAGCGCGCTTAACTGTGGAGTTTTCCCCACAATCAAGCCAACTTAGCTTGCTACCCCATTCACAAAACTTTAACAAGTATTGTGCCTCATGAACCATTCAAGAGATCCCTTCACTCTTTTTGAATTTAAGTATTAGGGGTTTACGCAGTGCATTATATTAGATATCGTTTTTTGGGATTCAACTGCGTTAAGTAAGTCATTAACGTATGACCATTTCCATGAGAGGTAGTCGTAACTGACTAATTTCTCATGATTTTTGAATTGTTCACTTAGCACTCATTGCATCTGGTGATGCTCACAGGGGTGAAGAAGTGGGATTGAAACTAGTGAAATGAATCACATAGCGTCAATCGTCACTTCCGAGGCTTGCACCCGGTAACTAGGACTTCCCGGGCGGTCACCCATCCCAGATCTCCTCTGGCTCAAGCGCACTTAACTGTGGAGTTTTCCCCACAATCAAGTCCACTTAGCTTGCTACCCCATTTGCAAAACCTTAGCAAGTATTGTGCCTCATGAACCATTCAAGAGATCCCTTCACTCTTTCTGAATTTAAGTATTAGGGTTTTACGTAGTGCATTATATTAGATATCGTTTTTTGGGATTCAACTGCATTAAGTAAGTCATTAACGTATGACCATTTCCATGAGAGGTAGTTGTAACTGACTAATTTCTCATGATTTTTGAATTGTTCACTTAGCACTCATTGCGTCGGGTGATGCTCACAGGGGTGAAGAAGTGGGATTGAAACTAGTGAAATGAATCACATAGCGTCAATCGTCACTTCCGGGGCTTGCACCCGGTAACCAGGACTTCCAGGGAGGTCACCCATCCCAGATCTCCTCTGGCTCAAGCGCGCTTAAGAGTGAAGGGATCTCTTGAATGGTTCATGAGGCACAATACTTGCTAAGGTTTTGCAAATGGGGTAGTAAGCTAAGTGGGCTTGATTGTGGGGAAAACTCCACAGTTAAGCGCGCTTGAGCCAGAGGAGATCTGGGATGGGTGACCTCCCGGGAAGTTCTGGTTACCGGGTGCAAGCCCCGGAAGTGACGATTGACGCTATGTGATTCATTTCACTAGTTTCAAACCCACTTCTTCACCCGTGTGAGCATCACCCGATGCAATGAGTGCTAAGTGAACAATTCAAAAATCATGAGAAATTAGTCAGTTACGACTACCTCTCATGGAAATGGACGTACGTTAATGACTTACTTAAAGCAGTTGAATCCCAAAAAATGATATCTAATTATTAATTATTATAATTATTGTTTGTAAAGGGATAAATATTATAAGCTAAATAGATTGATACCGTAGACAATGGTCATATTAATAATAAATAATAACAATTAATAATAATTATAATTATTGTTCGTAAAAGAGATAAATATTAAAAACCAAATCAATTGATATTATAAACTCGAGGGATGAATATTATAAATTCAAGAGATTATTCAAATTAAAAACCAAATAGATTGAAAACAAACATTGTTGACCATGGTTGATTTTCACATTGAGACAATATTTGTCACAATGCAACGTTGGACCATGGTTGACCGTTATTTATTTTCATATTGAGAGAATATTTGTCACAATGCAACATTGGACCATGGTTGACTATGGTTTACCCTGATTCACCATGGTCTACCCTAAAATAAACATGGTTCACCATCATTGACCATGGTTGATTTTCATATTGACACAATATTTGACACAATGCGACATTGGACCATGGTTAACCATGATTAATTTTCATATTGAGACAATCTTTGTCACAATGCAACGTTGGACCATGGTTGACCATGGTTGATTTTCATATTGAGATAAACTTTGTCATAATGCAATGTTGGACCATGGTTGACCATGGATCACCATGGTTATTATAATGTGACGTTGGACCAAGAGAAAATCTTCATTATAATGCGACCATGATTATTGACCATGGTTGACCATGATTAACCATGGTTAAGCAAGGTTGATTTTCATAGTGATCCAATCTTTGTCACAATGTGACATTGCACCATGGTTGACCATGATTAATTTTCATATTAAGAGAGTATTTGTCACAATGCGATGTTGGACCATGGCTGACCATGGTTGATTTTCATATTGACACTCTTTTTCACAATGTGACGATGGAGCATGGTTCACCACGAATGACCATGGTTGTCACAATGTGACATTGGACCATCAAACAATCTTTGTCACAATGTGACTTTGGACCCATCAAACAATCTTTGTCACAATGTGACGCTGGTCCACGGTTGATCATGATTGACCATGGTTGGTTTTCATATTGACCATGATTGACCACGACTGACCATGATAGACCATGATTAACCATGGTTGACAATGATTGATTTTCATATTGAGATAATCTTTGTAACAATGTGACAATTGACCATGGTTGATTTTCATATTGAGAGAATTTTTCTCATAATGAAACATGGATGATAGTTCACCACGAATGTCGATGGTTGACGATGGTTGAACATGGTTGATTTTCATATTGAGACAATCTTTGTCACAATGTGATGTTGGACCATGGTTGACCATGATTATAAACCCAAGGAATATATATTAAACCCTATGATTAATATTATAAACTCTATGAATAATATTATACCATAGCAATATGAACCCTTAGATTAATAAACCCAAGGGATTGATACTAAAAAACCCCAACGATTATAAACCCAAGGGAATAATATTAAACCTAAGGGTTTAATATTTGTAATCCAATGTATATAAACCATAAAATAAATATTATAAACCCTAAAATAAACATGGTTGATCATCGTAGCCCATGGTTGATTTTCATATTGATACAATCTTTGTTATAATGTGACGTTGGACCATGGTTGACCATGGTTGACAACGACTGTCCATGGTTGATTTTCATATTGAGATAATCTTTGTCACAAAGTGATACTGAACCATGATTGAACATGGCTGACGATGGATTGACAATGGTTGACCATGGTTTATTTTCATATTGAGACAATCTTTGTCACAATGTAACATTGGACCATGGTAGATTTTCATATTGTGATAATCCTTGTCAAAATGCGATGTTAGACCATGGTTAACCATGTATAACAATGTATGATTTTCATATTGAGAAAATCATTGTCATAATGTGACATTGGACCATGGTAGACCATGATTATAAACACAACAGATTTATATTAAACGATAGGATTAGTATTATATAAACCCTATGAATAATATTATACCCTAGGAATATGAACCCTTAGATTAATAAACACAAGGAAATGATATTATAAAACCTAAGGGCATAATAAACCCAAGGGATTATAAACCCAATGAAATTAAATATTTAACCCAAGGGACTAATATTATAAACCTAAGGTATATAAACCCTAAGATAAATACTATAAACCCTAAAATAAACAAAATTGACCATGGTTGATTTTCATATTGAGAGAATCTTTGTCACAATGAAATGTTGGACCATGGTTGGACATGGTTGATTTGCATAGTGAGATAATCTTTGTCACAATGTGACATTGGACGATGGTTGAGCATGATTAATTTCATATCGAGACAATATTTGTCACTACGTAGCGTTGGACTATGGTTGATTTTCATATCGAGAAAATATTTTTCATATATGTGATGATGGAGCATGATTGACCATGATTATAAACATAATGGATTTATATTAAACCCAAGCATTAATATTATAAGCCATATGAATAATATTATACCCTAGGATAATGAATCGTTAGATAAATAAACTCAAGAGAATAATAATAAACCCAAAAGATTAATATTATAAACCCAAAGCATATAAACCCTATGATAAATATTATAAACTCTAAAATAAACATGCTTGACCATGGTTGATTTTTATGTTGAGACAATCTTTGTCACATTATGACGTTGGACCATGGTTGATCATGATTCATCATAATTGACCATGGTCAACCATGTTAGACTAATGTTGACCATGATCCACCATGATTAGCCATGGTTGACCATGGTTGATTTCATATAGATAAAATCCTAAGATAAACCCTAAGATAAATATTATAAACTAAGGCATATAAACCCTCTGATAAATATTATAAATGGTAAAATAAACATGGTTAGCCATGGTTGAC
This sequence comes from Pinus tabuliformis, assembly GCA_031772625.1. Taxonomy (NCBI): domain Eukaryota; kingdom Viridiplantae; phylum Streptophyta; class Pinopsida; order Pinales; family Pinaceae; genus Pinus; species Pinus tabuliformis. Next base: position 146,007,932 of record CM062818.1, on the reverse strand, counting down.
CATGATTGATATTATAAACCCAAAGGAATATTAAAATCAAAGGATTAATACTAAAAACCCAAGAGATTATAAACCCAAAGAAATAATATTAAACCCAAGGTATAAAAATGCTAAGATAAATATTATAAACACTAAAATAAACATGGTTGACCATGGTTGATTTTTATATTGAGACAACCTTTGTCCCAATGCGACATTTCACCGTGGTTTTCCATGATTGACCATGGTTCACCATGATTGATTTTATAAAACATGGTTGACCAGAATTAATCATGGTTGACATTGGTTGACCATGAATGATATTATAAGCCCAGGGAATAATAAACCCTAGGATTAATACTAAAAGCCCAAGGGATTATAAACCTAAGGAAAGAATATAAACCTAAGGTATATCAACCCTAACATAAATATTATAATCTCTAAAATAAACATGGTTGACCATTGTTGACCATGGTTAACCTTGGTTGATTTTCGTATTGAGACAATGTGTGAGAGTGCAACGTTGGAACATGCTTGACCATGGTTACCATGATTTATTTTCATATCAAGAAAATCATTGTCACAACCACACGTTGGACCATGGTTCATTTTTAAATGAGACAAACTTTGTCACAATGTGACGTTGGACCATGGTTATTGACCATGATTGACCATTGGTAACCATGATTGATTTTCATATTGAGACAACCTTTCTCATAATGCGACGTTGGACCATGGTTCATTTTCATATTGGGACAATGTTTTGTCACAATGTGCTGTTGGATTATGGTGGACCATGTTTGACCAATATCAACTATAATTAACCACAATTGACAGTGTTAAATATGGTTTGATAAATATAATATATATAAATATATATATAATAATATTTAATAATATTACTTAATTATAATAATGTATTATTAGTAAAATCTTTGATTTATAGAAATTATCTAATA